>WEKY01004786.1:1878-34524 GCA_013390045.1 Picathartes gymnocephalus | reverse complement strand
CGCCGGCCCCCCGGGGGGGCGCCCCCGCCACTTCGCCGCGAGGCGGGGCCGCTGAGGCGGTACCGCCAATGTCCCCCTGAGGCGGGCCCGTCGTGCCGGCTGAGGCGGTACCGTGTGGCCGTGAGGCGGGGCCGTGCGGGCCGAGGCGGGGCCGCCCTTGCGGCTCGGCCGGAGCGATGTGGGCGGCGCTGGGCAGGCTCGGGGTGGCGCAGGCCGTGGGCCCAGCCCGGTTGATCGGTGTGCGCCCCGCGGGTGCGGCGGCCGAGGGGCCCTGAGGGGTGGGAGGAGGAGGAGGAGGAGGAGGAGGGTGATGATGGTGATAAGGAGGAGGGCGGCAGCCTGGGGGTGCCCAGTGTGCGGTGACCCAGGGCTGGGGCCTCCTCCCGGGCCGGAGCTGTGGGCGCAGCGGGTCCGTGTCAGGGGCACCGGCACCTTCAGGGGTGTCATGTTTGTCCTACCGTCAAAGATCAATTAGGCTTACCCTCGCCCCCTCTAACACGCTCTTACTGCCTAGCTTGAGGTTCCTAATAATTGTTTTTCTCTCATCTTTCCAGCCGCAGGAGCCTTCTCCATACCTCACGTTACCATGGCCACCCACTTCTCCAAGGATCAGGAGGAGAGAGTGCGTAGGAGATGGGTTACATGGGATATTATTGCCTGTGCAAAGAGGCCTTCCCCTCATTACAGCCCTGACAGCACGGCACTGGCTGCATCCTGCAGCTTTTGGGAACAAAGTGGCTGCCAGTGCTGAATTCCGTGTGCTTTTTGTGTGTACTGTCAGTGGGGCAGAGGCTGTGCAGCAGCACAGAGCTCCCCTGCCTGCCTCAACACCTTGGAACTGCTGCTGCTGGAGGCGTTTCACTAATCCAGCTGTGCTCTCTGTCACATAACTACCCTTTTAAACTTTGATTTTGTAAGATTACCTGCTGAGCTGGCACATGATGCTCATAAATGATCTTGTTGAGAAGGTGTAGCGGGTTTGTAATTCTGTGGGCTGTGTAATTCTCTGTAGTGGGTTTGCAGTTCTCTAGATTGGATTTGGAATTCTCTGTAGTGGGTTTGTAATTCTCTATATTGGCTTTGTAATTCTCCATATTGGGTTTGTCACTCTGTGAGTTTGAGTTGTGATGCTGTGAATTTGGTTTGTAACTGTGTCTGTGGGGTCTGTAATTCCACAGGTGGGGTCTGTAATTCCCTCCCCTTGGTCTGTAGGCCGTGCTAACTCAAACGTTTGCACCCTGCACAGCAAATTCAAACCCTGCCCCTCTTGCTGCCCGATTCCTGGTCGTGCTGTGTGCCCAGGGGTGCCCTCTGAGGAGGTTTTGTTGCTCTTCTCTGCAGATTAAGTGTGTGAAGGGGGACCTGTTCTCGTGCCCAGGCACAGATGCCCTGGCTCACTGCATCAGCGAGGATTGCCGCATGGGCGCCGGCATCGCTGTGCTCTTCAAGAAGAAGTTTGGAGGCGTCCAGGAGCTCCTGGATCAGAGTGAGTGCTGCCTGAAGGAGCTCCTGATTTCCAGCAGGGAGGGCGTTGGAGCTGCTTTGTGGTTTCAGAGTGTGGCTGTTTTGAAAACACCTTGATTTTTGTGCTTTAGAGAAGAAGACGGGAGAGGTGGCGGTCCTGCAGAGGGATGATCGGTACATTTACTACCTGGTGAGGGCTGGAATGGCACTGGGACACTTCCCTAGAGCTCAACTGTGTCACACATCAGGCATTAATAGCTGTGGGAGTTTGGGTCATGTTCATGGAATCATGGAATCACAGAATAGTTTGGCTGGGGAGGGACCTGAAAGCTCATCCTGGGCAGGGACACCTTCCACTGTCCCAGAAGGTTCCAAACCACATCCAGCCTGGCCTTGGACACTTCCAGGGATCCAGGGATAGCCACAGCTTCTCTGGGACCCGTGGCAGGGCCTCCCCACCCTCACAGGGAACAATTCCTTCCCAATATTCCATCTAACCCTGCCCTCTGGCAGTGGGAAGCCATTCCTGTTGTCCTGTCACTCCAGGTCCATGTAAATAGTCTCTGTCTTGTTGGCTCCCTTCAGGCACTGGAAGGGAGTTTCTGGAATGTTCCTCTCAATAAGAGGTGTGAGATGTGTCCTCAAACATTGCTGGTGAGGAGCAGCCAAGCTGTTCTGTGCATCTGCATTTCACCTTCACATGGACAGAACTGGCTGCTAAATTAGAATGTTTTAAGCTGTGAAATGGAGTTCTTTGCTCAGGTCTTTCCAGAGAGGCAAGTCTGGGTATGGAGTTTTGGGATATCATGGAATGTGTGTTTTATAAGACAGGGATTTGGAGTGGTCATGCCAAAGGCACAGCTGAACTTTTCTGTTTTTCTGCAGATCACCAAGCAGAAGGTTTCTCACAAGCCCACGTATGAGAGCATGCGAAAGAGTTTGGAAGCCATGAAAGCTCACTGCCTGAACAACGGAGTCACCGACATCTCCATGCCCAGGTGAGAGGCTCAGGAACTGGAACGCCAGTGCTTGGGTGTTTAATTTCTAGCACAATGTCTGAGGGATGATCTCCTGCTGTGAAATAAGAATTCAAGTATCCACCTCTATCCAACTCCTCTGTTCAATTGGGCAAATCTAATTTGCATTTCCCAGTGCGTTTCAGTAACAGCAAAGCACATTTGAGTTGTTTCCTTGTTCTCCCTGTGGTCTGTGTGTTTATGGGGAGCTGAGTCAGGCCCACCTCAAACTGCAGCTGCCCCCAGGGCTGGCTGGGCACAGCACAAGGCCCCACAGCCATTTTGGTGCTTTATCTTCCAGGATTGGATGTGGACTCGATGGCCTGCAGTGGGAAAAGGTGTCAGCCATCCTTGAGGAAGTGTTTGAGAACACTGACATCAACATCACAGTTTACAGCCTGTGAGAAGAACAGTCACAGAGCCCCACTCCCCCAGTTTTGGGAGCAGAACCTGTGAACTGACAAGGGGGGACCTGCGTGAGGAGCACGTTCTGCATTCGGGTGTCACTCACTCGTGTGACAATTACAGGGGCTTCCAGCAGCGGCAAGCTCCAGAGAAGTTCATTTAGGCTGTTAATTAGCAGGAGGCAGCGGCGCTGTGGGAGCCCTCGGGGAGCTCCCAGTGTGTCCCTGCAGCCACCAGGTGTCACTGGGGCTCCACGCAGTGAAACGGAGCCGCTGCCTCCCGGGGATGCGGGGTTTCTGTTTGGGTTGGTGCTGATGAGCTGCCCCAGGCAGCGCTGGCACCTCTGCTTTGCTCTGTTTGCCGTGTCCTGCCTGGCACTCGGGTCACTCACCTCTTCTCACAGGTGGAACGGTTTCATTTCTCCCTTCTGGCCACAAATTGGGTTTGCTGAGATCGTGCTCACTCAGGATCATGCTGTGATGTTAAATAAACAGTGCCCTGCTGTTGGATCATCCCTGTGGCTGTTCTGGGGACAGGCTGGGATTGCAGGGATTGCTGGAGGGGTGTGAATACACCTGGGGAGTGTGTTGTATACAGCAGCTCAATAATTTATAGTCTGCAGAGCTCATTTTGGTGTGGATCCAAACAGGCTGATGTGCTCTAAAACCTCACAGGATGGAGTTTAAGGTGGGATTTTCACATTTCTTTGTTTGCTGCATTTGTAGTCCAGGTGTTACACAAAGGCTGGTGTGTGTCACCCAGAAGCAAACCAGTGACACCCCTGGTTGCTCAGATCCATGGAAGACTCTTGATTTGGAAGAGTTTGTTCCAGAACTGAGGAACTACCACAGACATTTCCATCGTGTTTGGTTTCCCACATCCCCACAATAACAAATCTTTTGGACTTTCTCATTCTGAATGCCCAGAAGAGTGCCAGGTGTGTTGAAGAAATATAAAAATGGGACATAAGAGGTGGAAATTTTGTAGCATAACAAGGTTCCCGATTGGATTTCCTTGGGAAGGGACAGGGTTTGTCAGTTCTGTGGGGTTTTTTGCTGCTGCAGATCCTGCTTGTATCTTTAAGATTTCCCTATCCTTACTCTCCCTGTTCCTTGCCCATATTTTGTAAACCTGTTTGGTGGGGAATTGCTGTAGCTGGGAAAAAGAACCTTGGACAAAGAGGAATTTGGAGCAATGAGCTGATCCAGAACAGGCATTGGGCTGCTCATGGATTCAGTCCTTCCCCTTATTTGTGTGTGGGTTTTAGTTCTGGTTCTTTAACTCATGGCATCCCCATGAGCTTTGTTTTACATGGAAAAGGATCCTGGTCTCCAGCACTTGTGTGTACTCTGGAAATTTTTTTGGCATTTAGTTCTCCTTTCTCAGCTACAAAATATTCCCTGTATGGCTGTCCCGGGATGTCCTTGAACTCAGACTTGTCAGGTTAAATTTAGGACTTCTTGCAAGTAGAGAAGAAGGAATAAACAGTGCTTTGGCTTTTGCAGTGGCTTCCCATTTTATTTCACTTTGCTTTTCCCAGGTTTATATCCCAAACATCATTGTTTGATATCGCGTTCTTGGGTTCCATCATGATTTGGAAGAGAGCTGTTGGCCCTGAATTAAACCACAGCTCTGACTATTGACGAGAACAGAAGGAGAAACCTTTTCACCTTCAATCCCTTTCTTTTCCCCTTTCTAATGCATTTATCTAACCAGCAGCTTTGTTGTGAGGTCTTTTCCCATGAAATATTCCCTGAATGTGATCCCACAGCCTGCCTGTGGGTCACTGCCATCCCTTTGACCACAGCATGGGTTTGGTTGGGGCAGGGAGGGGGAGGAACAAAAAACACCCAAAAAATCCCAAACACCAGAGGTCTGTGTTGTGTGTGTGTGTGTGTTGTGTGTGTGTGTGTGTGTGTGTGTGTGTTCAGAGTCCCACAGGGCCTTGTCTTCCAGAGGTTGGTTCTTCATCCTGCTGGAATCAAAGCTTTGGGAAGCAGGACTGTCCCAGATGTCCAGGTCTGTCACAACTCTTCATGGATCCTTTCTAATCCTGGGGAGGGAAAAAGAGACATCTTGGAGACTCAGAGGTGACTCTTCAGTACCCCATAGAAAAGGGAATTCTGCAACAACTGGGATTTCCTTTAATGGTGGAGATGTTTTTAGGGTTAGACTTTGGGGTGTGTCTAAAATCCCCTTCAACCTCCATTCCTCTCCCTGTTGTGCTGAGTATCATCCCTGTGGGAACAGGGAAGTGTTCTGGTGGCCCTGGAACTTTTTTATTCTTCATTCCTGGAGGAGAAAAGAGAAAAGCACCAAATCCTTTGGGAATCTGCTGTGAGGGAGCCCCTGGAAGGGGAAAGTGACAGTGAGAGAAACTGGACCCCAAATTAAAAAGACAGGAGTGAATGACTGACCCCCTCACTCACCTGAGCCTCAGTGCAAGATCTCAGCCAACTTCTCCTCATAGTACAGGAAATTCTCCTGAATATCCTCCCAGGGCACGAAGGACTTGGCCTCCTCCCCTTCCTCCTGCTCCACAAAGTTCTTCCAGACATACTCAAAGTCTTGAGGCTTCATAATCCTCAGCTTGCAGCCGGCCTCCTTCATGCTCCTCAGGGCCGCCTGCATCTCGGGCTCCTCCCACATGAAGAGCCGGCCCACCATGATGGTGAGGCGCAGCCCCTTGTTCTTGCGCAGGGCCTCGCAGATCCTCTGCGCACAGGTGACGCAGGGGCTGGAGGACACGTACCAGGTGACATCGTGGCGGGCACCCGCCTGGCACGTGGGCAGGATGGTGTTGAAAAAGGCCATCTCGGCGTGGGCGGCCGCGTGCTCGTCCTCCAGGTACCCCCGGCAGGTGCCCGGCTCCTTGCCCTGCGTCTCCACCACGTAGCACAGGAAGGTTTTGTTCCTGCCCGAGCTGTATTCCACGTTCCTGAACTGGAATTTGAAGAAGATGGCTGGGAGGCGTTCGCTGCGAGAGGAGAGAAGGGGGCTCAGAGGCAGATTCAGGTAAGGGTCACGTTCTTGGGTCACCCCCGTGTGGCACCAGGGACAAATCACTGCATCTCCCCTGATTTCTCTGTGTTCAAAGGTTTAGATTATAAAATATCCAGGATTAAATCCAACTTTGCTGTGAAAATGTGGATTTCCTGCTGGAGAAACCAAACCCTAACTCCAAATCCCTGGGATTGGTGGGTTTGGCTTTGTGGATCACCTGGAGCATCCCAACAGGAGACCTGTGGTTCCTACTGATTAACTTCACCTACTCTTTTAATTTATTGTCCATTTAATTTACTGTCCACTTAATTTATTCTTTAATTTATTGTCTTCCCTTCTGTGACTCCAACATCACCTCGTGATGGAACATCTCATGGGATGGCTCTGGAGATAGGAAGGGAATGGGATGGAAAAGAGTGGGAAAAATGCATGTGCTTCCAAGAATAGTGCTTTTCCTGCTTGGTATCCTGGATAATGAGTCCTTCTTTGGCTAAGGATTCTTTAATTAATGCTTTTTTGAAGGACAGACATGAGAAACCCATTCCGGAGCGATGTCTGCAATGAGTGGTTCCACAATAACATCAAGTTTTTAAATACATCAGCGGCACAGGGAATTTCATCCCTGATTTAACTCTGTGACAGCAAAGGGGTCACAGCAGTGACAAGGTTGCCTCTGGGTTTCCATGGAACAGCTGAAGCAGCAGCAGCCTGCTCCAGGATGGATTGACTCAGGCTGGATTGACTGGGAGCTGGCTTTAGCCAGCCCTTCCAGCTGGATTTTATTGCTTATCTCGGCACGTGTCTGAGCTTAGCTGGGATGTTCACCTCGGTTCTGCTCCCAGCAATATGGAATCTGCATTAGTCTGATTAATAACGTTCCAATAAGGAATAGAAACAACCCTCAGGCAGCTCGTTCCAATGCCTGGCAACCCTTTCCGTGAAGAAATTCCTCCTGATGTCTGACCTGAACTTCCCCTGCCACAATTTGAGGCCTCTCATCTTGTTGCCTGGGAGAAGAGGCTGATCCCCACCTGGCTCCCACCTCCTGTCAGGGGGTTGTGGAGAGTGAAAATGTATATGGAAATCATGTAAAAACTGTTCACAGGCTCTGAATTCCCACATTATTCTCAGTATAAGCCCCTGCTCTGATACCAGGCTGGGGTGGAACAGCTCACCTGAGGATAGGAAAAGTCAAAATGGAAACCTTCCTCCTCCAACTGCTCTGAAAAGCATCATTAAATGGCATTTTTAGGGATTTCTAAATGGTCCAAACTAATTTTTCAGTTTTCCCTGGGTGGCAAAGTTTTGGATCATACTGAGACAAAAAAAAACATTGAAATTTTGAGGCGGAATCTTTCGTCTGGGATTGAAGTTGCTGAATTCAGTGAAACAGCTGCCCAGTGTGACCCTGGCATGTCAGACAGGAGAGAAGGAAAACTTCTAATGAGGGAAATAAAATGTGGATTATCCAAGAGAGTAAAAAGGAATTATTCCTACAAGGACCCTCATTTACACTGGGGGAAAGTGGAAACAAATGTGTCAGGAAATGCTCCCAGATTGGGATTATAGGCATCCAGCTCTGTGTTCAGCCAAAAAAAAAATGGGATAATATTCTTAAAGAGAATAATTGGCTTCCCAGTGATTCTTGGAAGCCAGATTCCTCCTGGAGCTGTAAAGCAGCAGAGTGGGAACTTGGCTGGGAGTCCTGAGATGCCCCTAATCCAAGGGCTAAAGCTGAAATGCAACATAATTGGGTTTAAGTGCTTCTTCCCTCGCTGCAGTTGTGTTTCCTCATCACTTCCAGAACTGCCTTGATGGGCTGGGAATTTGAAAATCATTGGAAAAACCCACGTGGTGATCCCAGGTCAAGGCCTGGCCTGAACTCCTGGCGTCTCCTTAAAATGAAAGTAATAAATCCCTGGCGTTTCTGTACCTCTTTTGGGGTCCTTTAGGATTTCTGCTTCACTTCCTCACTGTCCCCTTTCCACAGGGTGGAAAATCCTGTCAAACCCTGGAACAGCCATGGCATTCCAATAAAGGATTTAAATGCGGGATTTAATTGCAGGATAGTGCTAAGGAAGTTTTTCAGCCGTGGTTAGCCCAGGGCCTTGGGTTTAGCAGGGAAATTTGGACATCCTGTTCAGTCCCTCAGCATTTCTAACTGCAGGCTGAGTGCTCCAAGGCTGGAAAACCCAATTTCCTCATTAAAATTCATTTTAGGACATGTCTGAAGTGTTCAGAACTTGGCCCAGTGGTTTATATCCACAATTTTTGGTGCCTTAGCTCCATTCCTAGAAGAGGGATATTCTTTCCTTAAAATCCATTGCTAATGATATTTCTATGATTATATGTGACAGAGACCACCCCAAGAAGGGATTTTTTTCACAGCAGTCACATTTTGAGAAGAAAATGGAGATTTTTCTACCCCTGGGTGGGAATGGAACCCAATTTTGTGACAGGTGCTGTCCTGCCTCACTCATCCTGGCCAGAACAAGCAGCCAAATTTCACCTGCGGAACCTTTCCTACCAGAGCCCATGGCACAGGCAGAAGGATTCCAAGGGATATTTTGGGGGTCTGATTTTTTTCTTTTAAGCAGCTGGAAGAAATCCTGGGTTTGGTTTATTTGCTGGGACAATCCTTTGGTGACTGATAAAGGAGGAAATGCGAAGGGAGAAGGACTCATCCTGCTGCTCCTGCAGGGAGCGTTTGGGAATGCTTGGAGGGAACAGACACCGAGGGTTTTTCCTACTTGTAACTGTCAGTTATGGCTGAGAGTTCAGCTTCCACCAGGTCCCTGTGATATGCTGCTTTTCCAAAGGCCAGGCTCCCTGCTGCCCTGCTGCCTTCAAAACTGCCTCTTGTTTTGGAGCCTTTCTGCAAGTCGGGCTTTTTGGTTTCTTTATGAAAGTCAGGTTCCAGCTGTGGCTGTGGAGCTCTTGAAAATGTGAACCTTTAGGTCTCTTGAAAAATCTGTCCCTCGGGCCCATCAAGCCAATCAGCCATAGCAGGGGTGTTTTTCCTGATCCACAGGTGGAGAAACTCTCAGACAAGAGCCATTGATCACAGCAAGAAATCGATACCGAGCTCTCATCAAAGCCAACACCGCCATCCCCATCCCATCAGCAGGGCTGGGAGGGAAGCAGCACTGCAGAAACAGAGCTGCTCCTACAAAACAAGTGCAGTTCTGTGCCTGCCTGGTGGGACTCCATCCTCTAAAAGTCAGCAAAACTTGGAACAAAAATCCCATAATAAATCCAAACCGTTTCAGACTCTACAGAAGCACACTGGCAAGAAGATGCTGCTTGTGTTGCCCGACCTAAAAGCTGAGGCAGAGCTCTCTGAACTCCCCCACTTCCATATTTAAGTCCCAATCTCTTACCCTGTCACAATCTCAAAGGGTGGCAGGTCCTCCCTCTTCACCTTCTTCTTCTTCCCCTCGCCCTCCTCGGCGTTGTCGGGTTCCCCGTTCTGGGCATTGCTGGGCTCCTCCTGCTTCTCTGCCATCTTCCCCAGGACACTGGGACCGAGCCGGGGCCACTGGGAGACAGAAAGAGCAATTTCTGAGAGCTCTGGGAGCCGAGGGAGGGGGGAGAAGAGAGCTGGGAGTTCCTGCCCCAGGCACAGTTGTCAGGAGCTAAATATGGAACAAAGCGGCGGCGACAGGGGCTGGACGGGCTTGGGTGACCCAGGGCTCTCGGGTGTCACCTCCTTCTCCTGCTCTCTCCCGCTCCTCTCAGCCGGTCCCTCTTGCTCCCCTTTTAATTTCAAACGAAGCGACAACTTCGCAGTGGGCGGGATGAGCCCGTTATTTTCCCTGATGGAAAATCCTGGCAGCTCGGGCGAGTATTTATCCCTTGGGGTGACAGAGGGCTGGCACGGGGCACCTCCCTGCTCTCCCAGCCCTCTCCCTCCTCTGCCACCGGATTCCGTCGCTGACCTTGAAGGACCAGCTCAGCCTGGCCTGGCTCAGGCAGGAGGGGAAGGGGTCATGGCTGTTTTGCTGGAAAATCCTTGGGTTTGGTGTGTTTGGCTTCGTGGATCGCCTGGAGCATCCCAACAGGAGACCTGTGGTTCCTCCCACCCTGCTCTTGCAGGACTCTGAAGGGGGAAATCTTCTGTTGGAGATGTAAATGCAAGCCAGAACCTTCTCCCAAATATTTGAAAGCCCAACTGGAATTCCCAGTGGGCAGCAGCGCTGCTTCTCCCATTTCTCTGCATTTCTCCTCCCCATTGCCTGAGTGTTCCATAAATTCCCAGTTCACTGGGATACATCTGGGTTGGAGGGGTTTTTGCCTCTCTTTTTTGTCCCCTTCAGGATTATATGAAATTATTCTAGTGTCTCACTCTCAATTTCAATCATTTACAGTTTGTATTAATCCCACCTGAACTGAATTTAATGAAAACCTGGGTGGGGTTTTCCCAGGGACCAATCCTGGCCATGGCATGGGGCAAAGGAAAAAGGAAAAGTGTGGCTATGCAGGATTTTGGAATCAAAGCACATTGGAAATCAAACCTGCAGTACTGTGAGCTCTGCACTCTGCTCAGAACCCGCCAGCAGCAAACTTTGAGTAAATGTGGAATATTCAGCTGCATTTGATTGAGTATTCAGTCAGTGTTAGTGGAAAAAACTGCTCTTAGTTTGAGAAGAGGTATTCCATAAAAATCAAATTACTGGGAATACCTGCTTTGGAGCCAAGTCAGCCTTTGTGATCCTGTTAAATTCAGCTCTTTAGAGCCTTGGGAGGAGGCTGCACCATCACAAAGTGAAATAAATCCACGCCAGCGGGCAGATCATTTATTACCAGAGAAAATTAATAATAAATTATCACAGATAATTAATTCTGGCTGCTCTTCCCATCCCCCTTGCCATCACCCTGCCTTGCTGGGCTGGATATCCTTTGGAGCTTTTCCCCAGTGCCACCATGGATGCAGTTTTTGGGGACAGAGCACCCCTTGGATGAGCTGTTGTTTAGGTGGTGTTGTTTAGGTGACAGAGCTGCCAGTGGTGACAGCCCAACCAAAGATTTGACAAATTCCAAGACATCCTATCCATGGAACATATATCTTCCATGGTGCAGGATTTTATTTATTTTTAAGCCTAAAATACTTTCCTGCAGGGCAGAGGTGGTGTTTTGCCTCCTGCATGGTGACAACGCTCAAATTCCACCTCCCCTGTCCAATTGCTGTCACCTCTGACATTTCAGGGGCTGCTTTTGGGCTGGGAATCCTCTCCCAATGACTGACAGCTCATTTCCTCCTAATCCTGATATTTTCAAGCAGCATCTCAACCCCTCTCCAGTCCCTCTGACCCACTCTGCTTTATTTTTGGAAGCTCTTCATGGCTGAGGTCCCAATTTTGCTGCAGCTTGAGCCTGGCCCCTCGGAGGGCTGAGCTCTAATCTAATCTGGGGAATGCAGCACCGAGGCTCCCCCTCTCTCCAGCCCTTCCCAGCTGCTCCCCAGCTCCTTCTAGGGCAGTGCTTGGAACAGCCACGATCCTCCCCCCACTGCAGCCAAAAATATAAAAGGGCACCACGGAGCTGCTGTGTTGGAGCTGGGGGTGGGTGAGGGCTCTGGTGGCTTTGCTGGCTCTTTGTGACCCCAAAAGTGTCCCCAGGGGCTCAGGAGGGGCCTCCCAGCTGCCCTCAGGGGACCCCAAATCGTGCATCTGCCAGCCAGAGTTTGTACTGAGGTTCCCCTCCACCTGTCCCTGTCCACACTGATTTAATATTTTATCCTGTTGACTCTGAGTTTGTTCATAAAATCCCAGGATCGCTGAGGTTGGGAAATCCCTCTGGGGTCATCAAGCTGTGCCCGATCCCCACCCTGAGCTCTGAGTGCCACGTCCAGGTGGCACCTGCAGGGCTGGGCGCTGCAAACCTCCCTGGGCAGCCCCTGCCAAGGCCTGAGCGCCCTTTCCATGAGGAAATTCCTGCTGCTGTCCGAGCTGAGCCTCCCCTGGCCCAGCCTGAGGCCGTTCCCTCTCCTCCTGCCCCTGTTCCCTGGGATCAGATCCCAAATCCCCCCCGGCTGCCCCCTCCTGTCAGGGAGTTGTGCAGAGCCAGACATTGCCCCTGATTTCCCCTTTTCTCCAGGCTGAGCCCCTTCCCAGCTCCCTGAGCCCCTCAGAGACAGAGCCCTGCCCGGGGGGATCACGGCTCAGGCGACACACGGGACAGGGCTAAGGGACAGCCTGTGCTGGGAGAAGCTTCCAGGCTTTGCTGATTTATGGATATTGAGAATCCTGCATCCATCCAAGTCCGGAGCAGCTTCTCCAGTGACTTTGGAGGCACCTCTGAGCACTCTGATGACTTTTGTCCCCGATTAAATCAGGATCTCTGCTGTATCCCCGGGCCCGTGTCCCCTGCGGGCCGTGTGCTGCTGTCCCTGTCCTTGCAGCAGGAATTCCCGAGTTAACCTGGCTGTTCCCTTTCCCCATCACCCGCACCTGCCTGCTGCAGGCCGTGCCAGGAAAAGGCTGCTTTTATGGCATTCTGGGGCCGGGGGAACATTTTGGGATCGATGTGAGAGTGAAATAAGAGCCTGGCCGGGTGAGTCATGGCTCAGCCGTGCTCTCCATGCCGAGGGGACAGCTGGTGGCACTAACAAAACATCTCCCTAGAGACCTTGTCTGGCAGCCAGCCCCCTCCTGCTTTTTCCAGCTGTAACTACGGACAAATAAATAAACACTGACAGCTTCCCTTCCTTCCTTCCTCCCTGCCTTCCTTCCTCCCTTTGGGGTTCTCACCTGTCCCTCTCCTCCCACCTCAGGACCACGGAGGTTTCAAGGAAGGGCTGGAGCCCTCCTGTGCCAGGGAATTGGCCTGGGCAGTGCCCGGATCCTGGTGAGAGCTGTTCCAGCTGTGCTGAGCCCAGGTGAGGGCTGCTCGCACCTCTGGACCTGCCTCATCTTCCCAGCCAAGCCCTCCCTGGCTCTCACTCCCCAGCCTGGCACACGAGGAGCCTTGGCAGGCGCTGTTGCCTCCCCAATTAATTCCAAGGCCAACTGGGAGTTAATGACAGCTCCCAGCAGGGCTTGGAACTCTCTTTCCCCCGGAGCTGCTCACTGGAAACTGCAGCAGGAGCTCCAGCCCTGCTGTGGCTGCTCCAAGAGCAGGAATTTCTGTCCTGCAGCACCCGGAGCTGGGGCAGGGCCTGGCACGGTGGCTGTGTCACCTGCCCCGAGGTGACAAACCCTGGCTGGCACCTCACCGGGTGCTTGAACACAGCTCCAGGCAGCAGCAGAGCAGGGAAAGCTCTGTCCTGCTGCAGGCAGAGTGCTGCGGTGGGAAAAAAAGGGAAAGGAAAGGAAAGGAAAGGAAAGGAAAGGAAAGGAAAGGAAAGGAAAGGAAAGGAAAGGAAAGGAAAGGAAAGGAAAGGAAAGGAAAGGAAAAAAAAAAGGAAAAAGGAAAGGAAAAAGGAAAGGAAAGGAGAAAGGAAAGGAAAAAGGAAATGAAAAAGGAGAAAGGAAAGGAAAAAGGAAAGGAAAGGAGAAAGGAAAGGAAAGGAAAGGAAAAAGGAAAGGAAAAAGGACAGGAAAAAGGAAAGGAAAGGAAAAAAGAAAGGAAAGGAGAAAGGAGAAAGGAAAGGAAAGGAAAAAGGAAAGGAAAAAGGAAAGGAAAGGGAAAAGGACAGGAAAAAGGAAAGGAAAGGAGAAAAAGGAAAAAGGAAAGGAAAAAGGAAAGGAAAGGAGAAAAAGGAAAAAGGAAAGGAAAAAGGAAAGGAAAGGAGAAAGGAAAAAGGACAGGAAAAAGGAAAGGAAAAAGGAAAGGAAAGGAGAAAGGAGAGGAAAAGGGGAGGTTGGTTGTGCACAAACCCTGCGGCTGCAGCAGATGGGCCCGAGGGGCACCATCAGTTTGTTTAAGGGGAAATTCCTCCTCCTCCTGGAGAGAGTGGCTGCAGTTTGGAGTGAGGGGCAGCCCCAGAGAGGTGGCTCTGTGTTCCAGGTGCCAGCAGCCCTTGGGAGCCCCTCGGGAGTCACGGGGACCAGGGCACATCCCTGGGGTGGGACACTGTGCCCATTCCAAGGGCAAACATGAGCTTGGACGGGGTTTGGAGCAAGCAGGGATGGTGGGAGCCGTCCCTGCCCGTGGCAGGGCTGGGATGGGATGATCCTTAATTTCCCTTCCATCCCAAACCATTCCAGAATTCCAGAATTCTGTGAAACCACGGCTGGTTTGGGGCTGCGCTGCACAGTCTGGGCAAGAAACCCTCCAGATGACTTTGAAATGTCATTAAAGTTATTTTCATGCAAGGGGGTTCAGTGTATCTGTTTAAACAGCAAATGCACCAAACGATGCTTTAAATATTAATACAAGAGGGTGGCTCGCTGAATTTCATTTTCCCAGTTGATTTCAAGCTGCTCTGGATAGCACAGGGAGGAACATTTGCTATTTTTGCTGCCTGTGAGAAGAGGCAGGAGGCAAAGAAAAGCTCCTGCTGCTCTTACAGGTGGGCTGGGAGGAGGAGAAACTGGAAGGAAAACAAGAACAAGGCAGCCAGTCCCAGCAGCTGGGAAAATGGGGAGGGCAAACACGGGAAAAAAAAAAAATCTATTAATCTTAATTTCAGATTTTCTTTTGCCTGCAGAAAGAAGTGGGAAGAGGAAATAGACCCAATTTAGGAAGGCTGATCAAATATGCATTCGTCCATTTAATTGGAAACGTTATTCAAGAGTTGCAGGTATGAGCCAGATCTAGAGCCACCAATTTAAATGTGATTTAAATAATTCTCTCCCCTTTCCAAAAGGAACTAAAGGCTCCTTTAATCCCTCCTGGCCTCTCTGGATGGCCCTGCTCATCCCTGTTCCCTGAGGACTGGCAGAACCTAAATCAGCCTGAACACCCCCAAATCCAACCTGCAGCCACACCCCACCTTCATTTGAGGGAGAAATAATTTACATTTTCCTCTCCTTTGCCATGGGGGACTTTCTGGGAGACACAGAAGCTGTAAATAAGTGCAGTGCTATCACAGAAAAGAAAGCCCTGAAGTGTTACTGAATTTCTTTTTTATTTCTTTTTTTTTTTTTAAAGCAGCTTTTGATGTTTCCAGTGTTGCTGGTAGGGCTTTGTGGGGCTCCCAACCTCAGCTGCTCCATGGGCTTTTCCTGCAGCTTTTCCTTGGGACAGCACAGCCTTGGGGGAAGGAGGCCCTGGCATCCAAATGACAGAATCACCACATTTTAGGAGGAGCTACAAATTCCAGCTGCTCTCAGCTCCTGGGCTTCGCTCTCGGTCGTGCTGAGCCCCCAGCTCTGCCCAGGCTGGATCCAGGAACATCCAGCATCTCCCAAAATCCAGCGAGGGGCCCAGAGCCAGGAATTGTCCTGTTCACCTGGGAGCTGGGGTGGTGGGACAGAGGAATCTGGGGGATGTCCCCAAGGGAGGGGGTCCGTGCTGTCCCCAAGGAGGGACCCTGGGGACCTTTGGGTTCCAAACCCACCCAGGAATGCAATCCCAAACCCACCCCATGAACGGACCCACCTGGGGAGCCTTCCCAATCCCCTTCCCTTCATCCCTGGAGCTTTTCAGAATCTCACCCCAAACCAATAAAGCGAGAAAAACTCAGATTTATTTATTTATTCTCCAAAAAACAATGGCTTGTTTTATTCAAAGCAAATACAATTTATGTTACAGCCCCTGCTGAGCCGCCCCACCCCCAATTACAGCCCCCATTAATTACAGCCCCCATTAATTGCAGCCAGTGCCAGGAAGAAGATCCACGTGCCCCTTCTCTTCACATTTAGTGCTTTTAGCAATTAAAAATAATGTAAATTCTGTCTGGAGACACCAGAGCTCAGGTTTGTAGGAAAAGGGATGGACAAGGATGAATCCATGCCATTCCTTTGGAATTTCTTGTATTTAAACCTTTCCTGATTAATAATGGCAATGGAAATGCTCCAGGATGAGACACTTGCACTGCACCTGACAGATTCTGTGCGGGGCTTTTTGCCAATTAAATAATTAATTACAGCCTTCGAGGCAGTGGGAGCAGGCTCACGAATTTTACGGGTTCTCCTGGCTCTGTACTTGGAAAAAAAAGAACAAAATTAAGTATTTTCCTCAAAGGCACTGGTGCGAGTTGTTCAGTTCTGCTGAGGAATGGCACGCTGAGGTGGAAGAGAGGAATTTCCCCTTGGGAGAAGCATTTGCACGCTGCTCATTGCTGCTTTATCCCAGGGAGCAGGGAGGGAAGGAGAGGGATGCTCCCCAAACAGGAGCAGAGCCCAATCTCCACCCACCAGCAGGACAAGACCTATCCCCGCTGGCAGCTAAAGAGCTAAAGCACAAACCAGAGGATGCAGGAACATGAAGCAACAGCACAAAGAGCAAAAAAAAATCGAGTAATTTCCTTAAAAAATCAAATAATTTTTTAAAAAAATCAAGTAATTTTTAAAAAATCAAGTAATATCAAAAAATCAACTAATTTCTTTTTAAACATCGACTAATTTCTTTAAAAAAAAAAAACCAAGTAATTTCTTTTAAAAATCAAGTAATTTCTTAAAAAATAACAAGTAATTTCTTTAAAAAATAAAGTAATTTCTTTTAAAAATATCCATTTATTAAAAAAAAAAAAAATCAAGTAAGTCCTTAAAAAATGGGTGTGCAGAGGTAAAGGGCATTTTGGTTTGGTCCCAGCAGAGGAGATGGGATTTGCCACGTGTGTGACCAAGCTGTGCTCTCGGGGGGATGCTGGCATTGGCCAGGGGTGCTGGGGGCTCCCAACCTGAATTATTCCAGATCATTTGGCTGCTGGAATTTCACCTGGTGGCATTAAGGTCAGGGAACTCCCCCAAAAAACCTGCTGGAGAAAACTCGGTTTAAAGGAGGGAATGGTGCAAACCTCTCCCGATGGAGCTGGGAGGAGAACGAGGAGGAGGAGGAGGACGAGGAGGACGAGGCAAATCCCAAAATGAACCCCCCGGATTTTTTCACCTCGGTTCACCTCGGGACAGTTTAGCTACAGGAAATGAACCCCCCGAAATTCTCACATCTCAGTTCACCTCGGGACAGTTCGGGCACAGGAAATGCCTCCCTTCAGTCGCTCTTGCCCGGCTGCGGCTCGGGGTTGTCCCTCCAGATGCGGATGGTGAGGCAGGTGGCCATGGCCAGCCAGCCCAGGTAGGGCAGCAGCAGCAGCGCTGCCAGCCGGTTGATGCGGTACCAGGAGCACGCGGTGCCGATGGCCAGCCCGTCCAGGCACAGGATGTCGATCAGGGCCTGGGCAGAGACACCTCGCTGGTTCCGGGCTCGGCAACGCGGCCCAGCCCCCCCCGCCAAAATAGCCCGGGGCAGGTGGGGGAGCTGGGGCAGGGATGGGGGTGTTGGCGCTGGAGCGATCCCAAACTCCAGGACGTTGTCCCTGGGCTCCAATCAGAGAGATCTGAGTGTGTCACACCACGAGCCCGCACTAATTAATTAAGGAGCTCGTCTCTGCTCGTTATGGAATCCCGCAGATGAGCGCCCTGCTCGTGGCGTCCCCTTGGCTGGCACACAGCCTGCTCCTGCTGGGGGCCACTGAACAAACCTTCCAAGGGCGCCTTTCACCCCCAGAGTGACAAAATTCAGGTGGAAACGCCAATCGCCACCTGTGCCAGTGTCAGCTGAGGCAGTGCCCGCTGGCCCGGCCCGGGTGTGGCAGTGCCCCGGCCCCCCCCGGCTGTGCCCGATAAGCCCTCGGGAGCTGCTCCCCCCAGGGATGCCGACAGCGCTGCTGTCACTCGGGGTGTGACCCCACAAAGGACTTTATCTCCCAGCCAGGACCCTTAACTGGGGGCTGCAGCCCTGGCACTGCCCGGCCCGGCTCCTCCACCCCGGCTATCGGAGCGGGGCGAGCCTGGAGGGGGCTGATACCATTGTCCGAGGGCAGGAGCAGCTGCAGCTGGGCTAAAACTCCCTGTGCAGCCACATAACTCCCCTCAGCACAGCCCCAAAGCACCCCAGACCCGCCAGAGAAGCCCCATTACCATGTTGAGGTTGCGGGTACCAAAGAACAAGGGGGGCCATGCCCAGTTGAGCACCAGCTGAGCCCCGTAGAGCCCCAGGGGGACGATGGCCTTGCTGCCGCAGCCACCGAGGTCGTTCCACACCAGGTAGGAGGCGTAGCTGTGAGGAGGGACCCGTTAGTGCCCGCAGCCACCCTCGGGAGGGACGGAGTCTCTCCTGCAGGGGTGTTTGCCCCTGCAGGGATTTGCAGGACAGTTTGCAGCACAGCAGGAGCCGTGTCACGCACTGAGCTGCTCCGGGGAGCAGGGACACGGCCGAGGGAACGGCTCAGGGGAGGGTTAGGGTGGAGATCAGGGAAGGTTTATCCCCCCAGAGGGTGCTGGGCACTGCCCAGGCTCCCCAGGAAATGGGCACAACCCCAGAGCTCCAGGAGAGTTTGGACACTGCTCCCAGGGATGCCCAGGCTGGGATTTTGGGGTGTCTGTGCAGGGTCTGAAGCTGGGCTGGACAATCCCCTTCCAGCTCAGGCTATTCCATGATTCCACTCTATGATCCCGTGTCCCTCGCTCCTCCCAAACCTCCCCTGTCCCTCAGCTGAGCGGCTCCTGTCCCCTGCCCAGTGTCACCGCTGGCTGTGGCATCTCCCCCGGGCTGTGCCAGCAGTGCCAGGCTCACACCTGGCTGCTTCGGGACACCCCCAAGGCCAGGGCAGAGCCTGGCAGGGCTGCTCTGGCCGTGCCAGGGGCAGCGGTCCCGGCACTCACCCCATGCCCGTGTACAGCACGGTCCAGGCCACAGGGAACACTTTGCGGGATGGGCACCAGGAAGGCTTTTTCAGCTTCTCGTACCACGCTGGGATTTCCTTCCGGTTGAGGAACCAGCCAAGGAATCCTCCGAGGTGGGGCAGCACGGTGAAGCCCACGGTGTAAGCCCACATCCTCCCTCGGGGGTGTGAAATCGCTTTTTTCCTGCTCTAAGTTAAAAACAAAATCGCAGCATCACTTTTAAAGGACGTTTTTTTCCCTATTTCCATCCTCTGATTCCATGTTCCACTTCAGCCCATGTTCAGCTTCAGTCCTTAAGGGAGATGGGAAGGATTTAATGTGTTCAGCTCTCTCTGAAATGGGGATTATTCCTGTCTGGGACGTTTCCCCCCACGATTTTCCCACTCTTCCACAGCTCCCTGCAATATTCCTGCGAGGTGGGAGGATCGTGAGGAGATGTAGGGGCTGTCCCCATCCCTGCTCCCGGGGCTGGCAGGCTCTGAGGTGCCTTCCTAGAGCTGCTCCCCCGAGGATGAAATCCCAAATTCCACTTAGACTTCCCCCATGATTTTTATTTTAATTTCTATTTTAAAATAGGTCTATGACAGAAAAATCCTCCCAGCAGCTTGAAGTGCTCCAGGAACCCCCAGCAGAGGATATTCACCTGTGCGAGAGGGAAGCTGAGGCACAGGGGGAGGTTCTGAGTTTGTTCATGGACTTCCTTTTGTATAAAACCAAGGCAAATTTGCTTTAATAATAAAAAAGCTCCCACACAACATAGGGTAACACCAGGACACATCCAGAATTCAGTGCCTGTCCCGCATCTTCCCCTGCAGAGCTCCAAACCTGCCACTCTTCCGTCTTCCCCAAACTCCCCTTCCCTCTGGATCCATCCAGGAATGAAACCCCGATTAACATTCGGCAGGAGCCGCCGGGAGCGCAGTGCTGAGCTCTCAGCACGAG
Organism: Picathartes gymnocephalus; assembly: GCA_013390045.1. Lineage (NCBI taxonomy): Eukaryota > Metazoa > Chordata > Aves > Passeriformes > Picathartidae > Picathartes > Picathartes gymnocephalus. The sequence goes on along the minus strand of WEKY01004786.1, from coordinate 14,963 downwards.
CATGGAACACCCCTGGGAAGGTTCGGGATTTAGGAATGCGGGAGGAGCAGAGCGGGCACGGAGCAGTCCCTGAGCCAGGGAAATGTCCCCGATCCCGGAGCGCTGCCCAGGGAAGCCGGGAATAGAGGAGGGGACTGCCCCGAACAGGCTCTGCTTGGCGTTTCGGTTCACAATTAACGCTCTGCTGCACGCTCAGCTAATTGTTATTGTCGTCACCGCACCGCGACGTGTTTGGGAACGCGGTGGGAGCCAATTCCCACCTCAGCAAGGAACAAACGCCCCGGACACCACCTCAACCAACAATTCCTTCACCTGACAATTTATGGCACTCTCAGAGTACCCACAGAACCAGGAAATGACTGAACACTGAGACAAACCCTAGCTCAGTTCTGCTTTAACCGCGACCCAGCCCCGCCGAGTTCTGCTTTCCGCACGCACCGCAGGAACGGAATATGGGAAAAGCGGGTTTTCCCTGATTCCTTTGCAGCTGCAGAGGGGCAGGAGGCCTGAAAAACCTTTTTTTGCCTGGCAGCTGCCGCCCCTGGAGCTGCCCAAGCCTTACCTGGGTCAGTGCCTCGCTGAGCCTGGCCGAGGGAAGGGCTGGGACATGCAGGACCGGCCCGTCCCCGCCGCCGGCGATCCCCGAGTGCCGGAATTGGCAGCCGGGTTTTACCCAAATAGCCCCAAACTGGGCGGTGGGGTGGGGCTGCATCAGATTAAACCGGGAGCTCCCGCCGGGGACAATCGCTGGGAGTCTGGGCTGCTAGAGCCGGGGAACAATCGCCGGGAGTTTGGGATGGTGGAGCCCCGGCACAGTCACTGGGAATTCGGGGCAGTGGAGTCCGGGGACAATCACCGGGAATTCGGGGTGCTAGCCTAGGGACAATCACCGGGAATTCGGGGTGCTAGCCTGGGGACAATCGCTGGGAATTTGGGATAGTGGAGCCCCGGCACAATCTCTGGGAATTCGGGGTAGTGGAGTCCGGGGACAATCACCCGGAATTTGGTGTGCTGGAGCCTGAGGACAATCGCTGGGAATTCGGGGTGGTGGAGCCTGGGGACAATCGCTGGGAATTCGGGTGCTAGCCTGGGGACAATCACTGGGAATTCGAGGTGGTGGAGCCCGAGGAAAATCGCTGGGAATTCGGGATAGTGGGCCCCGGGGACAATCACCCGGAATTTGGGGTGCTGGATCCCGGCAAGGGCGCGGTGGCTTTGGGGCTGTCACCACTGGGATGGACCCGAATCCACACCTGGGGCACATCCCAGAGCGTGTCCCTGCTGTGGGCACCGGGCACGAGCTGTCCCTGTCACACTCACTGGTGTCCCTGCCTGTCACACTCACGGGGTGTCCCTGTCACACTCACGGGGTGTCCCTGTCACACTCAGAGGTGTCCCTGCTGCATGTGCAGGGTGTCCCTGTCACTCTCATGGGGTGTCCAAGCCACACTCACAGGGTGTCCCTGTCACCCCCACAGGGTGTTCCTGCCACAATTATGGGGTAGCCCTGTCACACTCAGGGAGTGTCCCTGCTGCACATGTGGGATGTCACTGTCACATTCATGGAGTGTCCCTGGCACTTTCGAGGGTGTCCCTTCTGCATGTAAAGGGTGTCCCTGTCACAATCCTGCAATGTCCCTGTCACATTCAGGATGTCCCTGTCACACTCATGGGGTGTCCCTGCTGTATGTGCGGTGTCCCTGCCACATTCAGGGGTGTCCCTGCCACACTCCTGGGATGTCACTGTCACACTCATGGGGTGTCCCTGCCACATTTGTGGGATGTCCCTGCCACATTCAAGGGTGTCCCTTTTACATGTAAAGAGTGTCCCTGCCACACTCCTGGGGTGTCACTCCTACACTCATGGGGTGTCCCTGTCACATTCAGGGTGTCCCTGTCACATTCCCAGGGCACCCCTGTGACACTCAGAGGTGTCCCAGCTGCATGTACAGGGTGTCCCTGTCACACTCATGGGGTGTCCCTGCTGCACATGTAGGGTGTCACTGTCACATTCACGGGGTCCTTGTCACCCTCATGGGGTGTCCCTGTCACCCTCGCAGGGTGTCCCTGCTGTACAAGGTGTCCTTGCCACACTCATGGAGTGACACAGCCACATTCGTGGGGTGTCCCTAACACATTCAGGGTGTCCCTGCCACCCCTCCTGGCCTGTCCCATCCCCGCCGTGCCTCCAGGCGCTCATTAACACCCCGGTAATTAACCAGGTGCTTCCCGGGGCCACCTGTGCACGGCCCTTTGGCCAGAAACCCCTGGCAGGTAAAACGAAGCTGCTGCACGGGCGTGTGAAATGGCAGCGGGAAAAGGCAGAAATCAATTTCCATTAGGGAGCTGTCTGCCAGGGCTGCCAAAACGAAACACTAATTCCCAGCAGTTCTGGGTCATTACCCGGCTTTCATGGAGGCAGGAGCAGGGCTGGCTCCCCGCACTCTGGGATTTTGCTGCTGCAACAGGAAGCAGGAAAATCTCCTTTTACTGGGCTCCCAAGGAAATGATTTTTTCATGGGAGGAGAAAAAAAGGCAGGGGGGAAAAAAAGCTGTAAAAAGCCAGATTTTCAGCCGGCCAGAATCCTGCCCTGCCATGGGTTGGTCCGGTGGAATTCCCAGTTCCAGTGACAGACGCAGCACTCGTTAATCACGGCCCGGCCACCTGCATCTCCTCCCAGAGCCTGTTGCTATTTGCGACTGGAAATTTGTGTCATGCAATGATGCAGCTCCTAAAAGAGCCCGAATGGTTTCCATCGGAGTCAGGCCCTGCTGGGCTGCAGAGCTCAGCCCCTGCTGCCTCCACCAGCCCCTGGCAGCTCTGGCAAAAAGCATCAAAGTTGACAATTTTCAGCTGGAGATTTTCCTCCCCCCCGAGCACGAGCCCAATCCTGGGGTTACTGGATGGATTGGCAGGAGTGTGCCCAGGCTGGTTTGGAATTTAATGTGCTGGAAGAATGAGAAGCTGAGGGTCAAATCCCAAAGATCTGGTGGATGTAGTTAATCTGTGACGCTGGGAATGCTGCTGGTGACGGGGGAAGAGAAAATGGGAAGAGGGAAAAGAATAACAGGGGCAGTTCCAGGCTTAAAAGTTGTGTGTTGGTCTAAGCCAAGCTTTAGGGCAAAGAAAGGGATCAGGGAGTCACAGAATGGTTTGGGAAGGGACTGTAAAGATCACCCTGCCATGGGCAGGGACACCTTCCACCATCCCAGGGTGCTCCAGGCCCCATCCAGCCTGGCCTTGGGCACTGCCAGGGATCCAGGGGCAGCCACAGCTGCTGTGAGCACCCTGTGCCAGGGCCTCACCTCCCTCACAGGGAAGGATTCCTTCCTGATTTATTCACATGGAGACCTGAGGCGCACGGGAAAACAGGGCGAGATTTGGCCCCGGTGGCTCCCATTCCCTCCTGGGCACGCGGCTGTGGGACCTGGCTGGCCTGGAGCCGGGAAGAGCCTCTCTTGAAGCGTTTATTGGGTGGTGATGAGGCTGAAATTTGGGAGGAGTTAGTGAGAGGGAGGCAGAAAGAGCAGGATCAGGTTTGGGAAGAGCCTTTGGTGGCACCACCAGTGCTGGAGCCAGCCTGGATTTACCTGTGGCACAAATCCATGCACAGTCACCCCAAGGGATGTGTGTGGTGTCTCTGGGGTTCCTCCTGCCCTGGGCACGTGCTGGAGCAGGGAATAGTCCTGGAATGCTCTGGAAAGGCTCCCTCCAGCACAGCCCTGCCTTTCCCCACAGATTTACACCTCGATATTTCTGTTTGGATGATTTCTCAGTGCCCCAGGCCGAGCTGAGGCTGCTCTGCAGTGGATCCACGTCCAGCCCACGGCTCGGGAAAGAGCAGGATCGGGTTTGGGAAGAGCCTTTGATGGCACCATCAGTGCTGGATCCAGAGTGGGTTTATGTGGCACAAATCCATGCACGGTCACCCCAAGGGATGTATTTTGTGCCCTCAGTCCCCCTCCTGCCCTGGGCACGTGCTGGAGCAGGGAACAGCCCTGGGAATGCTCTGGAAAGGCTCCCTCCAGCACAGCCCTGCCTTTCCCCTGCTCCCACGGATTTACACCTCGATATTTCTGTTTGGATGATTTCTCAGTGCCCCAGGCTGAGCTGAGGCTGCTCTGCAGTGGATCCATGTCCAGCCCACGGCTCGGGAAAGAGCAGGATCGGGTTTGGGAAGGGCCTTTGATGGCACCGTCAGTGCTGGATCCTGCCTGGATTTACCTGTGGCACAAATCCATGCACGGTCACCCCAAGGGATGTATTTTGTGCCCTCAGTCCCCCTCCTGCCCTGGGCACGTGCTGGAGCAGGGAACAGCCCTGGGAATGCTCTGGAAAGGCTCCCTCCAGCACAGCCCTGCCTTTCCCCTGCTCCCACGGATTTACACCTCGATATTTCTGTTTGGATGATTTCTCAGTGCCCCAGGCCGAGCTGAGGCTGCTCTGCAGTGGATCCATGTCCATCCCACGGCTCGGGACAGCCCGGATTTGGGAGCCGCGGCTCTGCTGCATCCCTGCAGAGCGTGGGACTCGCCGAGCTGCGTTACACAACGCTGTTTGTTTTCCTCTTCTTAGCAACCCCCGCACGTTGTCCCCGGAGGTGCTGGCTCCGTGCAAGATTAATTGCTCAAATAGAAAAGCCCTGTTAACCTGAATATATTATTGAAAACCAGCATATTTCAATCCGCCCTAGATTTGAAAATAGAGATGCCGGGTCAGCTGCTGGCATAAATCTGCAGAGTTCCTGGAGCTTCCCTGATTTACACCGGCAATAAAGGCAGCCTGGATCGGCTGCCGGGATGGGGACAAGCCTGGCTGCCACCAAGGACGTGGCAGGGGACGGGCAGGACCCTCGTGGCCATCCCTGTGACCTGCCAGCCCCGACACTGCGGCACAAAACATTTCATTGTGTTGGACTGAATAAAAAAAAAACAAACCCCAAAGCACCACCTTGCTTTTATTTGTAATATTTTATTTTTTTTTAAGTCTTTAAATTTTTTTCGTGATGCTGACATAAAAATCCTCGATCATATGAAGGGATACAGGAATTTCCAGCTGGTCAGTTGGGGTTTTTCCAGGTGGGCTGGAGTCCCCAGCCCCTCAGACTGGATGTGGAATGAGCAGGGAGCTGGATTTCCACCTCCTCCCCGCTAGAGGGAATTTTTAACCGGATCGTTTTTGGGGATGAAAGCCCAGTTTTGGTGCGTTCTGAAACCCTGCCTAAGGGACGGGCTGGGTCGGGGTGCACAGGGGCTGGAAAGGAGATGGAAAGGGGGGAGGATGGAAAAGGGGGGGCGGAAAGATGTTAGAGCTGACTGGAAGAGGCTGAAGGGGGCTTCAGGGGGCAGAAAGGGGCTGGAGAGGACAGGAGGGGACAAGAGCGGACAGAAAGGGGCTGGCAGGAGCTGCAAAGGGCTGGCAGGAGCTGCCGCGCGTGATAACGCCGGGCCGGGGCTCGCCCTTATCTGCCCGCAGGAGCGGCCCCTCTGCAGCCCAAGGGATGAATTCCAGCGGCCCCGGCTCCTCTCCTTGCCCGCTGTCACAGCCAGACAGCAGCCCTGCAGTAATTAGCGCAGCTGAGCCGCGTTAATTAACGGCGCGCAGGCACGGGCCCAGCCCAGCTCTGACGAGATGGGAAATATTTGGGTTTCGGCTCCCCGAACCGGTGCTGCCTGTTCGCTGGGAGCCCCGGAGGGAGCCTGGGGCAGCCGGGACAGGGACGGCTCCTGCCAGCTTCCTGCAGCCCCTGCCAGCTTCTGCCAGTCCCTTCTAACTCTTTCCAATCCCTTCCAGTCCCTGCAAACCTCTTCCAACTCTTTCCCATTTCTTCGAGCCTCTTCCAATCCTCTTCAGCCCATTCCACCCCCTTCCATCTCCTGGCAATTCCTTCCAACCCCTGCCAGCCTCTTCCAACTCTTTCCAATCCCTTTCAAACCTTTCCACCCCCATTCCAGCACCCTCCAGCCCATTCCAGACTCTTCCAACCCCTTCCAGTCCCCTCTGGTCCCTTCCAATCCCTTCCAACCCTCTTCAGCCCCTTCCAGCCCCCTCCAGCCTCTTCCAAGTCCTTCGAGACCCGTCCAGGCCCTGCCACCCCCCTCCAATTCCTGCAAGCTCATTCCAAATCCTTCCAGCCCCTTCCAACTCCTTTCCAGCCCCTTTCAGTCCCTTTCCAGCCCCTTTCCAGTTCCTTTCCAGTCCCTTCCAACCCCCTCCAGCCCATTCCAATTCCTTTCCAGCCCCTGCCAGTCTCCTGCCATCCCTTCCAAGCCCCTTCCAGCCCCTTCCAAACCCTTCCAGGCCCTTCCAGCCCTGTCCCGGCCACAGCAGGATGGCGCTGCCAGGACAGCCGCAGAGGACTCAGCCCTTCCCTGGGGATAAGAACGCAGCAGAAATCCCGAATTCCCCCGGCGGGGGATGGAGCGAGGCAGGCTCGGGTGTCGCCAGGACTGTGCAGCCCCGGTGTCCTCATTGTCACATTGTCACACGGGGGTCGGGTTTGATAAAAATGTCCACAAAGGGCTTTAACGGAGCAGTCCGAGCTGCGTTTCAAGGTCTCCCCGACACTCAGAGTTAATCACGAGAAGCTGCTGCGGTTCCAAGCGCTGCTCTCGCTTCGCTCGAGTTCCCTTTCACTGCTGATGTGCCCCAAATTACACCGGGACACATTTCCAGCCGGGAAGGGCTTCGGAGCACGGGCGTGGTGCCCGCCAGGCGTGGAATGTTGGGATAGAATGGGAAATATTCCCGGGTGCTTCCCGAGCAGAGCCGGGAGCTGAGGGGCAGCGCTGACCTCCCCGGGGCTTGGAGCAGCACAAAACCTCGGGACTCTGAGCTGCGCTTTCTGCAGCTGTGGGAAAAACTCTGGGGTGTTTCCCTGTCCAGGGAGAGAACTGGGAAAGCTGGAAATGCACCAGCAGCCCACTGGAGAACTCCAGGAATTCGCATTTATTGTACAGTTCAGCCCAAGATTGGAGTGACTGAGAAAATTCAAGTATTTTTCTTGGTTTTTTTTAAATGGAAAGGCCCGTTTTGGTGGGAGAGCAAACTTCCTTCCTGGCTGCTGCTTTGGGGTCTTAATATTCATGCTGAGAACCGTGGAACTGTCCAAAAGCATCAAAGCAATGCTGGGAGAGGGTTTTCTTTGGAGAAACTCCCGGGGGAGATTTGTGTGTTCCCTCAGTCTTGGCAGAAAAGGAGAAGGAAGGCAAGGAGTGCAGGGAATTCCTGGCAGCGGGAAATAAAGGTTAAAATCCTGCAGAAAACTGGGATTTATTAAAGGAAATGAAACCACAACAACGGAAAATATCCCAAACCGTTGTGTCATTTATCTGTCCGTCCTCAAACTGCTCCAGGGGAGGCTCAGCTTGGACAGCAGCAGGAATTTCCTCATGGAAAGGGCGCTCAGGCCTTGGCAGGGGCTGACCAGGGAGGTTTGGAGTGCCCAGCCCTGGAGGTGTCACCTGGACGTGGCACTCAGAGCTCAGGGTGGGGGTCGGGCACAGCTCGGAGCCGATGATCCCACAGGGATTTTCCAACCTCAGCCATCCTGGGATTCTTTTCTGGAGCCAGCACCGTGTTATTCCTGGTTGGAGGCCCCACTGGGGTTCAGGCCTGTGATGGATTTTAACTTCATCCCTTTTTTAACCCCAGATGGAGAGAGAGGTGCGAGGGCAGAGAAATTCCCTTCCCACCACAGGGAGGGAGAGCAGCAGCAACCCCTGGATTTGGGAATAGCTGAGGTGGGGATGCAGCAGGGACAGAATGAGCACCTCTGACTCCTTTGAAGGACGAGCCCCAGGATTTCTCTGTGCCTGCATCTGCCTTTCCCCATCCTCCTGTGCTAAAATCGGCTCGTTTCTCCCTAAAAAAGCCTCCTTGTGCCGATGCTGGGTGCCCTGCGAGGGGGAGCCCTTCATTTTCAGGGTGCAGCCGCAGATTTTTTTGCCAGAAGATGCCAAGGGAAAAAAAAAACAAAACAAACGGGGCTGTGAAACATTTTGTGCTGCCCAGGGCGTCACCCGAGCCGGGCAGGGCTCAGCTTTCAGCTCTGATCCCAGCTCTGAGCATGGATCAGTGTGGATATCCCGGGATGGGATCAGCACGGCGAAATTCCAGGGTCCTTCCCGGGGGATGGGGAAGGGCAGGCACCCGGCTGGAGCAGAAATGGGAAGTGAAAAGGCTGCAGGGAATTCCTGGTAAAGGGAAATAAAGTTTAAAATCCTGCAGAAAACCGGGATTTATGAAAGGAAATGACGCCGCAACCAATGGGAAACGGGGTTTTTGGAGGGAATTCAGGATTGGGAATGACTCCTGCACGGGCAGCGCTGCAGTCTGGGCTCCTTCAGGGAGCAGAAAAGTGAATTTATTGCACGGGGAAATTCCAGGGTCCTTCCCGGGGGACAGGGATGGGCAGGGACACGGCTGGAGCAGAAATGAGACGTGAAAAAGGGGAAGGGCTGCAGGGAATTCCTGGTAAAGGGAAATAAAGTTTAAAATCCTGCAGAAAACCGGGATTTATGAAAGGAAATGACGCCGCAACCAATGGGAAACGGGGTTTTTGGAGGGAATTCAGGATTGGGAATGACTCCTGCACGGGCAGCGCTGCAGTCTGGGCTCCTTCAGGGAGCAGAAAAGTGAATTTATTGCTCGTGCTGAGTCAGGACTGATTTTAATGGCAGAGGCTTTGCCTTTAGAGCTGCTCCATCCCCGGGCAGGGAGCTCTGAGCATTCCCTGGGGTCTGGATGGCGTTGGGAACTGCTCGGGATCCCTGGACAGATTCCAGCCTGGATCCTGCTCCAGCAGAGCCCAGCTCCGGCCGTGCCACGCTGCAACTGGGACTGGAACTGGAACTGGAACTGGAACTGGAACTGGAACTGGAACTGGGACTGGAACCGGAACTGCCCTGGAACGAGCTCCCCTCCCTCTGACAGATTTATCTCCAGGCCTTTCTCCTGGATTTGCCCGCCGTGATTCCTGGAGCTGCCCAGGGAAATTTTGGGAATAAAGGATGGAGGAGAAGCCCCTGGCTGCCGGCTCAGAGGATGGAAAAACCCCTCTGGCTCCGGGCAGGGCTGCTGGAATCTGCTCTCAGAGAATGCCCCGAGGGTTCTGCTGCTTCCACGGGGGCTGATCCCGGTCCTGGGCAGTGCCAGGCTCGTGTTCCCCCCGGGATGGGAGCCCAAGCTCAGCTCCCTGCAGCTCTCCTGGGCCCTGCAGCACATCCCAGGGAGAATCCCAGGTGCTGGGGGCAGAAATAAAGCCTGGGATGGATGGGCAGGGAAAAGCCCTGGGGAGGGAGGGAATCCTGCCACGGGATCCCAGCCAGGGCCCGAGCGTTCCAGGCATGTGCCAACCAGGGAAACGTGCCTGGCAGGGAAGGATTCTGTTTAAAAAAGGGGAAATGATAAAAACAGCAGCGTTCTCCCAGCTCCTGCCCACTGCCATTCACTTCGTGTCCTGGAAATGACCTAGGAAAAGCTTCATTCCCACAAAACTCACGTGTTTTAGAGCCTGGAAAAGCTTTGTTCCCACAAAACTCGCATGTTTTGGGGTTTGAAGAAGATTTATTCCCACAAAACCTGAGTGGTTTGGAGTTTGGAAAAGCTTTATTCCCACAAAACCTGGGTGGTTTGGAGTTTGGAGAAGCTTTATTCCCACAAAATGTGGGTGTTTGGGGGTTTGAAGAAGATTTATTCCCACAAAACTCGGGTGTTTTGGGGTTTGAAAAACCCTTATTCCCACAAAACTTGGAGGTTTTGAGGTTTGAAAAAGCTTTGTTCCCACAAAACTCGTGGGTTTTGGAGTTTGGAAAACCTATATTCCCACGAAACTCGGTTGTTCTGGAGTTTGAAAAAGCATTATTGCCCCAAAAATTGGGTGTTTTGGAAAACCTTTATTCCCAAAAAACTCAGATGTTTTGAGGCTTGAAACACCTTTATTCCCACAAAACTCGGGGGTTTTGGGGTTTAAAAAAAAGCTTTGTTCCCGCAAAGATCGGGAGGTTTGTGGTTTGAAAAAACCTTTATTCCCACAAAACTCGGGGGTTTGGGGGTGTAACCCAGTTTGGGAGACACCTGACTCCAGTTCCAGCTCCAGATGGACCCTGCCAGCACATCCCGGGCTCTGGTTTGGGGTCAGTCCCACCCGAAAGGCCAAAGGCAAACCCTGCAGTGATTGCGTGGCCTTAATTAATTGTTTTGGTGATTTAATTAGGAGCCGGATCTGGGTTTGGGGCAGAGCACAAAGTGGATTAGGGGAGCAGCTGCCTCTTTAATTGGGGACATTTCTCCTCCCTTTCCGTTCACCCTTTGCTCTCCCAGAGGCAGCTCCGGGCACTGGGAACCCTCTGGAAGCCTCAGAAATCCTCTGGGACCCTCTGGAATCCTCCAGAATCCTCTGGAAGCCTCTGAAATTCTCTGGAATCCTCCAGAATCCTCTGGGACCCTCCAGAACCCTCTGGGACCCCCTGGAATCCTCTGGAATCCTCCAAAACCCTCTGGAATCCTCCAGAATCCTCTGGGACCCTCCGGAACCCTCTGGAAGCCTCCGGAACCCTCTGGAATCCTCCGGGACCCTCCGGAATCCTTGGAATCCTCCAGAATCCTCTGGGACCCTCCGGAACCCTCTGGAAGCCTCCGGAATCCTCTGGAATCCTCCGGGACCCTCCGGAATCCTTGGAAGCCTCTGGAATCCTCTGGGACCCTCCGGAATCCCAGTGCCCAGATCCCAAACTGGCAGAGCTGGGGGCAGGTTATTTATAAGCCCCGGGGCCTGGGGGTAAATATTTATTTGGATTCTGATCCTTAATCTGCTCCTGGCGGATTCTGTGGAAATCCTGAGCCCCCCGCTGCTCCTGCAGCAATTTATACCCAGAGCCCCCCTCTGCCCTCTCCTCCCCACGCTCCAAACACATTCCCAGGGATTAATTCTGCACAAAACCGGGCTCAGCCCCTCCGGCTCCGGGCAGGAATCCTGCCCCGAGTGCCCCCCCGGGTTGTGGCATCCCGAAACCCGAGCCCAGGGAGCCCTGGGGTGCTGGCACTGCCCTGGGCCGGCTGTGGGGACACAGAGGGGACAGCAGAGCTGTGGGGGCATCACAGAGAGGGGACAGCTGGGCTGTCCTGCCTGGGGACAGCAGAGCCACTCCCTGGGGACAGCAGAGCCACCCTTGGGGACAGCAGAGTCACCTCTGGGGACAGCAGAGCCAGTCCCGGGACAGCAGAGCCACCCCCTGGGACAGCAGAGCCACCCCTGGGGACAACAGAGCCACTCCCTGGGGACTGCAGAGCCACCCTTGGGGACAGCAGAGCCACCCCCTGGGACAGCAGAGACACCCCAGGGGACAGCAGAGCCACTCTCTGGGACAGCAGAGCCACCCTAGGGGACAGCAGAGCCACTCTCTGGGACAGCAGAGCCACCCCAGGGGACAGCAGAGCCACCCCTGGTGCAGCCACCTGGTCCCACAGAGTCCCCAAGTCCTGCCCCAGCTCTGGGCCAGAGCCGAGGGTGGCACAGGGACCGTGGCAGGGGCTCCGTGTTTGCAGCACCACTGGATCCTCGCTGTCCCCAAGGTGTCCCCAGGGTGTCCCCAAGGTGTCCCCAAGAGCCCGGGCCCCGCTGGGAGCTCCAGGCCAGCCCCAGAGCTCCCCCAGGGAGGGGCAGCAGCAGGGGCTGCAGGGTGGGGACAGAGCTGGGGTGGCTGCTGGGGTCCCTGCTGTCCCAGCCCCGGCTGGCTCCTGGACCTTGTGGGCCTTCGTGACAAGGACACCTTTCCCTGTCACTGTTTTATGGCAGAGAACCCCCTTGCTCCTGCCCTGGGATGGATTTTTCCTTTATTTTGTATCCTTGTGTCCTGCTTGGGGGGGTGTGGGCACATCAAAGGTCCTGAATTCTGGGCAGGTGGGGCAGCTGCTCAGAGAGCAGAGCCCCACAGCCTCCCTTCTGCATCCCAAACACCTCCCTTCTGCATCCCAAAAACCTCCCCCTGCATCCCAAAAACCTCCCCCTGCATCCCAAAAACCTCCCTTCTGCGTCCCAAAAACCTCCCCCTGCATCCCAACAATCTCCCCCCTCCCTCTCCACATTCTTCCCTCTCCACCCCGCATAACGTTGCCTCTCCATCTCCAAAATTTTCTCTTCCATCCCCTCATCCTCCCCTTTCCATCCCCACATTCTCCCCTCNCAAAAACCTCCCCCTGCATCCCAACAATCTCCCCCCTCCCTCTCCACATTCTTCCCTCTCCACCCCGCATAACGTTGCCTCTCCATCTCCAAAATTTTCTCTTCCATCCCCTCATCCTCCCCTTTCCATCCCCACATTCTCCCCTCTCCATCCCCCCAAAATTCCCGTCTCCCTCCCAGCAGCCTCTCCTGGGAAGGCTCTGCAGCTCAGGGGTGGCACCAGAAGCTGCAGCAGCAGCAGATTTCCCTCCTTCTTAGCATTTCACGCTGGAAAAACCAGAAAGGAGACCTGGGATCCCTAAATTAAGGAGGCAGCTGAGGCTGGAGAGCTCATGGAGCGAGGAGCAAAGCTCCTGGAAGCTTCTGGAAGCAAACTCTGCACACAGCCAGATGAGTCTGCACTCTGTGTACCATTTTTATTTTCACATAGAGAGATATTTTTATATATTACATTATTTTAAAAAACCCCAGATTATTCGTAAAAACAAATGCTTTTGGTTTGGTTTTTTTTTTTCTTTTTCCCAGGCCAAAGCCCCCCCGCCACGTCCCACACCCTCCAAAGGTGACCTGCAGGTCCCTCCTTCCCCATCTCCCTGCTCCTTCTGGGACAGCCTGGGGATTTCCTCTCCTCTCCCGCTGGAAAAACTGGGTTTGTGTCCATGTCCCTCCCCTTGAGAGCCAGCAGCAAATGTCCCTCGCTGCCCTGTCCCCCTCCTGCGGCGCCGGGGGACACTGGGGAGGGGTCGCTGCACTGGGACACCGGGGAAAGGCAAGGGAGGAGCAGAGGTGACAGTGACAGCTCGAGTCTGAACCCTTCACTCAGAGCTGTGCCCGGCCCTGAGCGGCGTCCTGGGGCTCCTGGCTTTGGGCAGGGCTGGGGAAGGGCTGGGGAAGGGCTGG
>WEKY01004785.1:0-14183 GCA_013390045.1 Picathartes gymnocephalus | reverse complement strand
TAGAGGATTTCGTGTCATCTGGGGGTGGCAGAGAGTGGCTGCCAGGCAATGCAGCAAAGTGGGCCATTTGAAGGTGGGCCCTGGGCAGTGCTGGAAGCCAGCAAAATACGCCTGAGCAGGGGCTGATGGCTGCATAGATTTTGTACACTGACTGCAGGACAGAAGTGGAACAGCTGTCACACAGTTCAGCGTTTTGGCCTGTGTGAAATAAACTGGGAATTTCCAAGTAGCTCAAGAAGGATGAACTAAAAGCACTGTAACCCATCCCTTCTCAGTGAGATGTTCTCTACTGCATTAAAAAAATACCCCAAACAATCCATCCTGAACACTGCTCTTGCTGTATACCCTTTGCATCCCATGTCCATGTGCTCCCCAAAGCATCTTCAAATACCCAATCACTTTGGAGGAAAATATTCAAATATTTATTAAAATACTATTAAGCACTTACAGGATGGCTTCATCTTTCTGAAGGCCATACAAATACTCATGAAAGCCTCACAACATCCCTGTGAGGTAGGTTTGTCTTGTGTAGTTATGTGGTGGTCTCAAAAATTAAAGATGATGCTATTTAAACAGTCAATGCTTTTTTGAAGACAGTGATTTTGATTTCCGTATTAGGCACAAAATGTGTTGGGTGCTACTATGATTCCAGCATAATTGGAAGACAGAATAGCATATAAAAGTAATGGAAACAAACAAGTGTAACTGAAAACCAGCAGTGAATGGGTTAAAGTGCAGTTCTAACCAAAAAACTTACAGTATAGAAAACAGCATCAGGGACTTCTGAGGCTGTAGGATCTCAGTGGCCCCTAGTGAGCTCATGCCCAACTGAAAAGTGTCAAAGGCTGTTTCAATGGTCAGCTTTGCAAGTGAATGTGTGACAAACCAAGGGGTCCTCCTGGCTGATGGGACTCAACACCATTGACTCTGCTCAGTGGTTCCCACAAAAGGGAGACAACAAAGGATCTTAGAGCTTCTGGCTTCAGGATTATTGCAAATCATGTCACCATCTGAAAAGATACAGCATGAAGGCCAAAAAGTGGGCTGCAGAGCAAGAGGCTAGGCTAATGCAGACATGGAAATACCAAGTCCCACTGTACCATGAATCTCAGAGCAGAAGTTGGAAGAAGCACAGGGAAGTGCAGTTTGATTCTATCTGGAGTGAAAGATACTTCTGTGTCCAGTGGGTTCCAGCCTGTTCCCACAGCATTCAGGGTCATGACAGTTTTCTTTCAGAGAACATGGCAGAAATATCTTCACACTCTCTACTTCAGCATGAGTCTGTTAAAGCTACAGTCAATTACATTTGCTTTCATTTCACTGCTGCAGTTGTACAGGAACAAAAGCTTCCCTATGGAACAGTGACATCAAAGGTTTCTTCATGACCTCTGAAAAGTACATGCTGCAAGTAGCAGAAGGGAATAAAACTGACGTATCAAGTTTTTTTATTTTTTTTTTAAGAGTCTCCAGGAACTACATCCACATCGCGGCTATATTTCATTCAAGTGCTGCAATATGCTTTCCATGGGCACAAGGAACTTGGTCTGAACCACTGAGGCTCTGCAGCAGAAAACATCAAAGCTTATTGCAAATGTTGTCCAGGGTCAGATCTGGTGGGCTCACTTCCTTGAAGAATTCCCAGGTAGTGAGGATGTCTTCGCAGAGGTCATGCTCGTGTGACTCTTTTGGGAGCCTGGTGGTTGTGAAGGTGGTTTCTTCTTGAGCACTGGAGTTTTGTTTTTGCTTTTAAATACCTTATTGGGGTCCAGCTTGTTCACAAAGGAATCAGCTTCTTCAGACAGGAGTGCTGTGTTGATGGTTATGGGTTTATACATGTTAAACCATTGCTGAAAGGCAGGATGGTGGGGAAGGAACAGGTTAAATTCAAACTGCAGTCAGACAATTCCACCTTGCTCCCTGTCTTCCCCAAAACATGATTTTAATTCTGTGCCACTTATCAGTTTCTAGTTTACAGAACTTGGAAGAGTGCCTGTGATAAGGATACACAAGGCATGGCTACAGCCCCAGTCCTGGAACTGCATTCCAGATAGGGAAGAGGAGAACCAGACACAACCCTAACACCACCTTCCCTGCAGAGTAACTCCTATCAAGAGCAAATCCTGATTTACACCACAGGAGGAAAAGCAAAAGGAGGGGATGAAACTAAACTACATTTATTTAGATTCAGATAAGCAGAAAAGATTAAAAAAACTTGGAATTTAAATGTGCTTATAAACTGAAAACTAACTAGTTGAATTTCTCAAAATGTCACCCTCCTCCCTCTCTTCACACATAAAATAATGATTTTTTTTAAACTCTTTACACAAAGAATTTTGTGTTTGTTTGTCTTATTGTTTCTATTTCTGATTTTCTATCTAGAAGTAACTACAGTGGTTTGATGTTTTGGTTGCGGCAGACACCACAATGTTATGCCCTACAGTTCTCAACTCTTTTTTTTTGTATAATTTTTCCATTAACAGAGTCAGGAAATAAAATTATAGGAGCTATGGTATTACAAATCAGTGAAACCATCAGCAAAGTGCTGAATAAGATAAACAGAAGATCAATAGCCAAACATAGATAACCATCTATTAATGTACTGCTTAGTGGAAAACAGCTTTAGTATACCCCTTGAAAACCTTTAAAAATTATAATGGTTAACAAACTAGGAAGATTTTAAACAACAGGGGCTGCAAATGACTAGGGAATATACAAATGATTCCTCTTAAGGTTTGCAAATATAGTGAACATAATAAAATATTTCTAGCAGCAAAGTTACAGAAAGGCAGAGCATGGTGTCACGTACACAGCCTTGACTGATAAAGTACAGTGCAGTGTAACAGGGAAGGCATCAGAAATGAAAAGAACCAAATTCTATGGCCACTATTTGATGGGAAGTCAGGAATGATTTTAGTAATTCTGATGTGCACACAGGACCAGGGAATGTCATGCTGGTAAGACAGCTGTCATGTCTGGGTGAAGTGCAGGACACTCGGGTCCCAACAGGCCTTGCCAAGGTGCACTGACACTGCACTAGCTTATGAGCTGTGTTCAGTAGGACCATCAGCTCCATTCCCTGACCTCTCACAGGATAGAGGCAGGGATAGGGCTGAAGGCCGAGTCAAACACAGAAGAACAGCAGAAGCCTGTAACGGAAGGATTTTGGCACAGCAGAATAGTAATTTTAATAGTAATAAGCGACTGGAATGGAAAGACTTTATAGAGAGGTCGTTTGTAGGTCTTCTGCAACTACCTCTATGACCTTAAATTGCCCTTTTTTGGGCATAGTTTTTATCAAGGCCCAACTGCTGTGAAAAAAGCAGGGTTAAAACAATATTACTGAATTCAAATTACTGTGAAAGAAATGACTGGTAACACGTTACAGGGAAAAAGTTTGTGGTCCCTTCCGTGGCTCACCAGGGAGGCCCCCTTGAGCCTACAGACAGGTTGCCAAAGGGTGGGGAGATGTTTTTCCAGTCTACACTCATGCAAAATACTGACAAGCTGGACACTGCTGTCCTACCTTGGCCTGGGGGCTGATCCCATAGCTGGTGAACGCATACTGCCACTGTGGGAGACCCAGGTGGGTGATGAGCAGGCGGTAGTAGGCTGTGAAGGTTTTGGTGAGGAAATGCCAATACAGAGCTCTGTCCAGGAACCAGATCTCTGTGTCTGGGGAGACCACTAGAATAAAACAAGCACAAATTACACTGTTGCTTTGCAGTATTAAGATTAACCCCTGGCCATTGTCAGGTGGGAGACACAATACAATTGATCAGAAAGGCTGTTTTATGTACATCCAGGGTTGTTCCAGCCCAGGTGCAGAATCCAGAAGTTGTCTTTGTTAAACTTCATACAGTTGGTGGTTGCACATCTCTCTAATTTACTGAGGTCTCTTTGCAGGGCCTTCAAGGGAGACATCAGCTCCTCCCAATTTAGTATAATGGACAAACTTAGTATCCCTTCCAGTCCTGTGTCCAAGGTGTTTATGAAGACCTTGAAGAGCACTGGGCGTAAGATGGAGCCCTGCAGAACCCCACCCTTGACCAGCTGTCAGCCTGATGTGATGACTATTTACTATTTAGCTCCATTTACTATAACCCTTTGTGTCCTACCCATCAGCCAGTGTTCACCCACTGCATAGGGTATCTGACTAGCTGTGTGCTAGACAACGAATGCAATGCTGTTCCTTCACAACCTGGGAGTGACATGCTACATGGAACATTCTTGGACATCAGCAACTTTGTAGTATATGTTCAAAGTACAATTATGGCAAACATTTATCCGCCCCACAAAGTAAAAAAGCAACTAACTCAATTGTCAGTCATCTGGATTACTGAATAGTCCAGAGTCTAAAAGTCATGCGAGTGTGTGCTGCCAACAAAAACACATTTTGCAAAATCTTCCCACAGTGATCAAATACTTCTCTGGTGGTGACATCCTTTGTAGCATAAAAAGAAGTTATTTTCTTGGGAGGTTGAGATGCTGAACAGTACCATTTAAAAAGACAGCCCCTCTGTTGACATCGATACCTGTAACCTTGCCCAGGTTATTCATTGCTGAAATCACTAACACTGGGAGGCAAGAGGACAAGGACTTCCTGCCATAGCAGTTGTAGTCACACCCAATGAAAGACACAAGATAATACCCAAGATTTTTCTTAAGAACCTGTATATTGCAATTGCACAATCCTACACAGTAAACATGCATACATTTAGTGACCTGTGCACTGTGTCAGATGACAGCTATTTTACAAGTGCTTTGGGTGCTTCACTACTCTCTCCCTGATAACAGTTATCTCTGTATCTGTCAGAAGAAATAGCTCAGCTCCCATTGCTCACCCGCCCATTAACCCTTCCTGCCACATTCTGGCCTAGTTAGAACCTGGAAGCTCCATGCACAATGTGGAAGACCCAGTCTAATTCTGTCTCAGCTTTTTTTACCATCTACACTTTGTTTCTAAGCAGAGTTATACCCTTTCTCATCAAAATGTAATGGCTTTGTTGCAAGACATGCAAGTAACCAGATTAGAAGAGCTCTGTATTATTTCAACACAATTGTCTGTAGATCACATGTGAATGCTTCCCTGTTTCTGTGCATGCAGAAATCCTAAGTTATAACTCAGACTCCAACATTAAAAGGAGTGAAAGTGCTAGACCTAGTTAAGATGTAGCTCCTGACTTCAGTGGACACAGGACATCCCAGTAAAAGTGTCACCTACAAATTGCAGAGAAGATCAGAAATACAAGATAACTCTCCACATGTGGCCTCCAGATACAGTCAACAACAAGACACAGCTAACTTTTCCTTTTTCAGTCTTACCTGGTTCAGCATGCTTATAAACAAGACAGACTTTCCCATTCCCATTGCATGGGTCTAATTCAAAGATAAGACTACGAGAATCAAAGTGTGGTTTTTCTGGTTTGTCTCCATTACCTGAAACCAAGGAAAAAAAATTATGAAACATGTTTGGAAAACTGACAGTGACTCAGCTGCAAAGAGTCAATCTGTTTTACACATTAATAAATCAGCTGATAAAGAACTGAATCAAACTATTACATTTAAACTTATTGTAAATGATTAAGTTCCCTATGTTTAAAATAAAACTAAGCAAGAAAAAGAAAAAGTGAGAAAAATTTTCATCTCTGTTAAGAAAACAAACCACAGAGTCAAAATCAGATGGCTGAAAATAGACGAGCTGGATTCTAGCTCCTCCCTGGCATTAAGCAAGGCAAGGTTTACAGATGTCACTCCTGAGGTTTGTCTGATCTTTCCTTAACGTTTTCCAGTGTTAGAGAAGGCACAGTCTCTAGGCACTCAACCCAAATTCATCATTTATCACTTATAAGTTTTCCTCATGGATCCTGAATCTTCCCCGCTACAACTGAAGCCCATTATTTCTCTTGTATGTATGATTCCTTTTTTTGTCCTGATTTATTTTTTTCTACAGAGAGGACAGGGAGAACAATTTATTCTTTTTTTCTTGGGCCAAGACTTTAATGAAATTGCAGAGATATATATTTCTCCATATATTCCAGTGTGGCATCAGCATCCTTCTCAACAACCACATCTGACTGTTATTCACCTTGTGACCCTCAACCATCACTGACCATTTCTACAACACGATTTTGGGACCATGTAGCTCCAAGTTCTTGCAGAATACAATTCTGAAACCTAAAGCTGATGGGGAAGAAGTGGGACATAAAAATTGTATTCTTCAGAAGAATCTTCCATGAAAGTCAGGAGGAGAACTACTGTGGGGATGTAATTTTTTTTCAGTGTACCTTATAAATGCATCGATGAAGGTTTAAGTCACTAAACAGAAGCAGAATTCGGTGCATTTCACTACAATGGCTAGAAGATCAGGACTGCAGCCAAACTGGAATGTCCAAAAATAATTTCAGCCATATTTAGAAGCTAGAAGAACTTACAGAGATGCAGAAACAAGACTGAAATCAAATAGCATTCTTTTAAGAAACTGGTGTGACACCTGGCTGTGTTCTTATCCTCTTGATTTTTCCAGCTGGACTGTGACAGCTCTGACAAAATGTGTGGGCTTTCTTTTTCTTTTTTATTCTCTCCAAATAGCAGCATTCCTGGCATTTTGAAGCAGCCTGGAACACACATGTTCCAGGGTCATCTCACAGTTATATCTTT
Organism: Picathartes gymnocephalus; assembly: GCA_013390045.1. Classification (NCBI taxonomy): domain Eukaryota; kingdom Metazoa; phylum Chordata; class Aves; order Passeriformes; family Picathartidae; genus Picathartes; species Picathartes gymnocephalus. The sequence goes on along the minus strand of WEKY01004785.1, from coordinate 7,526 downwards.
GTATCAGTTACTTTTCCGATTCCAGCTGTTTTTTCACTACCAAAACAAAACCTGTTATCTTTTGCTCATGTAACACCATAAACATATAAAAACTTTGATAGCTGAACCACTGGAGCAAGGCTCAGGTGAAAATTTCAACAGGGAAAGGGCAGAACAGGAAGGTTGACAGGCCGTTAAAAGAAGATGCAAATAACATTAATCTCCATGAGATTCATAGCATACAGATCTACCTGCCAAGGCTGTAGGGAACTAATAAAATACATAATAGATCCAGCCCAGGAGACAGAGAGTCACAGAATCACAGAATGGTTTGGGTTGGAAATGGACCTTGAAGATCATTGTGTTCCAACTGCCCTGATATGGACAGGGATACCCTTCTCTAGACCAGGTTGCTAGACCAAGTAATCCCCATCTACTTGGAGTAACCTGTTGCTGTATCGTAGACTGGAAGGGACATTAAAGATCATCTTGTTCCAAGTCCCCTGCCATGGGGGATAACTGAGGTGCTAAGAGAATTGGGTTTGTCCAGCCTGGAAAAGAGAAGGCTTCAGAGTGACCTAATTGTGGCCTTCCAGTACCTGCAAGGGAGCCTACAAGAAAGAGGGGGAGGGAATTTTTACAAGGGTATGTAGTGACAGTACAAGGGGGAGCGGCTTCACACTGAGAGGGGGCAGATTTACATCAGACATCAGGAAAACATTCTTTACTCTGAGTGTGATGAGGCACTGGCATAGGTTGCCCACAGAAGTTGTGGATGCCCCAACCCTGAAAGTGTTAAAGGCTGTGCTGGATGGAGCTCTGAGAAACCTGGTCTGGTGGAAAGTGTTTCGCTCTGTATATCTTGTGCTATATCCTAACATTAATAGAACACAAGGGATGAGACAGAGCAGGCTTTCTAGCCTGTTAACAGTGCCTTACCTTCCTCATCTGTATCATCTTCCAGGTCAGCGAGAGTTGGAGCATTAGGCAGACTGTACATAGAGGAACCCCCAAGCCGACACAGCTTTGAGACACTGTTAATCACCATGGAGCCCAGGGGCATCGGGGTATCTGCAACAAGACCAATCATTAACCACATCCAGTGTCAGGGAAACATGGGAGGTATTTCTTTTCTGCCAGACATCAGCCTTTGTGGGGTGAAGACATGGTTATACCCAGCAGACCTGGGCATTTAACTTAAGTAAGACTCTACAGGAGCAAAAATGAGGCTTTTTCAAACACAGACTCACATGTGATGCAACACCATCTCAGAGCTGTAAAGGTACGAGAATCACACTGCTGGCAAAGACTGTGCTGCAGCTGTTAGCTCAACCCCATGAAAAATTAAAAATCCTGGCTACAGGACTTTAGCTACAGTCTCTTCCTCAAAGCTCTTTTCCCTGCTGCTACCCTTCCTATCAGAAACCACCCCACACATTCACAGCTTACTGGGCAGCTTGTCCTCTTCCACTCAATTTACCTGCTCAGGGTACTTCCTCTTGGTTCCCACTTCCACAGATGATTTTATCAGTGCATCAACTTGTGGGAGTTCCTGAAAGAATGCTTCAGGACTTGTCACTTGTCCGTGTTTCTGAGGACTCAGACTGTTACCAGACATCAAGGCAGCAAGCACCCTGTTCAGCCACATGCCAGTCTGATGGGTCTTAGAAGGCACTGCTGATGTTTGCTCAAGCAAGACAGTTGCACCAGCAGCCTTGGTCTCCTTGCACTTGTGAGCCCTGAAAACAAGACTCCTCAGAAGTCACAACACAGCAAATCCCACCTGAAACATGATGGGAGTCACTGCAGATGCTAAAGCAACTGATGTCAACTGTCTCTGAAATGTCATTTCACTTCCTGAGGAAGACTCTGATACCCACCTCCTGAAGTGAGCAGTGTCCACAGCCCAGTTTGAGAACCCTGCCTGGAGGCAATAAGAGCCAGAATAATAGCTGCGGAGTGAACAAAATACCTGATTTTTGCCAAACAAAGACAGAAAATGAAGCTTGGACTTTCGCTGGTGGAAAGCAGAATCAGGCTTCAACGTGTACACACACATTTTAATAAGAAAGAAGCATTACCAGAGGATGACTCTTCCTACTGATTTATGATGGGATAATGACTTACAGCTGTTTCTCTCTCCATGAACTACAGAGGGAGTTAAGGTTTAAATGACACACCTAAATCTGAGTGACAACAGATGGCCAGTGTATTACAGAACAGTATTTATGTCATGAATAATTAGTTTCTTCACAGTGTTTTGTATATGCACCTCTTCTGTGGGGGCCCAGAACATGAAAGCAATAGATTTTGCCCTGAGAGATGTGTATTGACTGTGTAGAAAGTAAGTTTGGAATTAAAGAGGTTCTGCAAAGGAAGGACTGGCTGCAATGAATTGAACTTGTCAGTGGAGAGAACACAGGGACTCACCATCAGTCTTCACACTCCAGGTCATCTGGAAGCCATCAGTCATCAGATAGAAGTTTTTTAAATCCTCGGGTAATACACAAGAGTTTTTCTGCAAATGACAATCAAAGCGTTACAGGACAATGCAGAGCAAGCCCCAAACCCTAAGAACAACTGAAAATTGGTACAGAAATATTTGCCACCAAGTTTTTGGCTTAACCCCAAGGTGACTCAAATATCTCATTCTAAAGCCTTGAGAGAAAGCTGCATATTTCTTGGAATTCTGATAGTCTAAACAAAGGTAGCTTGGGAAAATTTCACAATGAGCTCAGTTGCTCAGTTAATCATCACAAAATTATTACAGCATTGTTCCCCAACTGAGACATTGTATTACCTTTTGAGATTAGCAGCCACTCCAAGCTCACATAAATCAGAACAATCAGCTTTTTCATGCATATGTCTTAAAAGAGTAGGGTTTTGCTTTAAATGAAATCAGACTAAACTTACCTGTTCCACTAAAGCATGTACAATATTAGCACAATGACTCTCTTCTGAGGAATTTCAGTTCCAAGTAGGTGAAAGAAGCATAGACTCAAAATTTGCACATACTCAGGTAGATTTGATGTTTCACCTAACAAAAAGCATGTGTGCAAACACATGCAAAGCCAGACTCACAAAACTGCTGGTCTGGCTTCAATGAATGGCTGGGGTTCCTAAGCCTACTTCCTTCTGAGCCACCAGTGAAAGAAGCAACTCCAGTGAAACTCTAGTTTCTAGGAAGCAGAACTCTTCTCCTATACCTGTCTTAGACTTAGACTCTTCAGTTAAGCAGCAAATACAAGGAAGGAAGGATAAAGGCTTAATCCTCAGAACAAAAAGAAGCCCAAAGAGGTATAGGCATTTGTAGACCCTGTTCCTGGGGACAGGACTGGCTGCAGACCAGTGACCCTCTGTTCTTGCTAAAGTGTCAAGTACGTAAAATTAAACAGGATGGAAGCCTGCCAATTTTAATAAGACAAGCAACAAGTATGACTAAAGGGGTTACCTGTTGGTCTGTTTGTAACTGTTCCAGAGAGAAAATCAGATTGACTCCAGTGAGTTCAAATTTAAAATAGTCACCCTCAAGACTCCAAAAGAATCAGACCTCAAACTCAGGAGAGTGTCCCATGATGAAGGTTCCACAGTCTGTGCACGTTGACTTGTCCAAGGGCTGTACCACTCTTCTTGTGGAAAAGTTTCATTAAATGAAGACGGAATATTCTAGTAATCAGCAGCTAAGGAAAAGGAAGGTGCACATGCAGTTCAAGTATTTCTGCTTTACTTGGGGCATGAATTTTTAACATCTCAAGAGAAGAGAGATATATCTATCCAGCAAGAGCAACCTGCCCACTGTACATCCAGTTGCAATGCTGGCCTCTAGTCATCAGCTGCTGGCTGAGCAAGGGAAGGTGCTGGTCTCATCCTCCGTGCCCTCCCTCCTCTAGGACCAGAGCAGCCTTTCTGCCTGTTAAAGCCTTTTTCACAGCCACTTTCTTTGGGTTGTTACAGTCTCTGTCCCCTAAAGTGGGATGTACACACTATGTAGGACCCCTCTAACCTTGTGCTTGCTAACTTACTTTCTAAGCACATCCATTAATGTTGATTGACTGCTACTGACGAGTCCCAGACACTAATGGCTTTGCATCTTGCAATAGGATGGGTCACTTTACTTGCCTCATCAAGCAGCCTGGTCACTAGCTCAGAGCTCCCTAATCCAGGTAGGGAAAATTTTCAGGGTCCACAGATCTTGAAACAGATAACCTGGCACTGCAGAGGCTGTTTTGAGAAGAATTTACCATCCTAAGACAAGACCTGGTGGTAAGTTTAAGATGACATTTAATACACCACATGGACATATCTGAAGTTCTTCAAATGCCTTTAACAAACACACCTTTTTCTGTGGTTCTTGTCAGTCCTAAATATTTTTAATTTCATGCTTGCTTTCATCACTTCCAATTTCAAGCTGTACCTGTAAGCACAGTGACTATGACTAAAACTATGAAGAAAGAAAGTATGACAGACCTGCTACAAAGCCTCAGGAGAGTACGAAAGTTTACATAACACTTTGAATACATTTCAAATCCCCCAATTTGAACTAATTCATTGCAGCAGTAAAAACATGTATGTGAATGGGTCTCCTGGCTTCAGTGGATGTTCCTCTCCAAGCAGGAGAACCAGATCGACTGGGATGACAAAATCTAAGATTTTAAAACTTCCACTGTAGTATCCAGATAAATACTGCTACAAGTCAGGCACAGACCAATTTAGCAAATATAGTTGACTAAGACAAGGGAAAAATCACATCTGAATCGATTTTCTGCTCTGAATCCTCCTTTTGAACATGTGCATGTTTCTCCAGATGGCTGCTCTGTGAATTTATTTCAATATTCTCTAAACCATGTCCCTGTGCATGAGTTTCCAAATGACAGTGCAAAAGATATGGGTAGAAAATGCAGTACCAGAGCTGGTCTGGGGTCTATAGGACCTGTAAATGGAAAGCTTCATTTCCATCTCTCTCATCTGATGGAAAAGATTGATTGATCTGTCATAATGTGCTTAGTCACATGACCATATGGCATCAGAACAGTAATCTTCTGACAGCAGTCAGAGAAACAAGCCACTACATATGAAAAATGGTTTATCAAGCTCTGTATTCAACTTGTTCAACTGGTAGTTCTCAGGGTTATGATCTCCAGCCCCATAAAAGACACTGCTCCTAAATAACATGTCAAAATTGGCTTAACCACAGCCCTGGCAAGCAGCTGTTTTCATTCCAGTTATCTGGTTACACTCATCAGCTCATAAAACAAAATATCTCAAGTGACCAACATGGTGTGTGAGGTCTATTCCTTTTGTTTGTTCTCCGTATTATCCCCAAATACTCTCCCAAGAAAGCACAGTCCATTGAGTACAGAGAAAAATATTAGAATCTGATTTTTGCAGCCAGGACCTCATTAGAACTGGATCCAAAGCTAAAAATCCTGACATATGGCAATTCACTTGAAACACTGTTGAAACAATGCCTCTCAAACAAATATACTAAAGAAACAGAAAGCAATCAAAACATACAGCTCTAGAGAGACTTCTCTAAAAACATGAATGAGTTTTATCCAACTTCTGGGGAGAAAAAGAAGGCATTCATGTCACTTCTCAGGGCTTCCAAGTATCAGAAGCAGCCACCTTTCCCTCCCTAATGTCCTGTAGTTTCATGGCTGGTTTGTCCTGGCTGCCAATGAATGCTAATGCTGATTTATGTAACATATTGAGATGTTCTTGTTGCACCTTTAATAAATCTGACCTGGGGGGTTCCCAGGAGATCACATTGATTTTCTGGGGCTGGAGTAGACTTAATCCCCTGCTGCAGAGAGCAGGGTTTAAAAGTTCTGTTGAGGATATTGTTGTGCAGCCAGTTTTTCAATATGTTATAAAACTTAACAAGACCGGGAACACTGTGTAAGAGACATTGTCTACCTCCCAAAAGTCCTCCAGCCTGTTCCCCATTATGCAGCTTGAAGAAACATAGCTTTCCTCATGCGCTGGCCCTGCTGGATCCACTTCTCCACCTCTCCCACAGTCAGAGCCACAAGACAAGCTCAAGGTGGGTAGATCCCCATGTGCTCATGGGGATCAGGGATGGCAGGCTTGGCTAATGCCAAGGGAGGACAAGCAAGATGCCAAGAAGGACCACTGAAGATGCGCACCCTGCATGCATATTTGGAGTCAAAAAGAGATGCGGTAGAAGCAAGGAGGATGACATTCCAGATGTGTGCTGGAAACACTAGACAGTAGAGAAGGAGCAGCTCAGGAGGTTCCTGGATTGTGTGCAAGGGTTCGAATGAGAAACCAGGAAACTACAGGCCTGTCAGCCTGACCTCGGCGCTGGGGAAGCTCATGAAGATCNCCTCGGCGCTGGGGAAGCTCATGAAGATCATCTTGAGTGCCATCACATGGCACATACAGGAGATCATCTTGAGTGCCATCACATGGCACATACAGGAGATCCAGGGGATCAGGCCCAGCCAGCATAGGTTTGTGAAAAGCATAACTGCCTAACCCAATGTCTTTCTATAACAAGGTGACCCTCTTAGTGGATGAGGGAAAGGCTGGCGATGCGTCAGCCCAGACTTCAGTAAAGCCTTTGACACCATTGCCACAACATTTTCCTGGAGAAATTGGCTGGTCATGGCTCGGATTGGAGCACTGTTTTTGAAACTAATGTCCCTGCCCAAAGAGCACTGGTGAATGGAATTACATCCAGCTGGGGCCAGTCACTAGTGGTGTCCCCCAGAGACCTGTAAGGGGGCCAGCCCTGTTACTTTTATTGATGATCTGAATGAGGGAATTAAGTGCACCCTCTGTGTCATGGTTTGAAAAAAAGTAACTTTTTTACCTGCAGGGACTTTTGCAGTTTCCTGTGGGTACAGCTTCCTGCAAGCCTAAAGAGATAATTAGTTGGCCAATTTTGAGATGGACACTCTATCTAGCCACTTAGGAAAATGGATATGTCTCTGTGATTCACATGTTAAGAGAGGAGAAACACAGGTTTTGCTCTCTTGGTTTCTGGCTTTGCAACATCTAACAAGAGCTCCTGCATGGCCCGGTGGGGGCCCGGCCTACTCGGCTTGGGGCCTACTGACCCTGAGGGCCAGGCCCTTCTCGCTCTGCTGGGGGGCGCCGAGCCTAGGCTTTGCCTGCAGCTGCCAGGCAGCGGGAGGGGAAAGCTATCAACCCGTGCTGCAGCCGTGGCTTTTCCCCCTCACCCCTCTCTTGGGGCAGCGCTGCTGCGGCTGCTGGGTGCTGCGGGCCCCTCGCTCCCCCTCTCCCCCTGGAGAGGGAGTGCAGCTCCATGGGACTGGCCCGGCTCTCCCGGGCCGGGTCCTTCCCGCTCCCTGGGCTGGGTCAAACCCTCCTGCATGGGGGCCCTCCCTGCCCGCAGGGTCGGGCTGAACTGGGCCGAAGAAGGCCCACTCCAGGGGGGCTGAGCGCAGCTGAGAAATCCTGCCGCGGCTCCTGGCTGTTGAGCTGCTGCGGTTGCCCCTGCCTCCCCTCTGCAGGAATGGAATGCATGGAATGCCACAACTTTCAGCTGCTGTCTAGCTGAA
>WEKY01004783.1:213-61860 GCA_013390045.1 Picathartes gymnocephalus | reverse complement strand
ACAGCAAGGAGAGGGGAAAAGCTGTGGTGGGAAGGAGAATAGGATCCAGCCCTCAGAAACAAAACCTTGCTTGGCATTAAAAAAAATTCAAATCCACTTTTTGAAGCAAAACATCTCAGCACTAGTCCAAAAGCCTCACTGTAAAGAGAGACAGATTTTAATGCTCCTTGTGCACAAAGTACTCATCTCTTAGCCCAGTCTAGTATTTTATGCTGAAGCGACATTGAGTAGACAACTGAAAGAGATAAACATGGAATTAATTACCACCCACAGATCTTGCTTTTGGTTGCTTCTATGCACAGAGACAAAACGTATCCAAACTTGGAGCCAAAATTACACTGGCTGGGACTCTCCCTCAGCAAAAGTCTCAAATCCAGCTGCAGCCCACTCTAAGATACTCCTGCCATCACATTTTGGGGTTAGAAGAGCAAGTCTGAAGGGATGAGGTCTAATAAGCTGTTGGAGCACAATTACACTCTGGGACAGGTTGTTGTGGGGGTCTTTTCTCTGTGAGGTTTGTTTTTTTTTTTTCATTTGAATTGGCAATGTTCAGGCTTTAAAACACACTGAGACTGGAAAGCATGACTAAAAACAGGATGTAAGCACACCTCATTAATACAGACAAAACTTCCCTGACCACACACATAGGCGAAGAGTAACAGACAGACAAAAGTTGTCTTAATTATTTTATTGTTTTATGACTCCCTCAGTGTATGAAACACAATTTGCTTTACAGCGTATCATTACAAATGCATCCACCAAGGATTTTAATTTGCTTGAATAATATAATTATCAGTCTTAACATTTCTTTTTATTGTTTTGACAGACTCAGTTCTGCTGCCATGTTATTTGAGCATCCTTCAGCCTATAAAGGAAATGAGCATTTCTCACCTGCCTCTCCAAATTAGGTGCATAATTTATTGGAGACATGACTTAAAGTTTCAGACCTTTTTAAAATACGTAAATTATGCTAAGAGAATTAGAAAATCTAAAGCCATAAAGATATAAATGGCAAAACAACAAAAGGAACGTTTCATGTGAGGTTGATTCCATTCAGGCCTCTTACATATATTGAATCAATACAGGCATATTTTACAATCTCATTTTTGACATGGAGCATATTCTATGGAAATGAGGTAAAGAAGGATAATATAAAATTTCTCAGGAAGTTTTCTATCCATTGCTAGAGCAGCTGTTTGAAAAAGTGGCCCTGGGAATGAGCTCACTAGGATACCTGGTGCCAAATTCTTGACTGGTACAACACAGATGCTCTACCAGCACCTTCCTGCTGACATGGGTGAAGCCACGCCAGCAAGTGTTCATGGAGCTGTAATATCTTCCCATCAGTTTGGATTCTTCCCTTCTTGGACCATGCTTGACCTGCTCTCCCTCCTCATGGGAGGAGCAGCTTAGAAACAGATACCAGCATTTGCAAACCCAACATTCCCCTCTCTCTCCCTCCTGTGCATTTGTAATCACATATTAAGCATCAACAACGTGCACACCACTGAGTGAGGGACAGGACTCTTGTTTGTTCACTGAGAGACAGGAGGGACAGGGCTCTTGTTTGCTCTCTATCACAGGCCTCTCTCCTAACTGCACAACCATCCTGCCCCCATCACCTGTCACATCAGTGCCATACAGGTTTCCCTCAGTCACAAGGCTGTGCCTGAGATCGTTCATATCCAGTGCCCTCACAGCATTTTTTTTTTTACTTTTTTATATAGAGATTAGTCCAATCTAGGATGGGTTTCTCAGACCAATGAACCTTCAAGGCAGTGGGAAAGCACAGCTTTCATAGTATACAAGAGAAATGGGAGGGTCAAACAAATCTGCCACGGTTATACACAAAGAGTTTAAGCTGCCTTTCAGCTCATCATTTTTCAGACTCAGATAACAGCACAAAATCCATGCAGTATTCCGGCAGGGGAACAGGATGTGAGGTCTCTGAGCTAACCAGTCACATAAAAAATACAAGGGATCAGCTGGGAAATGAGAACTACTGGATTTACACTCAAATAAGAGGCATGTGGGAAGAATTAGGCCCAAACTCTTGCAGCAGAGCTATGTGTAAACCCAGCCTTGCGTCTGAGCATGGTCTTGCTCCCTAATCTGTTCTACTGCCAGCCTTTCACACCATGGGCTCTTAAACAGTTAAATCAGATTTAACCTGGCACAAAATTACACTTGGAGGACATTATCAATATCATATCTGTTACAAATGAAAAACTACACGTATGGATGAGTACTGTGTAATCCATACATTGTTTTATGGACCTGTAATTCCCCAGAGAAGAGCAGAACATGTGCATCTCACCCTCAAGTGTGGAATTTTACATTCAGATGTCCGAGCTGGCTGAATGTGTAAAACCACAGCCAGGCAGCCAGCTCCCCAGGGACCACACCCCTGAGGACACTCCTCTGCCTTGCTGATTCCAACAAGGGTGTGGAGCATCTTGCACTCATAAAACAGGTCACAGCAACACTTGTGGCACTTCTGCACACCCCTGACAAACAGGACAGAAAGGTTCCACCTTGAGGGAAAACAAGTCCTTTCAGCTTAGAGGAACAACAGACACATTAGACCCGTGGACCCAGCCATGGCTTTCAGAACTGATGGAGCCATGCACAAGCTGCTCCCTTTTTAAAGGGTAAATAGATGCAGAACTGATCCCTGAAGTATTTACATACACAGGGGCTCAGGGCACATAAAGTGGCCACAGTTTCCCCCACGACCCCACTCCATCAAAAGGCTTCAGCTGGCAACTTGTTGATTTTATTAGTGCTATTATTTCCTGGGTCTGGGGTTCACTGCCTTGCTTTGAGACATGCAAACTGCTTCTACCTCCTCTCTGCATTTCTCTGATGGAAAACAAAGATTAGCAAATAAGTAAACAATTCAATAAATATTTTGACATTGAGCTCTAAGCAATGTCTTATGCTTTTGAGCAAGAAAGAAATACAAGAGCCAGGTTGTATCTCCTGCTGCTTTAGCTGGTATATAGGTTATTACACTGCTAGTTGGTCTGTGTAAATAAAGGTCTCTTTCACATGCAGAAGGCTAAATAATCAAGGTGATTCTATCCAAAGTCCCTGTCTCAACTACCACAGAAATATGCCACACAAACTTCCATAGACAGGGACTTATCTGGAACTGAAAAATGTCTCCTAACAGGTACAAAAATAAAATCCCGGAGCTTCCTGTTTCCTGATCCTTTCTAAAAATTGGATTCAGTTTGGTGTTACAAGTACCAGTCCATCTCCAGTCAAAAGCTAAGGAAGCTCTGACAGGGACTCCTGCAATCCTCAAATGACCCCACCATGCAGCTGCCTCCTCAGTTCCTAAAAGCCTCTCAGAATCCACAGACAGTAACAGAGAAAAATGCAATAAACTGAATGCTAAAGCCACCACAAAACAGTAAAACTGATTTTCTGAAGACAGATACTCTGTTTCAGCTGGAATATTTCAGTCTCATAAAAGTTATTCAGAAGTCTGAGGGTGGTTATACTTGGATTTGGCTTTTTATAGTTGGGTGGGGGTTTTTTTGACAGCAATTTGAAATTCTTCATTAAAAAGTGAAAGTTATAATTTATTATCATTGATATCTTAACAGAAAAATACATCCATTATCTCAAACCAGCTCTAATTATCCCATGTGAGCAGTTTCTTCAGGATGTACACTGCTATCTGTTTCCCCCTTATTATAATTCTGTGGCCCAAAACTACCTTGGTGTGAAGCACAGATCACATTCAAAATAAGCAGATCCATTTAGAAATACTAGTCCAGTATTATTGTTTGCCACTATCTGCTTGTTCCTCCTGCATATTGCCAGCCAGTTTACTGTTCACAAAGGGCATGGTCTCTCTTCATGTTACTACTGCTGGGGTCATATTTATTATTCAATGTATGGTTTCAGTCTCATTCCTGCTGAATACAGACTTGATTCCTGGAGACATTTCAGGCCGCAGAAAAAGAAAGGAAATTATCTTTAAAAGACCTTCAGTCCTACCCTTTTTAATTTCCCTGGAATTCAGATATGTGTGTTCTGTTCACACACAGGAATGAAATTCCTAAATGTAAATACATTGGTAATATGTATATTATGATCTGGCTTTCAAGAGGATTCTTCTGTGAGAAATAATATGCAGCACATAAATGATGAGTTTGGAGGTTTTTTCCCATCATTTTTCAGAAAAAAACCTTTGAAAACCATTTAAGCCTTTAAATGTGCACACTGCCATATCTAACTAACCTACTCTAATATGCAAGTGTGAAATAACTGATGTAGGAAGGTATGTTTTTTTCCTAGCAATTTATCATCTCTTTATATTTATAACAGCCTAACAAATGAAGTTTATTTTAAATTAATTTGTGTCTAATTATCAGAAGGCAAAGCTTGCTGTGTAACTGCAATAGCTGCAGCCTATATGCAAATTCTGAAACTCTGCTGAAGATAATGTCAAGGGGCTTGCTATTATTTTTTTAAGCAGCAATAGTTAGACATCATTCAATTCAAAGGTAAGTTTTGCATATTTATCTTTAGCTTACAGGCATGCCTCAGATAGGATTAGGAAGGCATTCTATGAAATATAAATGGGGAAAATTTAACAGAATCCAAAAATATGAGTTTGAGATAATATTTTACTTAATGAATTCTGGATGGATTCTTTTTTGCATCTATTGCAAAGCCAAGAAAGAAAGATTTCACAGTACAAAAGTTAATATGCTCAAAGACTTCTCAATATGCATTTTCAGTTCTCTCATCAGAATAACTTGTGGCTATTCAAAAAATACAGGGGTAAAAAGGATAGAGGGAATGGATTAACAAAGAAAAGAAGACCAAAGCTGGTTACCTCAGTCCCAGTTATATTACCACATAATTATTACTTTATTGATTTCCCAGTAAAATTCACTTAACTAGTTTCTGGGTTTTATAGCTAAATAAATTGCTTAATCCATTCCAGAGGAAAAACCTTATGCTGATGAGCTTATGTTAAAGATGTCATAACCCCTTGGGTGTCGCTCACTAACCGCTAGTTCACGACTTCTGTCCCTGGAGACCACAGCACAGACATCAAAGGCACAGCTGGATAAACTGTATAGATTGGATCCTGAGCAAGAATTATCATAAACCCTATGAAGCCACAAAGAATGTGGAAGGAATGATCATTTAGATCCAGAGAGTTATTAAAATTCTTTCAGTCCGTCCGCGACATTACCCATCAACCGTGCCATCGCCTGAAGTTCAGGAAGGGCTCGGGAGGGGGATTTTGTAACAGCCTTTCCACAACAAGGAGAGGCCAGGCCCAGCTCTGGCTTAGTTATCACGAAATCTTGCAGTCCTAAGTGGGATTTCATGACATGTGCAATCACACCATAATCACAGTGAGTGAATAAATCTGGCCTTTCAAAGATCTGGCAGATGATGAGAACTGACCTTTGATTATGCACCCCCCACTTTTACCACTGATGGACTGCTTATTGCTCATAGATTTCTTTAGAGTCCTTAGGGAATTTTCCAAACCTGGGCCAAAAGAGAATCATTTTTTGTGATTATTCTTACAACATAAGAGACACACTTTTCCTGGTTTCCAGTCAGCTCTAAGAGTAGTTTTCTTGGAGCAAGAGCATAGCAAGCTGTATTAATGAGAATGTTCTTAATGACACTTCTAAGAGTTAATAGCATGCACAATAAAATATTTCAGTGAGTATCTCTGTTTATCAGGACTGACAGTAGGTCTTTAGGAAAATCACTTACATTAGCACAAAATTTTCTTCTGAAAAATGATAATGATAAATTGAAAATTTGCTGCTTTACATCACTATTAATGTTACCCTTGCAGCATGCAACAAGTTAAATGTTAATTTGTCAAAGCTGTTTAATAAAAGAATAAAAATCCTTTCAGCTCCATATATAAACACACTGACTAACCTTGACTTGGCTAAAACCTTCTTTTCTTATTCCTAAGTGATTCCTCTATTTTATTCATCCTAATTGTGTAGGTGATGCAAGCTGAATTAAGTATTTTCCAGTGTACAGAAACTGTAAAACACTAGTTTTCTTGGATACTAATGTATATTAATGACCAGCCCCTTCTCCCTGCACTCACATTGTGCTCCATGCAAAATGAGATACTGCTAATAAATTGATTTTCAGCCTCTTCCCTGTGGGCCTTTGGGAACGAGCCTGTGGGCTATTTCTAAGTCTTGTGAAAAGTGCCTAGAGAAAGTGAGGTCAAGCTGGTGCTAAACTAACCCACATACAGGAAAATACCAAACCTTCATTGGAAGAAAATTAGATACTGGTCAAAACCAGTTGGAAAAAATATTTTCTTAAAAGTATTTCTCAAAAAAAGACAGCATAGAAAAATACAGACACTAAACACCATAACAGCTTTAAGTCTCTGGAAATGAAACATCTACTGTCAAAACAGAGAAGTTACGGTATCACATAGAAAAACAGGCCTTAGAAGTTGGATGTTACTGGTCAGGAAGGCACTCTAAAAAAAGTACCTCCAGCTCTCTGCTCAGTAGAAAAAGACCCACTGGAATGCCACAAGTGCCTGTCTGTCTGCTCCTCTCCAAGTAAGAAGGCTGATCACATGCTGCTAGCTGACTGGCTATGGAAATCACTTTGTTTCTAAGCTCCAAAAGGTCCACAAATATGCTTTGGAACATGCCCTGGTAAAATACACAAATGTTCCAAACAGATTAAACATTAATTAATCTTAAAATAGGGACACCCACCTCTCTTAGATAAAGACACCACCCTATTTTTTTGGTCTTAGTCACTAACTTCCAATGTTACTTATCTCACCCAAGTAGGAAGGAATTGTGAGGAAAGGGTGTATCACTGGATTGCTCAACAGGATTCCCACCTCTCCCATTTCCCCTTCAGTCAATGCCTGCTCTTTTCCCTTCAAATACTTGGAAGGAGGAATGTCTTGTTTTCAGACCATTGCAGCTTCCAAGGGTCATTCCAGGAACTTGAGGAAATGTGGTCTCAGTCTGCGAGAGACCTCATAAGGCAGCTCAATTTCTCACTGCTCACTAGTCTCTTCCTCTTTATTTTAACAAAGTGGTAAAACAGAAAGAATTCTGTAATTTTTTTTTTATTTATTTCAGGTTCCTGGGGGAAAAAAGGATATTTTTCTAGAAAAACAATAATCTTTTCTAACAGCTAAAAGGGTTTGTGAATTCGAGCCAAATTTTGGATTTTCTGCAACAACATTTTCTGGTAACACTGTCACTTGCCAGAAGAAATTCTCTGTGATGTGGCTCCTGCTTTCCAAATCAGAGCTGGTAGCCATCAGTCAAATATATCTATAGGTTAGAAAACTATTTGTTGAAGGAGCTGGGCAAGCATTTTAATATTCTTCTTAACATACAGTGGTGGAAAAGTGGTAAGATTTTTCCTAACACAGGGATTACTGTACAATATTTTCAAAAGAGCCTGATTCTTGCAAGTTTCCTATTTGATTTAGGCACCAAAAATCCGGTGTCATTTTTGACTAAGGCTTCTAAATAGCTTAGGGCTTTTAAACTCCCTTTTCACTAATGATGCTATAATGGACTATTTTCCTCAAGGCTGTTAGTGTGGCTGTATGCTGCCATACTTGTATTGGTTTGCAGAATTTGGGCCAACCATTTCAGAAACTGCAGCCAACAGTTACACTTCCTAAATCCATATGTGACTACCCCAATGAATGCTTTGCTTTCCAAAAGCCAGAAGCACCTGAACAGCTACCATTCATTTCCAAGGCAGCTGCTGGATGCCCAGTATTTTGGTGTATCATTCCAACTACTGGAAAGCTGTAAACAAAATCTGCAAAACTTGGCCTTTAGGTGGTTATCTACAGCACTTATCTCAACTGGTAAGTGCATTAAATCCATTTGCTCTCTTCCTCCGAGACCGAGTTGAAGCAGGAGAAAGCAAGTTTAAGATAATTGAAATACATAAATGATAAAAAAGCCATTTGTGACAAAGAACCCTGTGTGTAAAAGATGCTGATGCTGTAGGGAGCAGCAGTGGGCTTGGCCTGCCTGGGGACATCTGTTTGTATTTGTGAGGGTCAGGATGCCAGAGGCCTCCACGCTGCAAAAAGAAGGAAGTTAACATCACACAAGCATGCAAGCTGCCTGCCACATGCCAATAGAAGCAGAATCTCCCTTGCTTTCATTCTGCCTCTGCTTCCCACCCCCAATGCTTGTTTCCCATCTGACATCCTCTTTTCCCCAGCCTGCAACCACAGCAGCATTGTTTTCTCCAGTGACAGTCTCTATTCACCTCAAGCCATCTTTGCTGAACAATTGATCGTGAGCTCCTGGAGGCAGAGCAGAAAGGCTGGAGCAGCCAGGAAAGTAGCTCTTGAAATTGTGGGCAGATGAAGCACAGAATTCACTGCAATGCTAATAGAGGAGAGAAAACATGTATACACTGACTGACCCATTTCTGTATATTGCCTAGGGGCTACTGCTGAAACCAGCTAGATAGCACAGTGGTGGAAACTGCAGTTATCCAAGTCTATTTTGGTGCTTGTTTATGCCCTGAGATTTGTTTTGAAAGATCAAATACATAAACTTAAAACTATCTATGCACTCTACACAATTATGTGTTTGTTAAACTGCCCTCCTACCACCACAGTTTCATCTCACCTTCAATTGCCCACAGAAAAACAACCAAGAAGAAGCAAACCCACCTGGATTTCAGCAGGGCTCTCAAAGAGTTTGTGATTCAACCAAAAACTCCCAGAGGCAAGACTGTAGGGAATGAAGCTCTTTGCAACATGTTATTTTCTTGCTGATCGGCAGCATTTATCTGACAGGAAGACCAGGAGCTCAGCCGTGCTCCAGCCAGGTGATTTACAGAAAGTAAATCTCCAAGCTCCCGGACAAAGCGAAACATCTGAACCCAAGGCAAGCAGCCTTCCAGCTGGAGCTCAGAAATGCTTCTCGGTTTCAGCTCCATTAAGGTGTTGGGAGTTCCAAAGCACGGCAGCTGGACTTCTCTGGGAATCCCAGCTAGCCCCTCTAAAGCTCAGCTCATGCAGAAACAGAAATCAGCCATTTATCCTTATATCAATCCTGGCACTGCAGGGTCCTTCTCCAAAACCAAGCTTTTGCAACCTAATGTAGTAGAAGAACCACATTTGTCTTACTCCTTCTCTCTTGGGGATTCCTATTTTGTTACAAGGTGCTGTTTTGACCACCACACATTATGTATTGGACTGTCAGCCTCCCAGATTTCCTTTCGCTTCGAACAGTCCCGTTACTTCCAGCAGGAATTTCTATAAGCCTTAAATGAAAGAGGCACGTTTCTGAGTCTATGAAACTGCTTAATGTGTGCTACTTCTAGCTTTCAACAGCATCATTAACTTCTCTCTTTCTCAAAGCAACTTTCTGACAGTGGAGATACTTCTGTTCTTGTAAGGACCTCAATTTCTAGTTCTACCAAAAGTAATTGGAATGAAATTGTCACACTCTGTATGAAATTTCCAGTTTGCAGCTTATGTGGTACATTTCAATCAAGCTTTGTATTAGGTTTTGGCTTTCAGGTGGCATATATATCCCTACAGGTGTATGTCAACCCATTTTCCTTTAGTCTGTACCATGTGTTAAAATGATCTTTGTATTATTGATGATGCTTCTTTAAATCAATGGAGTACTCAAAATAATCCATCTTCTTATTTTTCTGGCAAGCCAGGTGTTATTCCGGATCTTCGTACTTTTAGTGTTTGCCTCCAGGTGTAGCATCTATCAGAGTTTTTTTTATAACTGAAATATAGGGGGTTTTTTAAGGGTAAATATAACAAGTAAAACTACTAGCTGTTGCCTGAAGAACATCAATAACAACCCTTAGTGTACAAGAATGTTTCCATGCAAGACAGATTTTGGAGGCCCTGGCTCTTTCTAAATCAAAAAGGCTAAATGGTGTTGATTTTATCCATTTCTGCATGAATTTATATTTTCCACATGTACTCCAGTCCTGCTTTTTTTGTTAATGTTTTGTTTTATCTCTTTCCCAAAGAGGTAATTTTGTATAATATAACTTTGAAGTATCTCTGACCAAGGTTTCTGTCTGTAATACATTTTTATCAAGCTCACTGTTTTTTATCAGCTCTAAAATCTATGGAGGTTGTGACCTGTTATATTTTTTCTATGATTCTTACGCATATTTTTATAATGACCTCATGGGATCACAGCAATTTATTATTTATGAAACTCCCAGCCACTTCCCTCTATCAACTGCAGATTCTGCCATCTCAAGCAGCAGAAAGATTACTGGAGGCAGACTCTCCCAGCTTTTGTGCTTAAAACCCTTCTTTTTTGGCTCATAGTGAAGAAAATTAACTTATCCTTCAGACTTTGTGTAGGCTTGCTGCTTCACACCAAAGGAAGCTCCTTAATTTATACCTCCTAAGTTACAGACATTCAAATGCTAAGGAGTATTGACTGCCTCTAATACCAGCTGTTTAATTCTGTTTTAGAGTTAAGATTTCTTCTTTGTTCACCTGTTATTTACCTCTGTAGAAGGGCAGACAGTCTGCTACCTATGCTCAAACTAGGAAGTCTATTGGCTTCTTTTGATAACGCAAATCAAGTACACAGACAAACTTTTCTCCCTGCCCCAAATCCATCCTCTGTGTTAGAAAAGCAGTTTTCTGCATGTAGGCAATGACCAAATAACAATCATATGGAAAACTCTCAAGACTTATATTTAAAAGTCCAGTTTACAAATTATAGATATTAGTCATAAATACAATCAAAGTCTCTATTGGAAATATATTTTTTTCTTAATGAAACTGTCTCTGCTTTAAAACCAACCAAGTGCCTTTACATTTCAAGCACAGGCACCAAAATGTTCTGCATTATTAGCACCTATATATGAGCTCACGGTTTTTGCTGTATTTCAATGTGACCTGGCATTAGTCCTAACGGACTAATTGGTCCTAATGGCATAGGTGAGGGACAATCCTGTGTCATGGACACTATGCACACATAACTCCCTATCAGCCAAGCAGGACAAGTGCATGGACTTGCTGGGTATCAGCTGGAGACATTTGGGTGTGGTGGTGACTGGAGAGCCATAAGGTGCATTTGGAACCAGAATTAACTCTTTCTATGCCTATCAAAACATGTCTCCTACCAAGCCTTTCCACATCTGTCCTTGGTACTCACTACCAAAGTTGAGCCTGTTGTCTAAAACGCACAACTAAGCCAGCCCACTGCATTCTTATAATCCCCAGCTCCTCGGTATCCTATAGATATTGTTGGAACCACACATTTTTCAGTGCAAAGACCATCTGTGGGTGCTAATCCCTCCTCTGCCTTGCATTTATACACGCAGCAAAACACAGCTCTGTTCCGAGGTGTGAAGCTATGTGCTGCACCCTTATAAATTATAGTAATCAAGAGCATCACAGGAATAATGAAAAGACTGAGTTGTGGGGTAATCACCCCAGTGCTCATCTCTGTGAAATGCCCCATTTCCAAGCTGCCTGCCCCTCATGCCAGCTCAAGCAAGAGGCACCAGCTCTGTGCAGGTGGATTTGCAGTCCCTGGCACGCTTGAGCAACCCTTTGAGCACTGCAGAGCCCTCAGTGCCTTTGCAAAATCACGGTTTGGGTGACGGGCAAACGCCACCCCAGAGCTGACACCTGTGCAGTGGAGGTTTGCAAAGTGCCTGACACCTCGGGAGGCTGTGGCTTGTTTTTCTTTCAACTCCTCACTCAACATGACAGGAGCTCGCTTCGAGTTTTCCATTTTGGCAGTGCCAATAAAATCCCCTTGCACTGTGAGATTTCAGGCTCTGTTTCTGCACATCCTCAACTCCTCTCTTTGTGACACTGTTCCACTCCGGGGCAATTACTGGCCCTGTGTGGGACACATTAAATTCCTTGTCAACCAGTGTATGGTAATATCACTGCTGCTACTGCTGCAGCCACCTCTGCTGCTTCTCTGTAACAGAAGCAGCTCTGGGGCCTCTAGCTCATTTCATTCCCACCTTTTAATTAGTTCAGACATCCTCCAGGGGTGATTTTTGTATTGTTTTAGGGACATCTTTCTAGCCAGTTCATTTTGCCTTCTCTTAGAGCATACCTGAGAAGAGTGTCAGAAATGTGACATATTTGCAGACCTGTTTTTGCCAGTACTTCTGCCTCCCCTCCCAGTACTTTCACTGGATGTTAATGCTCCAGAGCATGAACTCATCTGCATGAATGGTGTTATACAGTAGATATGCAATGTACACTTTAACCTCCAATGAAACCTGTTTTATCAGTTGAGGCCAATGAGACTTGAATTCTAGTGTGTCAAGGAAATACAGCTTCTCCTGAATTAAAGGGATTGATCAGCCCTCTTCCAAGCATGGAAGGGAGGACAGCTGCCATTGCTAAATGATGAAATCTGATTTTTCTGAAGCTTGCATTTACTGTTGCACCTTGTCTGGTTTACTTCTGCCCTGCATCTCAGTCATCATAATCTTGCAGTAATAAACCAGTCAGCAGTGGCAGGCCTCATGCTGTGGCTGCAGGGTATTTGTTTTAAATAGCAGTAGCATGCTTCTTTGTATTTTCACTTCCTTAATTTTTTTCTCTTTTCTTCCCTGAGAATAACCAGATTTAGCTGTTCCTGCCAGTTCCCACCTGCAACTCAGGTGCTCTCATCAGCTTTGCCTGTCTGCCCAGAAACCCACAAATTGCCACGGGCAGCCTCCAACAGCCACCTCAGACCATGCTTTTCTCTACAGTTGATGTGCCCTGCCCTCAGGATTTGTTTTCTTCTGAAGCCACTTCAGCAAAGAGAAATATCTTTCCCTGTCATAATGAGGCATGCTGATGCATCAGCATTTCTGGTTTAATAGGAGAGAAAAGAAGGAAAGAAAAAAAAAACTGTGACATTTAAAACAGTGGTAGGAAAAGAAAATATCAGTCTCATCATTTGCTTAACAGTTATTTGCTTGATGGGATGGATCTATTGCTTTCCCTAGGAGAGGGAAAGGGTAATTTGATAATTTCTTCTTTTTTTTTTTTTAATCTTAATTGAGCTTTTCCTCACATTCATTTCTTACTGCTTCTAATTTAAAATCATTGTCTCATAACAGGGTGTCCATCTACTTATTAATAAAAGCAGTCCTCCTCTATAAATACAGTGGGCAGCGAGAGAGAAGGTTACAGCATTTCAGGGTGAGGAAGCAGTCATGGACTGAAAAACAAACAAACACACATACAAAAAAGAACATTAAAGCTTAACAAAATCAAAGCTCTATTTATTCATTGCTTCTCACATATATATGTACAGAAAAATAAGTTCATGGCCTCATTCCTACATATTATAACTTGCTTTAAGCCCCATATATATCTAAAGAATCATGCATTCTCTTTAGTAGACAAAGATCTGTCCTAAATATGATATTTACATTGAATCTCATTTTGTGAGATAATGTGCAGTGATTGTTCAGAAAGAAGGTGACGAAAGTGTGTAAAAGATTTTGGAGCAGTGAATGTGTTGCTTTGTGCTGCGTTCTAAATTCCTACAGGCTCAAATTGTTATGCTAACTTCCAACTTTTATTAAATAATATCAGGCTTTCAAGACATGAGGTTTCCCCATGTTGTTTGAATCTTTCTAAAAAGAAGGGACTTCAAGAGCAATACATCTGATGAGAGGGAGATGTTCATCAGCTCTTTCACCTTGTGAAGATACAAGACAGAGAGCATCAACCCAATCAGTTCCAGGCTCACCAGGGTGGTGCGGATTTTTCAAATTCTCTCTCTGCTTTCCCCAAAAAGATTTCTCTTCCCCTCACCATCTGTGCAGTTCTGACAGCAAGATTTCCTTAGCTTTTTCTGTGGCAGCTATTCCTCCCAAAACATTAATTTTACACTTGCACTGAGGGTGCTTCTCCCACTGCTTAGTCTCTTGGTTCACATAGATTCTGCTCAAAGTCAAACCTTTTCTGTATTAAAAATCAGCTGAGCACCCATTGTCTGAGACTTTCCCTCCATTTCCTGGCAAATCACTTAATGTGAATTTGTTTGGAAGTGATGAGATTAAGTCCTGAAATTACATGCCAGAATTTACTTGCTCGCTTATTTTGCTGAACCACACCACTTGCAACCTTTTTTTCACTATCTTTATTATTTAATATCCTGAAAGACAAACTTTCTCTTGAGGAAGCACTATAAACACCACTTTGCTGACACATTGCCGCCAGAGATAGCTGCGTTCCGGAAAGAAGAAAAGGGCTGCTCTGTTTTCAAACACTCGCCCCGCATCCAGCCCCCTGCAGCTCTCCAGCTCCAGCGTTCCCAGCTGGGATCCCGGGTGGACCCAGCTGCAACCTCGCCAGCACCACCATGCAGGAAGGGCAAGGGGGCTTTTCAAAGTGCAGCTCACCTGATTTCAGGGTATTTAAAGCCAAACCCATAGGCATCCACAATGACAGGCACACAGTTGCTTTTCAGAGAGAGCACCCATCTGCCAAATTGTGCCTGAACGGCACAATTCTAATTTTGTTTGGTCAATATTTCCCTATCATTACACAGACTTAAAAAAATATATAAAATACTGTGGGTAAAAAATATTTTCACTCTTAAACAGATACATTTTCAGAAATTAGGGAAGCCTGAAAAGAACACTGTTGAACCACTGGAGTCAGTAAGAGTATTTCTGCTGACGTCAATGAGGCTTTGGATTAGATTCTAATTTTTTGGGTGGATTTTTTGTTGACAAATCTTCATTCATCTATAACAGGAACAGACCATGACACAAACATCTGGGCAGAGAAAATGTATTTGTATAAAAGCATTAGGACAAATGTTCAGACTGGATAAATTGGATCAGCAGGGTGAAATGTGACACATACATGGACAGAAACATATGGCTTTTTGTATAGGAAGGATTGAAAAAAGGCCCAGATGAAAAGATGTGATTTTTTTAGCATTTCCTGTGACATCTACAGTACATAAGGTTACAGCATAGGGAGAAAAACTAAAGGATGCTGTCAGGACCAGCATGGAGTCAGTCAGTCATAGTTTTCACTGACATCCATAGTTTAACAGAACTCTTTTTTTTGCTTTTTGCCTGCCAGTCCAAAGCTCTGGTGCATGCAGAGTCAAACCAGAGTAATCAACAGGTTAACCTGCAGCATGGTGGCTTTCAAAAAGACAATTGTATGCCCCTGTCTAGAAGGTTACAGCAATCTTATTCTCCAGGAGTAACATTCCTGGCTCAGCTGTCTGATTTTCAGTGGAATGACACCTCCAGACACCTGCAGACACTCAGATGTAAACAAAATTACAAAGGACAGCAGAGTCCAACTTTTTGACAGCTCTGGAATAGTATGTCATGTCATGTAACTTATCTTAATGCAATGTATAGGAGTTTGTATAATACTGTTATCTCTCTGTGAAAGTAGGTGCCCAAAAACACTTCTGGAGATCTCAGGGCTGCAAATGGAAAACGGCTTCTTTGAATTGCATGGAGTAACTCAAGAACTAAATCTTTAGTTAGTAGCAGCAAGCAAGTTCCCTTCTTACCTGTCAGAACTCCCACTTTTATTACTAGCCTGTGGTTAAGTCAAGACATTTCTGAGACAAAAATATGTGTAAAATAAGAGTTACATACACTTTTCTGCAAAGCATTTAATGGGCAGCAATGTAATGAAAAAGTAAGTCTCCTTTTAACAAAAACTCTCCCCTCTACACATGTATAAGGATTCCAATTATGAACTTGGAGCTGCAGGTTGTTTCCCTTCCTTCTCCCCACAGGATAGAAGCAAGGTCAGTATTTGAACCCTTGTACATTCCTTCTTACTCATGAAAGATCAGAAGGCACTTCTGGAAATTAAGAAGACAGGAATAGGGCACATCAAACTGTTTCTGAACAAGTCTTGTTACCATTGGAAATTTGCTGAGAATAAAAGTTTACTGCACATAGAATTGCTATGAACATCAGAAAGTAATGAGACTAACCTTAATCCAGACCATTCTCACTAACTCCCTAGCATCTGTTTTCCACTTAAATAGCTTTAGTTTTAGCTCAGCTGTCTGCTTGAAGAGACTTAAAGAATGAAGCAGATTTTTTTTAATAGAGGTATTAGAAAGGGAAACTCTTACTCCTAAATGTACATGGTAAAATTAAAGTAAATCCAAGCAGAAGATGGGATGAGTTCCAAAATCAAAACCTAACAGAGACGCCACTTCTTTGGCTACTAAAGCCCAACATGAAATTCATTGGTAGGGCTTCTCAGCTGATGACTAGGCTTCCATCAGACTCTTCCACTTGAAAATCAAGACAATGACTTGTATAAGAGTTCATCTTCTCCAGGGAATTTTCTCCAGAACTTACTAGGTTTAGTGCCAATGAGCATATCGATTTAGCCTTTATCCTCAATACTTCATGAAATATAATGAGTGACTAAAAATGGAACAAATCAAAACTTGTTGCACCATGTTATTTGCAGAATTATCTCTTGTTCTCCTGTAATAATCAACTGTGTTTCCAGTAGCTGCAAGTTCACAGGGACTGTTTTTCATTTCCCACTGAATTCCAGTCTTGACAGTAACAACAAAGTCAGCTGAATCTAAACACTGCTCAGTGAAATCAAGGCATGTGGCTTGCAGGATATTGGTACTGTAGGTACTGATCTATGGGGAGATGAAAGTGACCCAGCCACACAGACTTTGGTGAGTCAGCACCTGTACAAATTGAAACCTGTGCAATTAGCACAGCTGAAGCTTTTCCACATCACAGCTGCTCACACCTGGGCAGTGCCTCTTCCCACTTTGGTTTCAAGTAGGAGTTCAAGGCCAGGTTGGATGGGGATTTGAGCAACCTGGTCTAGTGGGTGGCATCCCTGCCCATGACAGGGGTTTGCAATGAGATTATCTTTAAGGTCTCTTTCAACCAAAACCACTCTATGATCCTGTGCCATTCCCAAAGTTAGGCTGGAAAGTGCACAGCACCAGGAGCATTTGCACTGACTAGCCATGGCATAACACTGTACCCCAGACAGGTGAAAAGGAAAATCCCCTCCAGCAGCTCCTCATGCCTTGATGTAAGAAGAGGCAGATACACTTATCCTGATCACCTGGCACATTGCAACCCTTTTCAAGTCTCCTCTTCAGTCACCACTCTCCACAAAACAAGATTCACCTGGAAGGAAGGAACTCATCTCTTCCAATTTAGATACCTGAAAGGCAGTTGATTCTGTAAGAGATGAGAGTCTATTCCTGTAGTGATTCATTCCATCCTGAAATAAGTTCAGGGCTTTGACTTTTTGCATACTTATTCCTCACCCTTTATCCCCTCAGATCTCTGTCTGCTCAGAGCACACAAAAGCTTCTGCTGGGCACAGGTGTTTGCAAGCCCTCAGAGGGAATCAGGAAAGGGCTGGTGCTTGCTCAGGTCTAAACCCAGTGCGGGTCAAGATGTGCCTGAGACTTGGGAATTGCTTCTGCATTAGCCACAAAAGGCAAGTCCCAAAAGAGAAGGAATAAGACATCCTCTGGTGATGCCTTCATCTTGGCAGATAGATTAGACAAGTGTGGATCAATTTATAGGAAAATCCAACACTATATTACCTTTGCAGTGATTCCCCCGAAAAATAGCAAAGGGAGGGCACAATTGGTATCTTTGTTCTTTTCCCTCTAGGAATTTCCTTATCATGAATCAGAAGCAGTGGCAGTCAATCCAATGGTGTTTTTTCTTATAATTAACATTTCACAATATGTCCCAGCATCAATTCTTCTTGTTCACTGTTAACTATAACACACTTCACATTAGCTGGAATACGGGCAGCAGTGACACCTGTTTCTTTGCTGATATTTTTCCAGATACAAATTGGTCCATTCAGAGCATTTCAGTGGGACACTGGCAGAACTAACCTTATGTGCTTTATGGATAATTTACCCACAAAGAAAAGCTTAGTGTGCTTGAGTCGCATTCTCTTTGTCTAGCACTTGGGCATGTGAGTCAGGCACATATGCCTTCTGTGATTCAAAGCAGAAAAATTCTCATTAAGTTACACATGTAATGGCCTCACAAGGTATGTGAGTAATAGACATGAAACCTGTTCAGATATGCTGGCTCAGTACTTTTTCTTTTCTCTACAACATGCATTTCCTTGTCTCACAATGATTTATTCAAAATATCCATTAATTCAGAGAAAAGTATCTCAAGTGGAATGAAAAGTAAAAAGCTTAAGATGCCACTGGTGCTAATAAAGCCAAAGCACAAGGAAGCAAAGCATGCATTACCTATATGGCCAACCGCTACCACCAAGTGAAAGAAGATAAAGGAACAAGAGTTTGATCCAAATGCTTAAGTTCCTGTTCACGACCACCTAACTGGATGTTTGCTTACCTTCACAGCTAAATAAGGACTGGACATCAGCAGAATCTCAGATGCTCACTCGACATATCAATTCATGCTCAGGTGAATTCCCCTTAGCTTAAATCTCTGCAAAGAGCAAACCATGCTACCGAAGACAGGAGCATTCCAGCAAAGTTTTGACTCTTACCTCTTATGAATGAAAGCGGTGGGTGGGATGTGGGAGTGAGCCTATCCTGCACTCTGTTTATGTTTGTCAGTGTGAAAGGTGTGACACTATTACTCAGCAAGCACAATAAAGAGTAGCACAGAGACTAAAATCAGAATTCTCATTCAGCAGTCTCAAAACTGTAGCACAATCAGGGTCCAATTTTACGAACAGGTACAGCAAGAAAAGCCTGAATTTGCAAGTGGTCAGGACAGCAGACTGGGATGTTTTATATTTCTAAGCAGTATCCAAACATAAAGAGAGTAGCACAGATACACACACACAGACAGAGAAACAGTGAGCTCTATTTTCTTCCGAGTAACTCCAAGCACCAAGCAAGGCAAAGTGATATTTTGTGTTTGGGCTACATGTTTTAATGCATGGGTACTGAACCACAAAATTACCTGATTGAATGAGGAATTTAATCAATACAAGCTTTTGCATTTAAACTTATAAATTTACTATTTACCTGCAAATTCATTATTTGCTTGGACATTGCAAGACACAATGTAAGCAGCAGTAGCAACCTTCCAAAATTATGGCATCAAAGAATTCGAAGGTTGAAAAGCAGTGGAAGAAATAAACAGAAACTCCCATCCTGATGGACTGAAATGTTTGATTCCTTGTTTTGGAATATAAAACAGACTGTGCTAAAAGAAGGAATTAAGAATAATTACCCTTTCCTATGCTGGCACCAGAACATATAAATACAACACTATTTTATGGGTGCTTATACCTTCTCCACACTGATTTGCGTTGTAGAACCACTGCTCTTATGCAAATAAAATTAAGGGAAAAAAAGAACAAATTAAGATAAAACTTCTAAGCTCTCTAAGATGAATTAATCATTTCATGCTATTTTACACAGGTGTTTTTGGTTTTTATTTTTTAGGGCTTTTCTAGCTTTTAAGGAATATTATTATCATATATTGACTTTCTCTTAATTTAGCAGAACCATACTTCTCAAAAACAATCACCAGAGTTTACA
Organism: Picathartes gymnocephalus; assembly: GCA_013390045.1. Taxonomy (NCBI): domain Eukaryota; kingdom Metazoa; phylum Chordata; class Aves; order Passeriformes; family Picathartidae; genus Picathartes; species Picathartes gymnocephalus. Next base: position 42,331 of record WEKY01004783.1, on the reverse strand, counting down.
AAGGAAACAAAGTCTCATGGTGAACAATTCATACTAAAATTAAAGTGAGAACACATATTCCAAACTCTCTTCTATGCCATAGTGTTGGCACTGCTTATTTACAAACATTTCTCTGTTCAGTGTCATCTTCAATGATGAAATGTACCATATATACTCCACAATACCTAAGTATATTTTGCTCTTCTGTTTCCAAAAGACAATTTGTTTGCATCCAGTCTGTTTGCTAAGTACAGCACACAGCAGACATTCCCTAGGCACACCCAACAGAAACTTGCCATATATGATTAACTACACCAACTACACCTTCACAGCTATGACAAGGTTCTCTTAAAATCTACACATTTTTGGCAAACCTGTTTTGTGATCAGTATCTAAAGTTTGTGACTCAGTTTCTGCCCAAATCAACTACCCACCAAACACCACCTTTTCACGTAGGGGAGCAATCCTCCTCCTTGCTTGAAGGAGTAGAGTTCAGAGTTTCAAATCGTGCTTTCCACTTGAAAATCTCAGTCTACAGGAGCTGAATGACTTTTCAAATGTGAAACAAAACTCATTTAGAAAATGGGCAGATTTCCAGATGAACTGTCAGGAGGTGACAAGTATGTGTGTGACACAGAAGTGCAACCACTGCACTGCAGAGGAGGAGAACTCTCTGAACCCCTCCAAGGAGCTACTATATTCATCAGATCTCACCACTGAACTGTAAAACAGAACAATTGTTATCAATTTGCTTACAATCCGTGTTGCTAATAGAACCCCTTTTAGCTGAAAATCATTTTGCAATTATTTTGTCACCAGAAAGCATTGCATGCAGCCCGCTCGTTTTGCTAACGAGAAGGGACTGAATCACTCCAAATGTGATGACGACAGAATTTGTTTATTTTGTAAACGAGAAGATTTCTACCTCCCAGGTGATTCCTCGTTCCAAACAAAGAATCTGACATGCATTCAGTTGCAAGGGGGTTATATATATTACTATTAATGCTATGAAAATAACTGTGTATCAGAGCCTGGTAAGTTTAGCTGAAAATAGTCAATAAATTATTTAGTTCACAAAATGTCATTATGTGTGGGGTTTACTTAATTGAATAGAATAATTTATGGTAAAACCCAGAAAAAAGATCAATGCAGATGGTTTGTGAGAATGATTGAGTTTCAGTGAAGGCAATTTGATTTTTATCCCTCATTATAATAATGTTAAAGGGAAAGCATCAACTTTGGTAAAAATCAATATTTGATGAGTGCCTAGGCCATGAATTTTAACTAGAGGTAGAACTGAGGTAGGCATAGGAGTAAATAATTAATAACTTCCATACCCTGAACAAATAACTGTTTTGTTTTGGAATAAATGCCTGTTATCCAGAGATCCTTCTGTTCTCATAAAAGATAATTTAGTAACAAATGTTTGGTTTTTTAAATTCTTTTTTCAGATTGACAAGTGATCCTTAAAACATTCTTGAAATATATTTAATCAAGGGTTTTTACAGACAACAGAAGGCTAAAAAAAGAAAACATCTCAATTTTCCGAGTGAAGTAATACATTCCTCATTTTTCCCTTTCTCTTTACACTAGAAGAATATTTTCCACTTTGCCATCAACAGCTATGCTGGCTAGAGAGAATGAATAATAAAAGGTACACACTTCATGAAAAAATAAAATTGTAAATCAAATTTTTACACAACCTTGTACATGGACTTGCAGATGTTACTGTTGTGCTATAAAAGCAACCTGTAAAATCTGTTTAAAGAGCAATATTACTCTGAAACACTAGCCATGCAAATTTTTTTCTTTGTGGGGTTTTTTAAAAAAGAAAACATGATTGAATTGATGTGAATGTAGAGTATATCCTTATTTTTGCTGTGTAAAATATTTACCCCTCAACTAGACACTGAAAATAACATCTCAGACTTTTCTAGTGAACACTTTTTATCACTGGAGCATCCAAGAAAATATAGCCTGGGGTCACATCTCGGTCCCCTTCTCCCCAGTATATTGGGAAACTCCCTCTCCCACTGACACTGCACAGCATTTCTGCAACTACGTGGGTTCACCTGCACAGTCCTCCTTTAGCTCGTGTGAATTAAATGGCTCCTCACAGTGAGAAAGTACACAAGTACCTTCAGAAAGCAGAAAAATGTCTAATTAATCCCAATTAGCAATGCCAGATTCTTCCATTTCTTTATGAAAGAGACAGACGTACAGGGCAGAAACTGAACACCCAACTGCTGCCTGAAGTGGGGAGAGATTCTCATGTGGCACCACAAGGAACACACACCTCTACACTCATGAAACAGTGAAAAAACAATTCAGACTGCCAGCTGGTGGGAAGATCTCTAATAAGGAAGTACCAGGTTCAAACAGACTTGCATTCCCACTGTGATTAGTTTATTTAATTATACAGGTTGCCTTTCTGCATTTTTTTTTTAAATAGCAACAAACACTGCTTGATAGATCATACATGTGTGTGTAATTTCATGGGTCACACACCACTGATAATCATTAGACTCATGGAATTTCATTCCACTGGATCCAGGGCTAGAGCCTGTCATGAAGAAAACTGACATCCTTCAATAGCATTCCAGCAAAGTAACAATTTGCTTGACCTAAGGATTCAACAAGTCACTGATTTTTTTTTTTTTTCCCATTAAACCTTTGGTTCAGGTTGAATGCCCTGACTGCAGTTTTCAAAATGTCATATTAACATCAATTTGTGGAACAGATTATGGAATGTAAAGATACTGGGAGATAATAAAAGATGGAAAGCTTACACTTAGAAACAAGGTTGGGAGGCATATTGCTGTCTTTGCAGCAAAATTTATGTAAGACTCTGTTATTTAATGTAGTTTAGAAATGTTTACAGTCAACCCGTTAAAGTTTCCTCTTATCACAGAGAAACATCCCATACGTGGGCTTGAAAGGCAGCATTCCTCACAGCAGGGATTATAGGTTAGAATAATAAAGCAACTTCCTGCAAAGCTTGTGAATCTTCTGTTCCACACTCTGAGCCTTATGCAGATGTCATCTCCTTTCAACATTTACTTTTAACATACAATTCCTTTTAACATTCATTGCTCAGCTCAAATTTCCTTGCCATTTGTAGAATGATCCAATGTGGGATTAATGCAGGTACCACAACATTTGGAAGTATAAATAATTTAGGCACAGGTGTTGCTATGCAGGCAATATGACACAGGTAATAGCTGGGATAAACCCTATATTGTGTTTTCAGTTAATTTTCTTTGTTTATTCCTAGCATCCTCCTGGCTGTGAGCAGTGTCACTACATTTAAAGCAGCCTTTTCTTGTGCTGAACTGTTTCTTATCCAGAGCTCTGCAGGTCACTGGTTGAGGAAAGGTGCAAACCTGTAGCAAGGTAATTCTATCAGGTAAACATGCACTCGTTTGCATGAGCTTATGCTTCAAGCCACTCCACAAAAATCAATTCACACCTCTGTTACTCACCACAGAGTCCCATCAAGAAGTGAGAAAATTAAAGTGATGGAAAACTGAAGGTAAAAATCATCTCTGGATTTATACTTCTGTTGATTCAGGCCAGGTCTGAAGTCCATTTCTTTTTAATGGCATTGAATAGAAAAAAAGGGGTAGGCAATAGATACATTAACATTTGTCAGATTTAGCTCAAGAATTCAGTCAGGACACCACGACATTATTTTTGACCCTGTCTAAAGCTGATTGCAATCTAACCAGCACAGAATAATCCTGAGGTGTGGAGGGAAGGAGTATATTTGGGAACGATAAACTTTCTAGCATTTATGGTAATTTTGGAAAGAGAAGAGCTCAGCAAATGCAGAGGGTCCTCTACCTCCCGCTCATCTTCTTGAGGTGCATCCTATCTAGAGCCCTGCAATGTGGAGTTCTCCTTCCACAAGTCCAAGCCTGTGGGGAAGCAGGAATAGAGCTGTGCCTCGACTCACCTAGCACTTCAACTTTGTTTTCTTGCAAAAAAATAATGAGGAAATATCACCTGTGCAGAATGGCCTGCAGAAACCTACCTAGGAAATTTCCTTGCTCCATCATGGTTTTAACGCCCTCTGTAAATTTTTTGTCATTAAAGACAGTAACACCAATTTTAATGCCACTCTAACAAAGTATAAAATAGGTCTGTCTTGACCAGCTTTCCTTCAGAGGAATCCCAAGGCAGCAGAATATTGATCTCACAGATTTGTAATGCTTCATCTCTCAGTGGCACAAGCAGAGCTACACAATTTTATGCACTTGAAACATAAAATTTAGTCATTGCTCTGTCCTAGATATATTCAGGCTGCCTGAAATACCAGCATTGGGTGCAGCCATGAGCAGAAAAGTAAGCAAGCTCAGAAAACAGTGTGCGTTCTCATCAAGACTTGAGATAACTCTTCCAGAGTTTGCCATGTTGTGAGAGAGCACTGCAAAATTTTAGATATATGCTCTGAAATAATTACCTGAAGTAAATCTTAACTTATACCAGGGCCATTTTCAGACCTGGTTACCAGCTTGAGAGCTGTGAACCCGTTCATCTCCAGTCCTGAGGCAAGCACAGGTCAGACAGGGCAGAGCATCCAACTGCTGGATGTGCTGCCTTGGACTGGCTTGCAAAGCCCAAAGCACAAATCAGATGGGGGCAAAAGGATTGCTCCTGAAGATTTTGTACCAGCAAAATACAAGTTTGAAAACTGTGAACGTTTCAGCTATAATGAATCTTATGGCATTAAACACATCAGACTGCTCTCATACGTGCACACCTGCTCTCTCTCTGAGCACGTCACACATTTCATCTGTGCCAATCACCCCACTACATGTGCCCATCACACAAATATTATCAGGTTTCTCAGCTAATGAAAAACACACTATAAACTGTCACTTCTTCCTAAGAAAGAAAAAAAAGCCCTAAATATATTTATAATTTTACTTTGAGAATAAGACTAGAAAACAAAACCATTTTTCAGTTTATCTTTTCCTTAACAACTGAGATGAGACAAGGCCCGCTTTGCCACACTCAGCACAAAAGATAGCTTTGTCTGCAAGAGAGTCAAAGAATTGTGGGCTTCTCTATTTTGTTGCACAACTACAATGCTGATCATAAAGTCTACAGCACTTTAAGAGGAGGTCATGGATTATAAAGCAGTTTCATAAGCAGGTCTTCACCTCACTATTCCTGTATTGGAAGCTGCACTGCACCATATCCCATTGCAACCTTTTGGGAGACTGAAGAGTTAAAGAGGTTCCTAATTCATACTATAGTCAGAATTCCCTTTTGTGATCAGAAATATTAGACCTCAAGGCAGATATTAAAAAACACTTACTCAACCCAAGAAAGAATCTTACAGGCTGTGGTTCCATTTCTTTACAGAAAGAATGCTCCTATAAGAATTCTCTTTCTTCTATTGACCATAGAAGAAAACCTAAGACAGAAAGTTCTCCTGGACAACATTGACTTTTACGAATATATTGCCAATTCCACAGGCACAGGACTTCTGAAACTTCCATTAGTGTCCACACAGATTTAGAAATATGTCCAAAACAATATTTCTTCAACCTGTTGTCCAAAACACATTTTGAGTGCACTGGCTTGCTGTGCTACTATTAATTAACTTTCCACCCTGTTTGGAAGTCCTCCAAGCAATCTGAAATGGTACTACAAATTCTGATCTGCTTAAGTCTGCAAACTTGAAGTCTCAAAAGGATTTAACTGCTATGATTTTAATAATCTTATTAATAACCCATGATGAATTTATGCCTATTAATCCAGAAGTTGCAGGAAGTACAATTAAAAATTCTGAGTATATGATACAACCTGAATATATTATTTAAGCACCCATTCCAATCACTGGCCATAGTACAAATCATACAACATGAAAAATACATCATAAACGGCTTTAAAAAATTCAAATATCCAGGGAAAAAAAATCCCTCAGAAAAAGCCTCAGGAGATAGTTTATTGTACAAATAAAACTCTTGCAAATCACTGATGTTTTCTATTAAACATCAAAGCTTATTCAGAGTATAATTTCTAATTTTTACATTAAAGTTTGCATAGATTTCATACTAAGAAATTTTTTGAGGAAATAGCATAACCTCACACTTCCCCCAATTTTCCTTCTTCATGGTGATTTTAAAAATGGTTTTATATTCCTTATTGATGACAAAAGAGTACACTGCCCTTTTTTCTCCCTTTTTCTTTTTTTTTTTTGTTTTCTCAATTGGATAAAATATTCCTTCCAACTAACCTAGAAAAAAGTCGGGGCATGTCCCAGGAAATAATCTGAATCATAGATCTAGTAAGAGTAATGCCATACTTTACCTCAAGCAATGCCACATGCAAAAGTGGACATCTGATTGACAACCATATTAATTTTTAATGCCAGTATTTTCAGTTTTAGCTCTTGGACAAGACATTTTGATTATAATATACTGTTCGGTAGAGGCACTTGTCACTCAAAGGGACAGAAAAACACACAGAAGATGGAGTAGCCACACCGAGAATACAGAGAAGTGAAAAGAAAACACCCCCATTTCATCTCCCAGTATGGACCACCAGGGAAGCCAAGGTGTGGAGCTGAGCTGGCAAAACAACTACACTGCCATTCAGAAAACAACAGTGTCTATTTGTTCAAATAAAAACCAAAGACACAGGAAGGAAATTATGCAGGACCGTAGTGGTGACAAGGGTCCCCAGCCCTTTTTCTTTAAGTCTTGTGGGGTTTTTTTAATTAATGGCAGTTTAAACAAGCTGCAATGTTCTAATAAGTAGGTTTAAAACCGTATAGACTTTATATAGTATAGACTGTATACAGTCTACACTACACACACATACCATCCATATATTTGTCAATTTTATGTTTTGAGATAACTTCACATGATGATCTTGACTGAGATTTTCAAAAGCAGCTTGAAGATCACAATCTTAATATGCTGCTGTGATTTACTTTTTGGTTCTCTCAGGGCATATTTTGTATAAAAAGTCATGGAAAGCCTTACCAGCTCACATCTTGCAAGGTCAAGGAACTCTTAAGCATGCAAGTGTGGGAAGTAGTATTGCCCTCAGTTTGTTTCCCTGCAAGTAGTAATTAATAAAGAGAATTTTTTTTTTCTGGCAGAGAAGTTACAAGACCTTATTGAACAAATAGAAATTAAAAAATCAATAATTCTCACTCATCCCATCCATACCTGCATTACATTGTACTGTAGACTGCAGTGCCACATCTCTACTCTCTACATTCAAATTGCTTGCAGCCAATGACCCACTTTAAGAATTTTTACACTCTTGCCTTTAGAATAACTCTCCCAAATCAAACCTATTCTGCTGCAGATAGGCTTCTGTGTTGAAAGGCATTTTCTGAAGTAGCATTTATCAAAAACGAAACAAATTATAGGACAATCTAATCAAAACACTGAAATGACTGCCTGATTGTATTTTAAAAATCATAACCTAATTAGAACTGAATTGATTTTTCCGTTAGCATGAAATTAAAACTAATTTCCCTGCACAATATTTACTCTAATATTCCCCAGATGCAAATACGGACTCATAAAACATTTCATAGAAAAGGTTTTATAATTGTTTCCTGATTTTTTCATTACATCATCAATTGCATTTATCTTTCTAAACTATCCTTCTTGTTGTCTCTCTGAAAAATGCATTAATGAAGGGAGAGATGATGAAACATCACTGAAATTCTTTAACTGCTGAGATACCATGGGCAGATAAAGAGATATTTTTCAGAGCATACAGTCTTTCATTTCCTTTTCTAGCCAAACCTGCTGCTGAGATGACTTATCCTAAATTAATGTTACAGTCAGGCTGATAGACAGCAAAAGGTGGCAGACACTCCCTGTTCAATTTCTTTCAAAGAAATAGGCTAGAAAAGTAGATTTGTCGCCAAAAGAAATTCCTCTGTCATCCTTCAACATATTCACAGTTTCCTCATTCAGTGTCACGTCTGCTGCCCTAGGCTCTTCCTTTCTCTTTGCCGCAGAAAAAGCTCCTGAATTCCTGCAGCGCATGGCACTTGGTACACTGGGAAATTGAGCACTGAGACACTACCTCACTCTGGCCCAGACACAATCAGATTTATAGGACTCTAATTTCATTTGCTACGATGGCTGCCTTAATGAGGAACGTATGTTTCTGTCCGGCCAGGGCTACTCCTAATGCAATATATTCTTGACTTTGAACGTTCATCAGGTCCATCTGACCACTGGCCAATCCTGGGGAGTCCATCCTCTTAAAGTCAAGGTAATTAACGAAGAGTGCTGTATAAATATCAAGGAATCACCTAATTTCCTGAGGAAGATAAGTAATTATAGAATAGCCACCTCTCAACTTTTTCAGATTTACACACCTGTGTGTGAAGCACACCACCTTCTGCAAAGAGTGATTCCCAAGCAAATGAATCTGCTACAACACTACTGATGAATATCTTCCCAGTTCCTCACATTTCAATGGAACATGCAGCATTCAAAAGGAGAGTTAAATCCCAGAAAACTCTGGCTTGCTCTCTTTTCAGGAGACACATCTTTTATCATTGGAGAGAAGGAGATGTCATCTTTTCTGTATATAAACCATTGATTTGTAAAGGCAGGTTTCCTCTCAGTAAAGGAGATCATATTGTGCCCTTTGCTCTAACACGCAAACTAAAACTATCCCTTCTGATTAGGAGAGTCCACACACATCCTTATTTTAAAACTCTGGTGGCAGCAGCATCTCCCAAGGCAGGCTTGTGAGATGCCCTTGTGGCAGAGACACTTTAAAGAACTCGGACCTCAGAGTCTCTGGAGAGGAACTGGGAAAATTTTTACTGTACAAGCATATAGTTTATCAAGAAGAGAAGGTCTTTGAGAGACATGTGTCTACTGGCTGCAATACTAATAAGAAATAAACTGAGTCAAGGGCTTGGGATCTTTCATTTCTGTTCACACCTCTGTCACAGACCTTAGAGAAATCATTTCTTTCCTCTTTCACTCAACTGCCTGAATGTAAAATGAGGTTAATGGTATTTTTATCATATCCTTTGTCTGATTCATCTACTCAGAATTCAGGTTGCAGGGGGAGGTACGTGGGGATCTCACTGCATAATTCTACAGTAGCCACTGTAACAAGGACAAAACTCTATTAGAGTGTCTGTTCTCCCCTGCCACCTCTATAAATATGATAAATCATCTACTATTAATCATCAAGGCTAAGAAAATTAACAACTCAAAAATGGTGATAACAGAGAACAATTCCAACAATATCCCTGCCATTTATCAAAAGTCTAAAGAAAAATAAAATAAAACACAACAAAACCACCAATCCAAGAAAAAGTCAGGACTCTGTTAGTGGAGTAACACACAGCTGACTGATCCAAGAGAAATCTTCCATCAGCAAATTATGAATCCCACAGATGGGTACGTTCCTCTTCTGACTCTGCTTTTATATTTGCTCTGTAATTTCTTGAAGGAATTGATGAAAAAATTACAATTTAGCATGGAATTGTTATCTCAGGGATATTTTCATTATTATTTTCTCTTTTGAAGAGCATTCTGCAGCCTATAAACACCAGGAGGCTTGTGCAGAGAACTAAAGATGACAAACTTATTTTAAAAATAATGACCACACAACGAAGGAATTGGAATAAGCATATTTCCCACTTAAGCAATTGCTGTTGTGAGGAAATAATCCTTCTTGAACTGAGCTACAGGGTGAATAAATTCAGGGAGCAAGGTCCTTCCCCTCTCCTTCTCCTCAAAAGGGATGGTAAATGCCACTTCCTAGAGTAGCCAATCTTTTTAAAAATAACTAACTAAATAAATAACTAAATAAAATCCCGTAATGATAACAAATACTCAAGCCCACTCACCTGCTTTGGGAACTCAGTGGCATGTGTGCACTTCACTGCACAACACCACTTAGTTATGTGCTCCTGGCATTCAGCCAGCAAAAGGCTACACATTTTTCTTTCATTGCACACATTTTCTCATTGTGATGGTATTGTTTGCAGATCATTAACAGAGTCTTGGTTATAATTTTTTTTTTTTTTTGCATTTATAGCATGGTACACAAAGCAAAGCTAATGTGTATTTTCCCATGTCTTTGACTTTAACACCAACTTACCACCCAGCACTGAGACTGCAGAAAATTCTCTTTGTGAGTGGGCTGAGCCAAGTCTCTCACAGGTCCATGCAAAGAGCATTTCCAGTGAAAGTAATTTCCAAGAAAGAGATCATCTGTTTTACAATTTTTATTGCAATCCAACAGCACTAACATCCTGGATAAAAACACTGTTATTTAAAATCTTTTGTCAAGATTACGTGCTAATCACACATTCTAGTCTAGCTTTGTATTACATTAAACCCAGTGTACTGTCCTGTTTACTCACAATGACCATCACAAAGATAATCCCTTTTTCATGAAATATATTATTAAAAGAAACACTGAAAAACAAGTCTTTGAAATTCAGCTGATGTCTACAAACCACAGGCCAGAATAACACAGCAGAAAGTTACTACAAAAGTTTAGATCTTGAACAGACAAATGTATTTAAAAAGAAGCAAAGTCAGTCCAGCAGCAAGCCCACAGAGTGTCATGTCTGTGCACAAAGGAGGAATAATCTGATCCAGTAATGGGAAGAAGAAGGGACTTCAATTAATGGAAGCTCAGCTAAGATGTAGACTCTACATATTCTCTTGAAAACCAAAAAGTGCTGGTGGGTGACATGGAGACAGAAGGCAAAGTTAACCTTCTGTGTTTGCATCTTGCTCTTCTGGTGAGGCATTAAAAAAAAAAAAAAAAAAAAAAAAAGGAAGAAAAAAATAAGGAATAGAGTCTGTCCCAGTGCTTCCAAATAAAAGTGCGTCCAATTGACTGCCACAAGGCATTCAATATCATGAATCTGGTAGCACTGGTACTCATGAAAACTTAGATATCAAGCTTTGCCCTCTTCAGTAAACCCATAAAAATTATAATACATGTGGTTTGTCACTGGCATCTCCCAACAATTCAAAGTGTTTATTATGTACCAGATGTCATGTGAAGGATTTGGGTTTCAAAGTGACATGAGAGACTCTGGAACAGCATGAATTCTAGGACAACATATTGTGTGTGTCTATCTGAATCTGTCATGGTAATGATAAGAAAGGGCTGGAATGCAGAGGCACTTGCTCCTCTCCAAATATAATCACCATGCTCAGAAATTCCTAAATAACAGCCTGGACTCTCTTGTTGGGGTGAGCAGAAATGGTAATCCTTGACTGGCCTAAATTAGCTGGAGACCACCACATAGGAGAGCTGTCAGGGAGGAAGCTGACAGCTCCAGACAGCCAGGCTAGGTGTCTCATCTTACATATTCATCACCCGAGGTACCGCTCAACGTCCCAGGCAACAACTGCGCGGAGCCCGGCACTCACAGCGGTCAGGAACCCAGGCAGTGAGGAGGGGGACATTCAGAGGACAGGCAGCGTGAAATTAGGAAATTAAGGAACCCCGGGAGCAGACTAAGTAAATACTTGAGAGATTTTTAAGGAAATCCAGGTGTATTTTTTAATTTGCACAAGTTAATACTTTCAGAGGGTAAGGATACCATAAAATAAATGAGTGCACGCTGCTTGGGGTCTCCCTCTTGGAAAATGACAAAGATCAAAGACTCCCTGCCTATTTTCTCTCTGAAAAATTGAAAATTAATTGCCTGAATTCACACACCAGTTTATTCAACTCCTGCCTTTTCCAGTCCTACAATTTGCATTGACTGACAGATACTTTTAAAACGCTAACATAAATAGCTGGCCTAATACTCCGTGTCAGGGTATATTTTAATTGGTAAAAAGCAATCATCATCTTTGTTGCAGTCGGGTCATTTTTCTGAATGTCAGATATCAAATTAACACAAAAGAATAAGGTCCCTATCAAAAAAGTTGTGTATGCACAGCCGGCAACAAATAAGGTAGAGAATAAAATCCATCAGACTGAAGAGCAAACTCAATTCCTAATGAGGACAATGGCATCCAAAATGTTCCTTATCTGTGTTAAAATAAAAAAAATAAAGTAAAAAAAAGATAAAAGGGTGGGATTAAATCTATAGCACTGAGGTTGTAACATGTATACTTACAGTATACAGATGTTCACAGCTCCACCTATGCCACCAAAGCTGAGCATTTGACAGTAACCCCTAATTAGTCATAGTTGTGCCTGTCAACAGTAGAGGCAAACTCAAACAACTCTGGGTGGTCTGTAGGTTGCCTGCCCACCCCTCGCAACACTCATCTCCATTAGTCACCCACATGTATTACAATGCACGATAGTTTAGTATATTATATAAAGGTGAGTGCAAAATATTAAGCCTTGGGATGTTGCCGTTTATTGCTTTCAAACAAAAAAAAAATGGCCTGTGCAAAAGCTGTGCCTACCTATCCTCTATTTGCCCTGCAATTAGTTAATTAAGTTTAATGAATATGCAAATTCTAAACATTGCAGTGGATTCTTTTACTTTCCTTTCAATTCAATGCTGCACTAATAGACCTGGGTTTCCATAAGTAAAACGTGCAACACCTCTGTGGTTTTGGATGACAAATAATGTCTGTGTAGCACTTATCAAGAGGGTGCAGTTTGTGCCTGTCAGCACCCTGCCTTCATTACCATCCTTCACAGCTTACCTGCAGCAAAGTCATGTCTAGGGCTCCAGACCAGCGTGCAACATTCCCGTGAAAACTAGAATTGTCTGAGGGAGCTGCAGCCCCTGCTTTGTGGTACAAGATCTAGTAACTACCTCAGACCATGATTCAAAGCTCCAGAGTCAGAAATCACATACTCCCTTCACCAGCTCTATTGCCAGAAATTACAGTAGGTGTCCTGGAGCCCAAGGGTTAAAACAATGGATATCCTTGTTACCCATAAATATCCAATCAGTTCAAAGTCTTGCTGCCACTGTGTGAATAATGGATTTCTGCTCAGCACAAGATTTTAAAGGAAAGAAAAGCCCAATGCTTCAAGGTGACCTTAACCCTTTTTTTTACCTCTTATTTTTAAAAATTGTATATAGCCCTAAATTTGACTTATTAGCCTTGAAGAAGTCAACACAAGCACTCTTTCAAAACAGAAATAAAATATTTTCTTTTGAAAGTATTGAAACCAGATATTGTCATTCTCCTCCTTTTTTTTCTTGTAGCTGAAGCAATGTTTAGATGTGGCCTGAGTTTGAGCTGCCAAACTGTTCTCAGTGAATTTGCTCTTCAAAATCTCCTTTGCCTATCTCTAATCCTAAAAGATGCTCAATTCTGTGATATTTAATCTTCTAAGTTCGCATAGTAACTATAAGTTTTTATTTTCTGTTTCAGCAATATCAGCTTCTCAAAGTTGCCACCACCTACTAAACACCTTTTTTTTTTGTTTTGTCTGTCTATCAGATCAACTTCTCATTATTCTGTTCCACTTAGGGTAGAATGAACATTGCTGCCAGGAGACAAGAAAATTAAACAAATTACAGTGGATATGTATAGATTATACCCATGTATATAGTCTTGTTTAAAAAAATAATAAGAGTAACAGATAATCCTGAGAAATTGAGAGTGTAATTTCTGACCAATTTAAAAATGTGATCTTTATCAAAATTCTACCTACAGTGAGTGAAATCAATATATGGACGTTGCTGTAAAATTAATGAGCTTTTCAATAGCCTGTGTTGAGCTCTTTTTTTTTTAATTGCAAATCATCTCTAATTTTTCTTTCCTAAATTGTATAGACACATGCAATGGTTGACTAATGCTGCACCACAGCGCAAGAAAAATCTACTGGAGGATTCGTTCCCTGTAATGATCTCCACCAGGCATATATTCTTTTTTCTCCGCACAGATAGACATCAAAATTAAGTACATTGGCTTAATCCAGTTGCCATTGTAAGCTCAAATGGGATACAAAGTGAAATCAATATTAGTGAAATAGATCAGACTAGAATTGGAAGGTAATATAATTAGGTTGGCTTTGCTATACTTTGTAATGCTTATCTGTAGTATTTTACCAAATAGAATATGGGTATCTATTTTCTGAAACTGTAGGAGGTTTTCAATGCTGTATTGTCCTTATTTCACTTTGAGGGAGCACTTCAGAAAGACCTCTCTGTCCATCTCTGTGCGATTTAGGGATGACATATCTCCCTGAGTGATCTGAATTTTTTGCATACAAGGGAGATCTACTTCTTAAGCCAAAGCATTAAGAGTTGCTTTAATAGCACCACACAGAGAAAGCTTTATGTGTTCTGTTTGTAGGAAATGCGCTCTTCACCTCTAAATACAAATCTGGATGCCCTGGAAGGCCGCCCCCTAGGTTCTGGCTTCTCCCATGGAATAACCCAGATGTCAAGTTTCACTTTCCCCTGTTTACCCTATATGGACAAGTTCTGAACCCTGTCACCCCATTGGTTTATGGCCTGTTGGCTGGCTCACCGCCTGTTTGAACATTGCCTTTGTTCTGAGTTCTTTGCTTTTGTCGCTCCCAGCGTGTGGTTAATAAATCCAGCTGGGAAACCCCACGAGGAACCCCTCCTGCCTCCGCAGCCTTATTTCCATTGGCTGTGCGTGTGAGTGTGGGGGTCTCCTCTGCCCTGACCGTGGTGCCTCCCCGACCCCTGGGAGATGCTCGCAGAAGGTTGCGGTGCCGAGCAGCCCGAGCACGCACCGCAACATGCAAAGCTTTTCACTGTGCTACTCTGTCAGAGCACAGAAATTAAAAACACGGGATCATGCACCTCTACTTCTCAGACTTCACTCCAGCCCCATCAAAACTTGCCCCATCAGCTGTACAGCTGTACTGTGCATCCTTGAGATGGGGATGCAGAGCAGGATAACACCTCTCCAGGGCTCTCAGTACATTAGGCAGCCCTCCTGCTTGGCTTCTTTTCTCCATTCTTCTTGGGCTGAGCTGAGGTCGAGTCACAGCTCCTGCACAGAGGTTGGCTCCAATTGTAAAAGTAATTTCTGAGCAACCAACTGAAATTCCTTCCATGTCTCTGATGCACAAAGCTTCCCCCAGAGAAAGGTTAATTCATTCCCAAAACCCAAGGATGACTAAAGATACTTAATAACTTAATTCACTTGGAACACTAAAGATTTAGTGGAGGAAGAATTCTTTCTAAAGATGATATTAAAATGCTACATAAACTGTGGCTATATACACTTCTTGATTGATACAAAATCTATGAAAGGTTTTAACAGAAAGAAACTTGAGGAATATTCAGATTTTGTCCAAACATGGAGTTTGATGTCCCCAAAAAGACCTGCTAGATATGCAATGAGAACTTTATCTTACCAAGACTGAGGCATATCATGTCAGGACACAACTCCTGTAACATGGTAGAGGAACATATCTCCCTTAGGTCATACCAGCAGTGAATTCCCACTATTCTCACATCTTGCCCAAGGTGCCACATAAGATTGTGATTAAATGTAGCCTCACAAAGGCATTGAGCTAGTTAGTCACCGAGGAGCCTTCTTCTAGTTAAGAGCTGGCTGAGGAAGGAAGCATTCCTTCTTTCCCCACTTCTGAGATTGATGATGAAGCCCCAATATTTTTAGTCAAAATTCACTTTCATGAATTCAGCATTCACTTCCTTGAATCCTAGGATTTTGTCCTCTCACTGGCTTGCTAATGGCAAAAAGAAACTTTTTTTTTTTCCCTAATCCTTATCACTAACAGAAGGAAAAAGAACAGAAGAAAAAAGTTACTTTCTGGGCCACTCTCTCTTTAAGGCTAGCTTTGATGACTCTATCTCTTCGGACCAAAACCTGTGATCCCAGAGCTGGGTTTAATGACAGTACAAAGTAAGGAGATGTGTAAGAACCAGGAAAAAACCAAATACATCCAGTGAGCTGCTGTGGAGCTACCACCTTCACCTTCTGCAGCCACTTCAGTCCAGCTGCCCTCCTGCTGAACCTTTGTGGGGAGATTTGGTGCTGCACAGCACCAGGAGAAGACTGTTGCCCTCCCATGGCATGGCGTGCTCCCAGATGGAGGCTGCACCACTGCCTTACAGCAAAAACAGCAACCCCTCCACCAGCAGCCCCACAAACATCTCTGACAAGTGTACACTGCACACACTCCACTTCTGAGATTCCCCAAGGCCTCAAAAACAGGGAAGAATGCAATAAACACTCCCAAGGAATGGGAAAGCGACACAGGTTTCACACAAGGCATAAAACCACTGCAAAATGGATTAGAGGAAGCTCTCAAAAGGCTGGAATTTGTCTTTAATAACGTGATGCAGAAAAATTTGGAACCACAAAAGCAAATCTGGTGGCAAATGACAAAGCCTGTTTTCCCTGTTCCTAACTCATCCCTGGTGTGGCAGGCAGGAATGACCTTCTTCACTGGGGGAAGCAATAACCAGCAAAGGAAGGGCAGTAGTGCAGGGACATCAGTGCCATCGCAAGGACAAAAGGACCAAGCGGAATGGGGAAATTAGTATATGAAAATAAAATAAAGGAAATCATTGGTAATCAGATTTTTATCTCATTTAGGAGTCCCTGTTCATTCTTCTACTCTGCTACCCGCTTTCACAGGTACAATAAGCCAGAAATCAAAATTATAGTAATGCCTCACAGATTTATCATAATTCTAACGTTCCCATCTGATTGAGAGGATGCCACAAATTTCAGTGTATGTCAAGGATCTCGTTTGTAGAGATAGATCATAGACTGTGAGGAAAAATAAGATTTCCTCCTTTTGAAGTATATTAAATAGAGTAAATCAGATCAAGTATAGCATCAATAAAATATATACTCTCATATTTTAATCACTGGCAAACATGTTCACGTGAAGAATATGTCACACCTGTCATACATCCTACCATCCTGGACAGAGATGTGTATTGTATAACAACTCCTCAGCTTTGCTTTAGTGACATGCAGCATTTGCTTTTAGGTGACATGAAGATAATGCTGAAGGTTCCAGCGTCTCTCAAGTCTTCTTAAATGGTTGTCTACACAGATGTGATCCAGATGAGTAAAGAAGGCTGATTCAATTGCTATCAACTACAACATATATTTAATTTGAGGTGGCTTGACCAGCCTGAAATGAATTTCCTTCTAGATCACAAAAAAACCCATCAACTGAAATTCCACTGGAATAGACATTTCTTAGGATTAAAAAAATCTCATAAAGCCAGTCAATTGACGTATCAACAAGAGAATAAATTCAAAAAATATCATCCATCACAGTATATAACACCGTGTAGAAGTGTACAAGTATTAAGGTAAACAACATCATTTAACATTTATAGCCTTTTTTAAAAAAGAAAGGGTTGAAAAAATATTAAACCCCAAAATATTAACATTTGCAAATGTAGCTTCATGTAATGAGAAACAATATTTAAACTGCTGTTGTTTTAATATTTTAAAAATACTGCATTTCCCATTAAAAAAAGATCATTAAAGAATGAATATGAATAAAAATACATCTTCAAAAGTAGTGCAAGTAGTAGTTCTGTCTGCTTATTATGCAAACCCAACTGGGCATGAAGATAGTAAGTACTGGGAGAAAAAAGTCATGAACAAAATTTGACTCCCATCTTGAAGGAATCTCAGCTCAGAAAAAAAATCAGTGTTTCAACCCTGAGCATTGTTGTGTTTTTATAGCTCTTACACCACCAGAACATGAGGGCACTGATCATACCTGAAAGTGAAGCCGTTCTTTGTAATTATATCTATTTAGTCAGAGCAGCTAACTTTAAATCCTCCCTTTTGAAATTCTTTTCCGTATGACAGTAGTGAAAAATAATGCGCAGCAATGTGCATTAATCATGTACACACAAGCCTGAGTCAAAAAACACAGACCCATTGAGTAAAGCCTTGTGCAAACATAGTGAAAGACAGGTGATGGAATCACAGCATTTTAGAAATTAATGTGTGGTCTGCGTTTGATTTAACCTGCATCAGGCTGCTGAGTATTACACTCATTCCAGACCAAAACATAAGTCACTGCAAGATAAATTCAAGATGGAGAAAACGTAAAAAGGATGATGATAACAGTCCCATGAGCAGTGGAATGAACAATGCTTTATTTTCAATTCATTTGTTCCTCATGACTGACTGATTTATTTGGGGTTTTTTAAATTAATTTAACTAAGGTAACAAAATGAGATCACCATAACTTCCATTTTACCACCAGAAGCTTACTTTTATTTAAATTCCCCCTTGGGCAAGAGGTGGTTTGAGCTGCAGTCTGCCCCAAGCTACACACACACTCCCTGACCAGGAGTCTGAGCACTGTGTGCCTCCCAAGTGGTCAGCTGGAAACCAGCAATTAGGGAGCGAACTGAGCAAATTATTTACCATCTCTTAGTTGGTGCAGGATGAACTAATGATTTTGGAGGTCAAAAATTGTACCTGATTTTCATAAGAATTCAGTACTTTGTGGCTTCCTATTATCTTCTTGTATTTTGTTGAAATAATACAGCAGGCTCAAACATTTATGAGAGACTTGGGGAAAATGTATTTATATTAACAGGGTGATTTCCCACACCTCGCTTCCACAGTTAAGCTGAATAAACATTGGTTTACTTGCCCCAAGAGTCCAAATATAGAAATTTTTAGAGCAATACCTACTCACTGGACTGTGCAGCCTTACTCTAGCTCAGGCTCTGAACTGATTGGCACATTAAAAAATCCAGGTAATTTTGTGAACATGGAAACAAGAGCAATAAACAATACTAATAATATGCCACCTCATTATGAATTTGCATTAATGTCACTCAAAAACCCCTTAGCAGGAAGCAACTTAAACAACACTCAATCTGAATCAAGGTACAAGGATCCCAAAGGAAAGGGTTGGACTTTTTACTTCTCCTGCACAGCATAAAGGGTGAGGATCAGTACCATTTTAGATGCAAGTCTCACAAAAATTAGGTGTAAATAAGACGTATTTCTGAGTATATAATGTGCACATTAAAAACTGTCTAAAGATATCAACTGTACAGAGTATGAATAATACACTGACAAGCTTGTGAAAGAGTGATGTTCTTTGAGCTCATCATTGCATACTTGAATAGGGTATGAATATTTTATATTCACGCTAACTGTCATAAAGCAAGTTGAGCTGTTTGTACTAGAAAGGTGTTCACATAGCAGTACTATTCATGCTCACAGTTATCCTGCAAATGTCAGCAAAACGTTTCCTTCTTGTAAGCATCCCCCTCTCCCTCCCTCACTCTTTTTAATTCATACATAAAGTTATTCAAAAGGACAACACAGCAGCAGTTGAAAAAAGATAAAAGGGGTTTCTGGGTATCCAACCTAAGGAGAAGACAAACAGAACCTTATAATCCAATAATCCAACACCCACAGCACACAGCAAGTTACCTACCACAAACAATTGCAAGAAAAGGCCCTTGCTAGATGCCGATTAGAGATGGGGCAGGAAGGAAGGAGGATAAACAACATATAGATGCAGACACAGTCCATCAGAATCTGCAGAAACTAAAAGGCAATGTGGAAGTGACCCCCCAGAGAAGGCAGTCCTATTAGCTTTAATCCCAAATGATCACAGCACTACTTGATAAAAACATCTACAAGAGCTGACACATCCAGATTGCTAATGTTCTTTCTTCAGTAACTCTCTTATCACTTGCTATCAAGAGAAAAAACAGAGGGTTCAAAAGCAAGTAGCATTCGACTATAAATTAGCAGGTACCTAATTTATAAACGCTAAATATTTTCCCCGAAGAGCACTGAAAACTTCAAACTTACAACTAAGAGCTTACTACTTCCATGGTTTGCTTTCAGGACAAGCTGAAGCCTCTCAAGGAATAGCTGGATCTTGAAGACACCCCAGAGTACTGGGGCGCTGCTGGTATAAGGGCAAACCTCAGCCTGTTCTCCTCCCACCAGCTCATTTGACATTAAGGGAAGGACAGAGGGTTTTCTGCTTCTTGGGTAACAGCCTGTGCAGGACCACTGTTCGCACAAAGATCACGTCATGGTTACCAGGACACTCAGAGGATGATTTTTAGGAGAAACTGTTCCAGAGATTTGCCACTCATGGGCTTCCCTTGCCAGCCTAAGGGACCAATAACTCTCCCACCTCCAGATTTTCACCATCATAGAATGCTTCTACCTGTGCCTATCCATCATTACCAGAGTCTCCTCACATTTGCTACATTCAGGATCTCCAAACAAATATTTTGAGGATTTCTTTCTCTAGGACTCCATCTAGGGCAGAGTGTGACTTGCATTGACTGAACAAAACTGTTAACAATTCTTCTGGTCCTGAGCAAGCGTAAAAGCATTCGATGTAAAGTGTAGCAGCCTTTCAAATCTGACCAAAAGGCTGGCGTCCTGCTGACATCTGCATAGAAATCAGCCTCTAGTCTTCTGATGTAATCATCACTTAACATTTCAGAGGTAGCACTGAAGATCTACCATCTTCTTTTTTGAATCTAATTCATAATGACTGGCATTTTTAAACCATGATACTGCAGAGGAAAGTTATAATGGTTCAGAAGTCAAGACACCAGATAAAGGAAGAACTATCAGACCCTGATGATAGTATGGCTTACAGTGAAATATGAAAAGCTAAATTTAGCCCCTGTACTGATGGCCTATTATTAAGGGTTTTCTTACTTGTACACTCCTATACACAGTGACATGTACTACTAAGACTTAATCTCAATGCTCAGATTTATTTTACTCCCCTGAAAAGAAAAAAAAAAAAGGAAGAATATTTCCCTTTATTCTTCAAATATTTGCTCATACAGTATAAGAACAAGTCAAGTTATTTCAAACATGGAGCATTTTGAACTACACCATCAGACTTCTCTATCCCTCTCATGCCACATATATGAAAGGAGTGAATTTACTCACAGTGAATTTACACAGGTGTTCTGGTCCATAAGAACTACTCAGTAAGTTCATGCTCCTTTGGACCAAGGTGTTCCCAAATGATTAAAAAAGAACCTTTTTTTTTTTTCTTTTTCAAAGGCTGTACAATTGGAAATCTGTAAAGGTTATCACCAATTTTACTAGAAGAATTTCTTTTCACGAAAGTATTGGCATAATCAACCTTTATTTTTTTTTTCTTAATCCTGCAACAAGTCATCAAGATGCGGCTGCATCTTTACTGAAATTCATCCTTGTTGTATTGCTTGTAGACAAGCTCAACTAAGTAAAACCTTAAGGAATCACACAACACTTTCTTTCTTTACTTTCCTTCTCTTTCTCTCTGTGGTATCACATGTGGTATTTTGAGAAACACAAACAGATAATAAATTCCTGCCAAGATTACTCAGCCAGTAAAGTTATCTAGGAGACCCAGTGGTTTCTTTTGTCTTCCTCCTGTGGTCTCTGCAGTAATTAAAGATGTGGGCTATAGTCTGAGATCTCCTAATCACGCTACAAGTTGTTACATCTCCATTTATGCAAGAGCTATCCATAATTTCTGTAAGTTATTGAGATGCAGCTGGATGTAATGCAGCCTTGTCAAGATAAGGTAAGCCTTGGCACTACTTCTGTGGGATCAATGATAAGTCCCTGATGTGGAGTATCAGAGGCTGCCAATGAGTCACAAGACCTTTGAGTTCCACCAGAAAAGTTGGGCATGCACCCAAAAGGGCTTCTAGATTACAAGTCTATAATGTGCCTCTTTCATGCTGATATACATAAACTTCTTTTATGTCAACACACATGAGCTTTCTTTCAAAATAATTATCCAGGGGGTTGGTGAATCTGTGTCTCACTCAGCCTTCACTGGCCTACAGACTTGGGCTCCTTCCCTGCATCCAGAAGAGTAATAAAAAGGAAAAGATATGAGAAATAATTACCTCCCAGGTACCACAACACAGGGCCTGCAGATTTACAGACTGGTACCACTCTCCCCATTCACTCCACAACAAATGTGCCTCTCCATGGCACACCCTCCATTCCTCCTTGCACAGGCCCAGAAAGTCAACAAGTGACTCTGTTTTCTGGGGTAACAAACCATATACTGTCCTCAAACACACACAGAAACTTGTAACAAGCTATGAATCTATAGGCCTTTCTAGTGAGACACTCAAGAACAGAGGAGGGGAAGAAAGAGGGCCTCTGACTGGTACCAATTACACACTTCCCCAAGTCAAAATAATATACCACTAATATTATCCAGAGGGAAACCCTTTGGCTCTGTTCTTAGCTGGTGTTTCTAACCCTCCTTTACAGAAGGATATTGAATAAATGAGGTATTTCTGTGACCTACAGCAAGCCTGCACTCAACTGTTTGTATTATATATAGTTTCATTTTGCTCCCTGGCACTGCTCTTCAGTGGCTGTTACAGCCCATAAAGCCATCTGTTAGGAACACTCAGTCATAAAATTATTAATGCCTATAGCCTAAAACCAGCCCTAAGTAAATAAACAGTACCAGAAGGCCCAGTGCAAAATTCTGGGATGTTAAATACACAGAACCATAAATCTTCTTAATAGTTCTACATGCCATTATGTATTCACTTGAAATTCTAACACACAGAAAGACTAGAGAGAAGTTGCTTCTAAGAGACTGCAGTGTGGATTAGCCTCAGAGCGTAGCCCCACATGAAAAACTCTGGGAAACTACTGTGAATCCTTGTAATATTTAGAGCTAATAACGGAGAATTATGCAATTAGGAAAGAAAGTTCCTAACAAAGAAGCTGAGGGCACACATAATCCTTCAAAATGCAGAGAACAAAGGAAGAACATCCCAAGTTTGAATCATTCAAATTCTAAAGTGCATAAAAGAAATTTATTTGTATGGGATACGTGGCACTTGTGAGCACGAAGAAAATATTAAGAAATTAAGGACAGATGGCTTTCTAGCACTGCAATGGAAAGAAGTAGAAGAATAAAAGACACAGGACATCCACCTTAGTCACCTGATACTGGCTCCTACTATAACATAAAGGTGTAACCTCTTCACCCTCCATCGTGCTCCCTTGTACTGTGCTGGCCAAGGGGTCTCCAGGAGGCTGGCATGGAGCCTGGCCTCTCAAGCCTTGCATACAGGAAGACACACAGTCAGCCCCATTTCCCATCCCTCCTGGCAGCCTGGGCCATATTCCATGTGTGCCCAGCACAAAAGAGCAGCCTGTTCCCCAAGTGTGGTAGCCACAGATACCAAGAAATTACATCAGCTGGAGTTCCGAGGATCTAAGCATCTGCCAGAGCAGGGCAGAAGGTGCAGTGTTGCTGGCTTCACACATATCTTTAAAAAAGATCTGTTCTTAATGATGTTCATCAGCTCCCTAGCTGCAGTTTAACATCAACAGCAACAAGTCCAAGTGTTTGCAGGCTGGGTTTATGAAGGAGGATCTGGCTTAGAAATGCTAGCCATGCAAAAACAACCAAGGCCTGGCCAAAGATGCACAAATGCTCACTGCCTGGAAACCAGCTGGCCCCAGGGAATCAGGTACAGCCAACAGCCAGTGCATGGTATAATACCACTCCCAGTGAAGATGTAGTTACTCTAAGTCTTAAGCCTTCACCACTTAACATACGGCAGCATTGCTCAGTTTAGCTGGCTTGATAGCAGAAACCAAGCAAGAAGTTACTTTATATTTTATTCTCTTAAATAAAGGCTTAAAAACCTTCAAATCCAAGTATGTCAATGCATTGGAAACAGGAAGCTTTTATTCCAAACTGTTCTTATATTTGGCTACAGTTTAAAATTGCAGTGCCCTTTCCACCTCATCTCACTTGGTTTGTATCCACAACTTGTGCACCTTTCACTTTTTAACCTAAGGTTTACTTCTTAATCACAGAGGGAAGAAGTTGGATTATGAGAGTCACAGACACAGGGGTCTTTATTTACAGTGTGTTGCACATCTGGGTTTTCTCTCAAACAGCCAACTTCTGTAAACTGGTGGTGATTTTTACCATGAACCACTTTTTACATTTGTCTATCAAGGTTCTTTGAGATCTTGCATATCCTGGAAAGAAATATGCTTTATATATGTCAGAGCTCTGTAAACTAGGAACTGGAGGGAAAAAGCCAGACTGGACCTAGTAATGCAGAAAGTTACATTTGAAAATGTAAATGGATTACAAAAATGATAAATCACCCACCATATGCAGGCTGGGACAGCAATTCAATTTCCAAATTAAGACTTAGAAAATTTGAGTTCTGTTTCTAGCTCAATGCAAATTTCCCCTGCAATTTTGATAAATGATTTGATGTCTCTGTGCTTCATGTCTGCCAAACAAAAATTAAACCCTTCTTTTATCTATCTTGCCTACTTACATGTTGAGATTTTGGGGAAAGGGAGCTGAGAAGTAACAACACTAGTGGAAACTGTTTCTTAGCTGGGTTCTTGAGTGCCCAGTCTCATCTAGGCTTGGAGTTCTGAATGTTACTCTAATACTAATGAACTTTCCCTAGGGCACAAAAAAAGATCATGCTGCTACTAGAGTATATTGCTGGTAGAAGAAAACCTTTAAGCCAACAGCAAACATCATCTCCACTGACATCATTTGCTATTTCACATCACATTGTACTTGTAAACAAAATAACTTGTCATATTTTCTACTTTACTGACAGTCATAATGCTCTTTTACATACCAGATGGATGCAGCAATAATTCCTATCCATCATGTGTCCTACTGTGTTCCTCCACAACCACAGTGCTTCATACAAAGCAATATTTTTACTTATCAACCACTAATTTAATACAATGTCCTCTGCATCTAGGCCATCTGACCCCAGAGATTTCCTCAGTGAATCCAGGTCAAAACCTGCCTCCTCCCAGATGAGCATTTTCCAGGTTTTTGCTATGCAACAGGATTTCTTTGAGAGCAGGGGGACTCAATAGCTCTGTATTTTCTAAATTACATATGTCAAAAGATATTCTAGGCACTCTATAATTATCCAGCAAGGAAAAGCATTTCTGATTCATTAGGTCAACTTTAATGGTTTCCTCATTAAAAGTTTTCGCTGTTAAGCTGACAGACGCTAGAATTTAATAGTAGCTTCCAGCACTTTCTTTATTAGCTGATCTCTATTGAATCAGTCTTTATCACCGGAAGAGATATTTTAAATGGAAATTCCTCAGCCCCAAGCAACCTAGATGACCAAAGGCCTAGAGATTGCTCTGTCCCTTCTTTAATAAACTGACTGTATATATTGCTGCAAAGGTCAGTCCTCATTAGTCAGTGATGGCTACGCAAGACTTAACACGTTATATTCCAGTAATAATTTGTCATTTGTTGATCCTGACCTATTCTTGTTGATATAAAGTATCTTTTGGAGGGAATGTATCAATACAAATCTCTGGAGACCTCTCATAAGAATTGTTCCTCACACCCAATTCACAGCAGCTGGATAGTTCTGTGGTCTGGACAAGCTAACTGCTGTTAATGCAGCAAAATACGGAATTAAGCCCTTTTACTGTCCCCTTTGAGCACAAATCAGTCAAAGAAAAGTGACAGGGTCATATTCTATGTGCCTGGGAATAAGTTCTTTCGCAGGTAGCTCATGGAATCTTAGATTCCCCTTTGTCATGTTTCAGACAAATGAAAGCACATCTTATGCTATTCTTCTGTTTGCAGGGAAGAGGATTCAGTCTTTAAAAGGGCAAAATTCTATTTTTTCCATTTTTTATTAACATTCCAGCTGCTAGACATTGGAATTTCACAGAGAGCAAGGCTACCCAGCTCTAGACAGCAATAATCTTGTCCAACCTGGTTATTTCAGAATGTACAAACTGCAAATACATTAAAGAGTTAGGCCCACTGAAACCAATCAAGATTGCTCTATGTTGATTAAAAACGATCTGCCTCAGGAGACTTACTTAAATTTTTAGCAGCTCTTTAATAGATCTCTTGCTCTGAGTTTACAAGTCACTCAAAAAAAAGTGAACTCCTATTCAAACTTCTACATTCTGTGGGAAATTTGAGAAACTCAGAGTATTTTAAGACAGTTGCTTGTCTGATGAATTAGTGTAGTGGTTTCACATCACCTCCTCACACCAGGTGATAATTTAGTGCAGTGGTCTAAGTACTCTGGCCGAACACCAGTGCACTTACTGAGTTTACTTATTTCTGTGGTGAGATAAGGATTAGGAGAAATGCAAAGCATTAAAACTTCAAACATAAAAAGATAGTTTATTAACAGACCTAAAAGAGAAAAAACTTACAATGAAAATAATAAGAACCAAAAAAACTTCAGATACATCTCCTTCCCCCATTCCATCAAGTTCTTTCCCATCAGCAACAATAAAGAGACAAAACCTGAGACCTGTAGTCAGTTTACCACCCTAAAAGAGGCTTTCATCAGTTCAGTTCGAAGAAGAGTCTCTTCTGTTACACCATGGAGACTTTCCCACAAGAACACAGTTCTTTTGTGGTTTCAATATCACAGCGAACTCCCGCCAGGAAAAGGCTATCTGTTCACGTGTGATAGTCCCTACCTCAATATGCAGCTCTTCCCACAACTGCTTCGAGGTCTCATCTTTATCTATTGGGGTATATTTTTAAGGACGAGCGGTTCTGGTAGGAAAGCAAAGGGTCTTTCTCTCATTCAAGATCCCTAGAAGCAAGGTTTCTTTCTCTATGGTAAGGTTCCCCACTACCACAGCTACTTTTAGATATTTTTCCCTCTATTATCTTCCCTGAGGTAAGGGATTTCTCTTGTCGCCTCTATTCTCTACCCTGAGGTAAGGGTTTTCATATATATCTTCTTGGCGGAATGGTTCTCCACACCATAGTTACTTTAACCTCTGTTTGCTTCAGTGCATGTGCCTTTGCTCAGGCTGCAGTTAGAAGAGTTGAAGCCCCCCCAATAATATTTTGAGCTACAGGGAATAATATATCTTAGTCCATATTATGGCTTTACAACGGAATTTCAGCTTAAAGCATCTCCTCTTTCTCCTTTCTTTAGACTTTCAGTCCCTCTTTCACTGACCTCAGTGTCTCTGTTGGTTCCTTCTGTGTCCTCACTCTTTCTTTCCATTTTGTGCATTCTGAGTCCCTTTGGGTACTTAGAGTTGTATCTGGATCCATTTGAGCACTCTCAAAGAGTTATTCTGAGTCCATAGGTGCGTGACAAAGGGCAATCCCTCCTCCCGGTTCTGTAGTTGATCACATGACCCCTGCTGGGCAGCGGCCAGAGCTGCGCTCCCCTCCTGGGGGGGGAGGGGGAGCAGGGGTTGCAGCAGGACCTCTGCTGGGCCGTGGCAGAGTGGCTCTGGCCCATGGAGCCAGCAGGATCCAGCAGCCAAGCCTGGACTCAGCGAGAGCACAGCACAGGCCGACAGCCTCTTCTCCTTCTGTGCCTGCAGGCTCTGCAGTCAGGAGCTGTTGCTATCCAACGGCCAGAATGGCATTCCTTTCCCAAGGGGTGGGGGGAGGTATGGGTGGCTCGGATTTCAGCGGCAGTGTGCCGCAGGTTGGTAGCTTTTTCTGGCCCCCCCATCCCGGCGGAGCAGGGGGAGGGCACAGCCCCTTGGGGCCGGGTGGGCCCGGCGCAGCGCGGCCCAAGGCCCAGGCGGGCCCGCTGAGCCGCACGGAGCTGTTACCTGTTCAGAAGCCGAAACTCAAAGAGGCAGAATCCTGGGCTTAACTTTCTTAACATGTGAACCCCAGAGGCGGTGTTATTATTTAAGTGGATAAATAGTATGTCCATCTCAAAATTAGCCAATTAATTGGCTCTCCAGGGCTGCAGGAAGATGTACCCACAGGAAACTCTAAAAGTCCCTGCAGGCATAGCCCAAAGGAAGCTATGCCTGCCAGAAATTACAAAATTCCTGCAGGTAAAAAGTTGCCCTTTTTTCAAACCATGACAATTAGGTATTGTCCCAGGACTCGGGAAATGGGAATTCAACCCATGCAGCTCTCACTGAGGCTGCATCTGACCTTGAAAAAACTCTCTCTCTCAGGGTTTCAATTTCCACAGACAAAAAGTAAAGGTGACATTTACCTTCTCCTGTGTTTGGTTTATCTTGTCTGTCTGGGTCATAAACTCTATGTTGGCAGGGAAATCTCTTTTGCAATTTCTTTGTAAAATGCCTAGCATGGCACTTTTAAAGCTGTAAAAGCTCATTTAATACATATTAAAAATGGTAATTCATATGTCAACATACAGAATTTTTCCCATCATAAGCCTATACAGATGTCTTCAGTAGAGGTTTCTTTTAAACAGTATCAGGTGAAAGAATTATGAAAGACAGATCACATCAGATGGAAAGACTCTACCAGATGCAGTTCAGTTCCCTACTTCTTCCATCTTATCAAGCTATCTGAAATTCCAGTTTCATTAATTTGGAATTTAACAGCTTGTTAGCTAGAGAAAAATTTTTGGTTAAACACTGAAAATGGCACAGAAGGGAGAGGACTTTATTCTTGGTCAGGGTGTTTGGCTTTACAGAATTCCCTCATTTCAGCAGCAAATTATAGGGATTCCAGGAACTCAGCTGGCAATGATTTAGTTTTTTGCATGGCAGTTTCCTCTCAAGGGAAACCAAAACTGGCATCTAAGTTAGCATTAAGATGTGGCTATCCATAGCTGTAAAAGCTTACTGGCACAGGAGTGACCTTGGCATCCTTCATCAGTGCCTTATGATGCTAATGGAGGATTAATGTAGGGAGGAGGAGGCAGCAGCAAAATAGGGAATAGATGGGGAAATGCGTGGGCAGGAAAGTAGCAATGAGCTCTCAAAGCCTTTCCATGCCAATAAACCATAAAAAGTCGCTGAGAGGAGTATTTACAGAACCATTCTCTGGAACCAGGGTGAAATAATTCAGTATGACAGCAGTTTAGAGACCCTGTGTAAGAAAAAAAAATTAATTATGGATGAGGAAAATTATAAGCAGTATAGCAGTACCAGCAAGTAGGCACCTTGAACTTCTCATACTGTCTCTATTACTGTGGCTACTTTTGACTGCCAAAACACCTCAAACTCCCTTGTTTACATTAGCATATGTGTCTTAAACAGACTCTGTGTTGCCATCAGCAGCATCAGAACGAAGGTCAAGGGTAGCTGTGAAGAATGTCTGTAAACGTGGCATCCAACCATAGGCCCACTTCCAGTTTTTGTTTGGGTTTAAAAAAAAAAAGCCACCCTTAGACAAGATGCAGAGTGG
The DNA here is from genome assembly GCA_013390045.1 of Picathartes gymnocephalus. Classification (NCBI taxonomy): domain Eukaryota; kingdom Metazoa; phylum Chordata; class Aves; order Passeriformes; family Picathartidae; genus Picathartes; species Picathartes gymnocephalus. The sequence continues at coordinate 13,291 of WEKY01004783.1, read as the reverse complement.
CAGACTTCTTGCTGAACAGAGCAATCCTTGAAGGAGGAAATAACAGGAAGGCTTAGAGGCATATGGAACCCATTAGAAATGGCATGTTTGCAGGGACAGATTATAAATTGGATCAACTAGCAAAGCATCTGAAAAAAAGGCCTGCCTACCATTCCATCTTGTGTGAACTGTCTCAATCTAGCTGAAGTGAGTTTTTAACCAGAGACTTCACTTTTCCATTGTTTTTTCATTTTACCATATTTGGGAACTGCCCAGAAGTGATGACAGCAGAAGTCCTATCCACTGTAAGACCCATCCTGGAACAGAGAGAAAGGGGAGAGGAATGAGTGGCACCATTAAACCATTGTATCTCCAGTGTTCACCCAGAACAGAAAGGAACCATTTCAAAGGTTTAATGAGGCCAAATCCACATTTGGGCAAGTCTTCAGACCTGAATGCAATAGACACACAGCTCCTGCACTAGCCCAAAGTGACATTCACTGGGGTGCTCCCTGGTAGACCCACACTGTGAGTGCACATTTCAAATCCTTGCTCCCCTTCCACCTCACAACTTCTGGAGTCAGAATGCTAACTTCCCTAATTATGCAGATGCAGGGGATTTCAACCTAAAAGAATAGCAACCAGTCATTCATTAACATTGGACAGGCAAAACAAATTTAGCTAAGCTGATTACTGTAATGGAGTAGCCAAGAGCACTGTTCAAATCGACATGGGAGTAGAAATGCCTTTGATACTCTAAGTACAATGAGCTGTCTATTTTTGTGAAGTCTCATGTTTCCTAATTACCTTAATACTGTAAGAATTAGGTAATACCAATGTACAATCACTCACACCGGGCTGAGTTCACAGCCTTCTATTCCATGGTGCTTACTGGGAATGTTAATCTGATGCAAGAAATCTAGCAGCAACAAAAACAGTGTCAGGCAGCTTCTGTGGAATAATCAGTTTCACCTCAGGATAAAGAAAACCCTGAAATGCCACAGGGCAGAATTCACGGTGGAGTAAAGGATACACTACAGGCAGGAAGGCAGCTGTAAATGCCTCCTTCTGAGTTGTGCCTTGTGCCCCTGCCTTGCTGAAACCTTTCTCAATGACAGCTGCACCACAGAAGGCTGTGAAAGTTCTTTCCCCTCTCTAGGACAGACAAAAACAAGGATGAAGCAGTCTTCCCTTCAGTGCTATGAAAGCAACTCTGCTTTCCCAGCTGTGTGTGTGTGCCACAAGATACACAACCTCTCATCCCACACATCACCTGTAATCCATGCACAACCCACACAGATCCCAGTATGAACCTGGCACAGCAAAAGAGTAGAGCAAGAGAGATGCCCTGACATAACCTGAGAGGAAGTGAGCAGTTACTGGAGAAGGTTAATTTTCCTTTCACCCAGCCCGTTCCTGTAACACTCAAATTTAGGCCTGGAGGAGCTGCATAGGTGATGCTGGATGTCAGGTATGATATATGCTGCAATAGCTGAGCATGTCAGTGCTGGTAGACACGAAGCAGGACCTTCTGTGCTAACCTCATGGTGTGTGCTTCACACCCCAGTATTTTTCTCTGTATGTTTATTTATGGGCAGATTTTGAAAAAGAAAACAAAGCATCTTAAAATGGGAACAGATGGGGTCTGCCTATTATCCCAAATCATTCTATGACAGAATAAAAACAAGCAAAGGCTCATGTGTGGCAACCTGCAGTGCAAGACACAGAGCAGACCCCAGTGACAGGCAGTATCTTGTTGCTGAAGAGACCCAAGCTGGCTCCCCTTTCCTGTTCTTCAGCAGAATTACTTCTGGTTTGCACAAGTAAGAGTAAGGAAAGGAATCAGCCTTTGTGTGCAACAAACACAGCTGAGACTCAAACTTTGGCTCTTGAGTGCAAAGAAAACAGAAAGCCAAGTAGCTAGGAGCAGTGTTACACTTTCCACAGCTACAAATTGCTCTTTCATGCGTGATACATACAATTATAGCATGCTTAAATCCTGGATTATTGGGACAATAGGTTGTAGGAGCTTAAATCCAAGTGAGTCATTAAGCTGTGCCACTTCAGTAGGAATCTGCATACTTAAAAAGTGCCTGTGTGTCGTACAGTCCATCTGTGTAACACACAGTCCATACAGCCAAACTCCAGTAATTAACTTAACTACAATTCCTCATGAACATATTGCTACCATGTGTATACATTAGCATCTTGGCAATATTTTCTTTTTGTAAAAAGATTGAAAGCGTTAGTGCCAATGTGGTAAATCTGTCTATGCCTGTCTGTATGTCTAAGCCTTATGGCTGTTCACAGGGATTGTCTCTCCTTCTCCCCCTGCTTGTGTGAGACTACCAACTGCTTTGGAAACTTCTTTTACCATTTCAAATACATTTTGTGCTTCCATATTGAGATAAACCCCCCAAGGAGATGATGCCTCTAGCATCTGAGGCAAGGCTAACAAAGGAGGTCTGTTAGCTGTTGATGATGGTGAGCTGCGTTGGAAAGCTTACAGGGAAAAAAGGCAGTTGCCATCCAGTGCAAACCAGGTTGCTGCACTGCACTTCATTGTAAGGCAACAACCCCAGGTCTGCTGGGAATCTTCAGTGGCTTCTCATCCTCATCACATAACCCAAGAAAGGAAAAAGGAATGTGGAACAGGGAAGCCTACTAGTAGATATAGATTCACAGTTCAGGGACAGACTCCAAAACTTGAAGAAAACTTGTCAAAACCAGGCTGTTGCAGAGACTCTGACACAAACCCCAATACACTGAGTAATAAAAGACACCAAAACCTGAGGCAGGAAAACTTACTCAGCTTGTTCCTCTGAACTCTGCAAGATCATCTGTACTGCATGATGGATGAAGGCCTCTGGATGCTGCAACCAGCCTGAAGTCCACACATCACAGCACACCAGAGTGTGGACTGAGCATCTCAGCCCAGCTATCTCCAGCATATTGCTCACATGCTTCTGGGAGTAAACACAGAAACAGCTAAACTGGGCAACCAAAATATAGACAGGTTATTTCTTATGATGTACAGAAAGAGTGGTATCAGGGCCTTTGTAAATCTTTAAGAAGACCTGTTTCAATATTTATCAGTGCCTTAGCTGCAACCCAAATTGTCATTTAGCAAATGTGCTTTCTCTGTTGGAGCATCTAGAGAGGGTAAGGCTACCCAAGCTGTGGAAGGCACCGTCTCAGTCCCAGGTGAAAGTCCTAAATAGAGGACCTGCACCTCTGAATTGCAGCCACAAAGGTGAAATGCAGCTGCCTGGAGTCTGCTTCACCTCAGGAAGCCTGTGAGAGAAGTACGTGGGAGCCAGATACAGCAATGTGGTGTGCCCGGGTTTTACCAACATTGTAACATCACTAGCCTATAATCTGCTTAAAAATAAATAAATAAATAAATATTACTTACCCACAAATGTTTTGCCACAGAACTGCCAAAAAGCTTATAAAAGCCCAAAGGCAGGAGTAGTCATGCTGCTTAGTCATATAGCTGCAAAGGATCACAAAAAATCCAAACAATATCTGGTACATCATTGCTTCCAAGCTGCAACTATACATGCCAAACTTTACCACTAGGAAATAAATGGGAAAAAGGCATAGGGAAAATCCAAATAGACCCCTGATTCCAGTTTTAGTAAGTCGTGCCAGAATTATGATTTGACACTACCTCCTAATCAGTGCTTTGAGAATTCTCTTCCTTATTCTTCACAATATCTCTACATGGAAAGATACATCTTAGGAAAAATATTTTAATAAGTGGAATGCTAATTAAAATCAAGCTTGTGACCTGAAGCAGTAATCTCAGATTTTTACATATTAACCAGGATTCCTAGTAGATAACAGATTAATTCTTTTTGTTTGTTCATTTTGTCCAAAACGGGACAAAAATCCCAAAATACAAGAGTTTACAGAGTGAAAATAATACACTCCCACCACTCCCAAAATAAATTAAATGTTTCTATATATTTATTTTTTGGAAGTTTATCTGGAGCAATAACCACCTAAGCGCCTTCTGGGAGTTGCAATATCAGAGCCTCAGGATTAACCCTGATAAGAGAGAGCCCTGCCCATCTCCACCCCCCACCTTTTACAGTAATCATGGGATTCCTACAAAGTCACAGCTGGCAAATGTTCTCCGTGCCATATCACAGGAGATATAATCCAGCTAAGGAAAGGACTTGGGGAAAGAACAGCAAAATTAAATGCAAAAACTCAACTCCGACGTGGGACCAAAGAAGCTGAGCAGATGCACGTGTGCTTTGAACTGACCTGCCACATCCTGATGGGGCCAGCTACAGCAAAATATCTTAATTCTATTAAATTCAACATGAAATCGATTTTATTCTCCAATTTTACATGGGGGAAAATTCAAATTTTTTCTGCTTTCAATCTTATACTGTTCCTGATGAAAATTATTTTGGTTTTGCTTTAATTTGATGTTTCAGGAGGAAAGGTAAAAAACACACTACCACTTATATTTAGCAGTAAATCAGTAAAAACTCAGAAGGAAGAAATTAAAAGAGGTAGGGTTGGCACCTCTGCTTTTTAAGACTAATGCTAAGGACTGAGCACTGCATGCAGTGCACATCCATTTTCCCAGGAAAGGAAGCAGATTCTGTCCTTAATAAAACACCATGGACTGCTGGAGGGTCCATCAGCTCTGCTCCTGTGCCCAGGGTCAGGTCTTGAGCAGTGTCCCATCATTCCTTCACACACTAGACTTGGAGAGGAGCACCCCAAACATAACTTTATTATTCCCATGCCCATCCCTGGGTATTTAGGGAGGCTGAGGTGTGGAGAGGAAGTGGCAGCAGTTGATTTCCAAGCCCAGATACAGAAGAATGGCGAGCTGAAGCCATCTCTGAGCTAAAGTCGAAATAGAACTTTTTGCATTCTAGGATCAGAAGATTTGAGGCATCTCACTGAAAAGTCAAAATGTTGTGAAGGAGAACCTGCATTGTCAGGCTGGAGAACAGAAGCCAGATGTGGACTCAGCAGCTGCCACATGGCTTGGTCTTGCTACCCTGGTAGGACAGGCATGAGATTGTGATAACCTGTAATTGGATTTAGAGCTTTTGCCTCATTTTGGTTTGGATATTTTCATACCCCTTGACTAATTTTTTATGTTGCTGGAATATCTTGCATGAAAAAAACATTAGGGAATTTTGATTTCCTGTAGAAATAAACCCATTTTTTTATTTTATAGTTGACATTTGCTCTAAAAACAGGCTTTAGAAACAAAACCTCTTACTGTTCTCTGCAGTTTCCAGTTATGTGCATTTTATTTCAGCTGCTCTCTTGTACTCTCACTTGTTTTGCTGTGAGCAACAAGGTCATGCACTTTTCAAATCTGGATTCCCCTGAACTAAGGTAATCCTGACTACACTCACAAGAGACAGGATATATATTAGTACATGGAACCACAACTCTTTTGCATCTTTTGAGTCTTATCAGTAGTTTCTGGGGTCATCAGCAGTCTTCACTCCTTAGTCAACAACGCCCATCACATTGAAGTATGCCAGCATTTCTAGAAATCAGCAATTGGTACAGCAGTCACTCCAGGTCTGTAAGCAAAGGTGAGCCAGCAACACCGAGGCCTCAACTGGAATACATTCTTAAATAAATTAGTGACATTCACTTTAATCATTGTACAAAGAATAATTTCTGAAATTAAATCAATCTAGTGTTTAATCACAAGAACTTACTGACCTTGGTATGAAAAAATGAGTATAAGAGGGTTTCTTTAATTTTTTTTTGAGTATCATAGTGGGCAGAAGTCTGCAGCTCATAAAAGAATCTGGAGTTCATTTGTAAACCAACATAACTTCATTCTCTCTGCAGCTTTAACCAACACAGGGCAGATGAGTTCAGAAACAACACAGATCTTCTCAAAGTCTATTTTATTACAAAGCCATTCATTAGCCATTCATTGAAGATTAGAATAGCTTTTTTTCTCTACACACCTCAAAAGGCCAACCAGAAAAAAATTGCAGAACCATAACTGGGAGACAGCACACACCATTGCTCAGCTTTTCAGAGGTTTGTTTCCATCTCATAACCCTAATTTATAGTATTTTATGGCTTTTAGGTACAGCATATTTATATACCTATCTCACCACTCCATTGGTCACAATACTCGTCACTGCTGTTGATCCATCAATCCTAAGTCACCTTTTGGGCCTCAAATATCTGCACCATCACTCTCCACTGAGCCAGTACCTGGATGCAATTACATTCTCCATGTTTATGGTAGTGAGGCAGAATTTAGCACAGCCTGCCATCTTTGAGATGAACACTTAGCCTAGAAGATAGAGATAGAAAACTATGCTGGAAATAAACTACAGCGGAATCATATTGCAAACATGCAAACAACTCAGGAATCCTGGCAGGAAGAGAAATAAACAGCAAAGAATGGAGGGGACACAGTTAGACAAAGTCAGCATCTTGGGAAGCATTTGGTAAAGTGAGAGACAGATTTCAGCTTAGTAAACAAGCTATGAAGTTCTCCACAGGAAGAGCAGACATACCACCCTGGATTACTACAGTGTCTAAGCCATTTGTCCTTTATGATGATTTTCTTAGAAAAATCTTGGTTTTCTGCCTATTTGTTTACAGAGAAACATGTAAGTGGCTGTCTCTCTTGGAATGACAACTTGAAGTCAAATGCTGTAACTTGGCCTAGACACACTCATGATGAACACAATTCCCACTTGCAGAAATAAAACAAAGCAAAAAAGCATCTGGATGTGCTTTTTTGAGTTTGTTTGGGTTTTTTGGGGTTTTTTTACAATACTTTTTTCTGTTTTGAGAATAGCTAAGCTCTATCACTCACAATTCCAAATTGAAGAAGAACTGCATAACAATTGAGGGCTAGAGCAGCAGGAAGGTTAAATCAATAGAAACCTTACTTCATCAGTGTATTGCAAAAATGACAGGCACATATCCCAAAGCTGTATTTTATGCTCCATGTTAATGGTATAGCAGCTGGCTTTGTTACCTTCTGCCCTGCCTTCCTCACAAAAGTGCATGTGAGCTGCTCATCCCCTCAGCCCTCACAGACACAGCATATCTGGAAAGTGCACAAATGTGAAATTCCTGTGGAGATTACAGTGAAGAAAGGCATCTTTACCCCCTCCCAGCAGCTGCAGGGGGCCTGTGACAGCAGTGCTAGAGTGCCTCCATTGTGCACAGGGCAATATTGACATCCACAGATTTGGACAAAAATAAGGTATTTCTCAGAAGCTGTGTTTTTAAACTGATCCCTCACTCTTCTTTCTGTCCAGCCTTTTGAGTCACCACAGATACATGACTTGGGTACAAAACAGGCAGGCAAATATCCAACGAGCCAATGGGGAACAACTACAAAAACCAACTCTGCAACCAAAGGAGAAAGATACCTTCTCACAAATCTCCCTGACAGAGATAAAGCAACAACCTGTAACTCAGCCCAGGCCCTAATTCCTTTTTGGATTAGCATTGGAATGGGGTCCCCAGGGAAGTGGTCACAGCACAAAGTCTGCCAGAACTCAAGAAGTGTTTGGATAATGCTCTAAGGCACATGATGTGGTTCTTGGGGTTGTCCAGTGCAGGGCCAGGAGTTGGACTCAATGATCCCTGTGAGTCCCTTCCAGCTCAGGATATTCTGACTCTCGGCGTGCGCTCATGTCTACATCTCATCTCAGTACTTCAGCACCGTAAGAGTCCACACAGACTTAGAGCTCTCAGGGGAGAGAGCAACATCTGTCATGTTTTCCTGACAGCCCTCTTACCCTTCAAAATCAATAGTTTTAGAGCTGTTCACATATCCCACCTACATCTGAACCCATTCAAACTTCACAGGTAGAAGAGTTTATTACAAGGACATAATTTCAGCCCCTAGGTGGATGCAATTTCACAAACTCAATATCCATGTAAAGCATCTGCAGGCTGCATGGATGTGCCAAACCCTCATCTGTCTTCCCAAAAATCAAAGGGCTTGCTTAACAGGAAAAATATTATCCCTGAAGTTCAGTTTTATAGGAGTTACGTCATTCACAGAGATATTGCAGCCGTAAAAGAAACAGGGAAGAGGGGGAAAAAAACCCAAAGAGGCCCTTTCTCTGTCTCAGAATAGCTGCTTTGCCACTTTGAATAATATCATAGCACCAAAATAAACCATTCTTTACATCACCACAGAAGCTATTATTTACACTTTAACATTGACACCAAACACTGAGAGAAGCTTCCTCCAAGTGAGTTTGAAAATCGCTGATAAAGTTACTTAATAAGCAAGTAACTTGCTCTTTCTTTATTATTTATTCACATGGAGACACAAATACAGTCATGTTGGCTCAGACATAAAAATGCCAATTGACAAAAGGAAAAGAAAAATCTTTAAATGTAAAGTTTGCTAAAATGCTCTTACCAAGAAGTGCAAATGTGTGCTGATTATAAATATTCACTGAACAGACAAAAATAAATTTGATATGCCTAAAAAGGGCTATATATTTCCAGCCAATTTTATTCTTTCTGGAAGGCTTTATAATGCATTTATGAAGATATGCTTACAGGCAGGATTAAATCTCTCCTGTTTGTACAACTATAATGCAAAATATGCAAATATTGTGGTAAATTACAGCAGTTGTTGGCTTTTCTTTTCCGAGAAAACTTGACTGTGAAGGTTTTTTCCCTTCTCCTGCTTAGCTTATTTAAATTTTAAAAAGTCATATCCCATAATTTCTATACCCTAAAATCATCTTTTCTCATGCAACATCTTCCAGAGGAGCTATTGTGTATTTTCTCTGGGAAAAAAATGCAGGACTTGTCCTGCTCTAGAGTGACAAGCATGCCCTCTGAGCAAGCCAAGGCTTGTACTGAAACAGTAAGAAATAAAACAACTTACATTTATACATTTGACACAGATACTGATCACCAGAAAGAGCATTTACTGTATTAAATAGAAACCCATGAATAATTTACCAGTTTCAACTGATGACAAACACAGAAGTGGCAGAATATTTGATGATCGATAATTATTTCTGAGACTTTAGGAAGCGTGGCATCTTATAACTGAACAATTTAATTAAATACTAGAAGTGACTGTTTAATTGCACATGCTGTATCAATCCTCTTTTCCTTTTGAATTTCATGCAGATGCTAACAACTGTTCATCGCTTCTCAAGAAAATTCATTTCTCATCATGAATTACAAAACTGGTTCTCTAATAAAGTTTTCCAATATTACATTTTGTCCTATACTCCTGCTCTCATTAAATTGCTAGTAGCCTTCAAATAATAAGTTTATTGGAAACCATAACTGTAGGTTCACTGACATCACATTTGAATCTCATCTGCTGATGAGGCTTACAAGTGACAATGCTAAGACTGAAGACCTTGTGTCCAGCACCAAGATACTCCAACAGTAGATAAAATTTCCGGCAGTCAGAGCCACAACACATGCCCAAGTTGTCAGTCTCGAAAATATTCTTCAGTAACGAAGTGGATCCATATATTTATCTACAGAGCTTTTCTACAGAAACAGTTTCTTCCTAAAACATCTCCTTTAAAAATGTGATATCACTGAACAAATCACACAAAATCACTGATTTTTTTTCCTAGGTCTGCTGGCTCTGTGCCATCAGTTTGGGATTGCAGAAATGCAGCTTGTTTTTTTCCAAACAGATTAAACAAAAGGGATTCATTCAGCTCCGCATCAGAGCCACAACCTTCTCCACTGTGGATTCCAACAGCTTTTGGGTTTTAAATATCTAGTAGGATGAGGATAGTGGTATTTCTCCTAAAACACTGTGGAATAGCTTCTGATCTCTCTCACTCTGAAGTCTTTTTCTTGGTAGTTGTTCCAGTTTTGTTTGTTGGGGTTTTTTCCACCGTTACTCCAAGTCACAGAAAGCCTCTGTGCTGCAGTGAGGGGTTGTTCTTCCTGAACACTCCATACAAGGAGTCTCCATACACAAGTAGATGCTTTTCCACACCATCTTCACAGCTTTTATGAAACCCCGTGATCAGATATCAGCAGACTGGATCTTTAAATCTCTCCTAAAGTGACTAACCCAGAATCTTTGTTTGAACCCACTTTGAACCTATATCTTCCACACCAAGATTTAGAAGGAAGCACCAAAAGTACAGTTTCCTGTGACTCTACATCCCTGAACAAAACCAGCTGAATTAAAAAAAAAAAAAAAAACCACTTCAGTAGGCTTCCACTAAAGCTCTTGGCATCCAAGTATCAATTCCACCTCCATGATCCAGTGGTTTTGAATACATGTAACCCCAGAATATGTAGACCATTTCAAAGAAATTTTTCATAAAAATCTGTCACTCTCTGACATCTCCTTTCATGACTATGTTAGTTTGTAATAACTTTCAGTCAAAAACTGACATTAGCCTGTGACTGAGTCTTGCTGGAAACTTCTCAACCAGAGCCATGGTGTTTTCTGAAACAGACAGAAATAAAATTCAGTTCACACTTGTACAAGCATCTGATTCCATCACATCTCTGTGCCTGGTAGCTGAGGTACTGGGGCCACCTGAGACCATTCTAACTTACTATGTACTAACATACATAGTATGTTACCAAAAATTAATATTTTCAGGACCGAGACACCCTTTTTTATTAATTAAATGATCCAATTAGTTGGCATATTAAAGTAAATAATGCCAACTCTAAGCTGCAAAGAAAGCCTACAAATTACAGAAACCTTTTGACAGAGTCTTTTCACACTATAAGATATTCCAGTCTGGTCTCAGCTTCCCTAAGTAGAGCAGCACCTACAGTTCATTTTCTATTTGTCAGGAGTGCTTGTAAATTATGTCTTGTGTGTTCCTGAAACTAAGTTGATATACTGTAAACCATTATTTCTGTCCTGGTAGAAATGATTCCTTATAGCTACAGTGCCACACGCTATCCCCACTGTGAGAGAACTGTGGTGATTGATATGAAAGCACCCTCGGCACTAGATAGCCTGATGTTGAAACAGCAGACTAAAGATACAAAAAACAGCACTCAGAGAGGTGTTTTCCATGTGTATTCCACACTGCCATTCAAACTCTAATAATTTTTTTATGCGATTTTAATTTTTCTTGGTTAACTTTGCTTTAACCTTCCCCACAGCCTTTCCTTGCCTACTTTCCTAAAGCGTTCTGCCTCTGCAGCCTTCACTGACAAAACTGTTCTCCAAAGCACAGGCTGTTACAGAGCAGTCACGGAACAAGAATTATAAATGCAAACATTTTGCCCCAAGAGCCTCCTGTACGCCGGGCTGGGAACAGCCCCAGTCTGAAGGGCAAGGACTACAGAGCCATGCAGTGAATATCAGCTTGTACAGCCCAGAGTGGGCAGGCTCTGCCAATTAGCAGTAGTAGGGGTGTTTCATCCAATTTGCTCCCAAGGTAAATCCTGCCTGCCATCAGCATTATGCTCATTTGGTCTCAGCAGACATTTGATCTGCCTAATCAAAAGAATCCATTTTCTGCCACCCAAAGAAGGAATAATGCAGTACACTCCAGGAAAAAAATGCAACAGTTTTACACAAACATACTGTCAAATCATACTTGAATAATTATGGATCCTGTGGCACTTGTGTCTGCAAAAGAAAAAGAGGAGTTCAATCAGTTAACATACAACTCCTTACAGATAGGAGAATAAAGGAGTTGGCAACCATGAATTTTGAATAATTTTGTTGGGTTCATTATTCAGTACAGAATATAACATAGGAATATCTTTTCAGAGGTTTCAGTTGGGAATATCTTTTCAGAAGTTTCATCTTTAACTGCTAGACACCACTTGAATTTATCTGGACATCACTACCTAATCTGGCTCAATGCCTCTGCTTATGTACTTCAAGCCAACATTTGTAACAGTCTTCAGTGTTCTGCAAGATTAGGTTTAATTCAAGGCTTGTGACACCTTTGTGTATTTTTTAGACATGACTCAGTTACCCCTATAACAAGGAGGTTTCATTAGCAATGGGTGACAGAAGTAAAATCAGGAATTGGAGTACACTGCAATTAATAACTGAATCCATACTCGGCTTCAGAATAACAACACACAAAAGCAATTATTAAAACTGTTCAGCAAACACCTGAAAAGCAGCCTTTCATTCTGGAGGGGGCTTCAGAAGTATTTCTCCATATCCTTGTGTCATGCCACCAAATATTACTGCAAATCCTTCTTGGCAGATCTTTCAAAGAGTATAGCATGTACTACATGATCAGACAGATAAATATCGTCTCACAAAACTTAAGCAAAGCCACAAGAACACTCCCTTTCAGAGTGAGTTTTACACAAAATGAGATTTTAGAAGTCTTGTGATATTTTCTCTTCAGTTGTTGCTCACTTTTTTCATATAGCAGTATGTACCAACCAGCTAAACTCATAACCTGATGATACTTCCATTCCTGCAACAGCCACAGAAAGTCCTGCAAGCATTGTGAAAGACAGGCTCAGGCCCCTATCAGCACAAGGCAGAGAAACTTTAGATTAGATATCAGATTAGATTTAGATATCAGCAGTCACCAGAGAATTAGTCGTGTTTTTACAAGCTCCGATTATTATATTTAGCAAGAGTCTCCATGGCCTAAAACAGCATATCACAATCACATTAGTCTTTGCATTTTCAGCTACTTCCTTAAAAAACTATTGTAATGACACTTCTTCAGCTGAAGGCACTTGCCTGCCAATATTCCAGCAGAAACTTCCTTTTCTTGAGTCACTGTTCAGGTCCCAACAATTGCTAGGATAAGATGTGATTTCATCGGGAAAGTGACCTGGCTGCCACCTAACAGGCTGAGCAAAGTTACACCAGCACAGCTAACAAAACCCACACAATTTCTAATCAAACCTCAACAACAGTTCCTGCAGTAAGGGCAAGAGACTTAGACAGCTAAAAGGCTTTTCCTCTGCTGCATTTCAAAGTTGTGAACACTTCTCAAAAAGGAAAAGGGAGCAGAAGTCATTCCCTGTGGCGTATCTCACGGAAACCTGAATATGGGGATCACTCTCTTTGACTCTGTAGGAACACTTAGCTTTTCAGCACTGAATTGCAGTTCCTTGTAGTCTGGGCCTATCCAAAACAGCTTTCTAGCACCACACTCTA
>WEKY01004782.1:155540-265827 GCA_013390045.1 Picathartes gymnocephalus | reverse complement strand
GAAGCGGCTCCTGCTGCGTGGCTTGAGCGATGAGCCCACACCATCGGCGTGCATCCATCTCCACGACTCCCCTGCTTCAGACTGTGTAATAAAATCTGCTGAAATCACTGTTCTGGAAGTTCCGTCTCCCATTTTTAACAATGATGAAAATGCTAAGTTAATAGAATCATAGAATGGTTTGGGTTGGAAGGGACCTTAAAGATCATCCAGTCCCACTCCCCTGCCATGGGCAGGGACACCTTCCATTAGACCAGGTTGCTCCGAGCCCAATCCAACTTGACCTTGAAGTTGTTTCAGGATAGAGGGATGGCTAAGTGTGCAATCCCCACCCCCTCTTTCAAGTGCTCCTGCCTCAAAGAAGTGTGTTTGAGGTGTGGGCCCTGCAGAAAGGAGCAGCTCCTGCCAGAAAAAGGGGAGTGTACGGTCACCTAATAGTCTAATTAGTCACCTCATAGTCTAATTAGGCACCTAATATAGACACCTAATAGTCAGGTGTAGAGTTGACTCACAAGAACTTGCCATGTACACCACTTACACCCCAACAGGCTGCAGGGCAGGAAAGGCCTGACAGTGTTTGTCTCTCATGATATTTGCAATTTTCCCTTTTCCCACCATCTCAGAGAAAATGAAGAGTCATTTCCAATCCTTATGCAACCATCCCCAAGCAGTGCCCACTGAGACCTGAGCATTTCTGCCTCTTTTGATAGTGCCTGCATCCCTCAGAAAGACAAAATGCCCCCAGCACGAGGTGGGCTCGGCAGCAGAGGCAGGAGCTTTGTTCCCAGCAGCTGGCGGCAGACACCGGCCCCAGAAGTTCTAAGCCTGTGTGCAGGCACAGGCACTCACACACCTCAGAGCAGCGGGGGTCCCCCAAACACCCATGCATTAGCCTGCTCTCAGGGGACAAACAGCTCCTGAGTCACTGCACAGCCTTCAAACACGGGCTTTGTGAACTGGGTTATAAAAAGATAGGGAAAGAAGTCTTGAAATCATTGGGTTTTTTCATCTTTTAGCGAGGTGGCATGGGAAGGGGTGGGGATGGTGCGTCTCAGTGGTGGAGCAATTCATGAGGCCCACAAGCTTCCCTGAAAGGAGGCAAGGCAGCCCTAGAGAGATCAATCGCAATTTTATCTATCCTTTTCAAGTTCTCATTTCTTTTTATCCTGTACTGCCAGATAAAAATCTCTGCCTCAAACATGGGTAAGGAGATAGAGCTTTATTATATCATTCCAAAAACATTAGACGCTGTAGGCTTCGCCCTTTTATGAGTTCACTTTGCTGGCAGTTCCCTCTCTCCCCCCCAAATCTCTTCCCTTTAATATTTTTTCTCTCCAAATCAGAACAACAGGCACAAAACTAATTATGTGATATTTCAGATCCATGTTGTGTTAATGGCACCAGATCGCGTGTGACATTTCCGACTTGTTAGACTATTATTCTCGCTTATTGTTATCTCTGCTGCTCTGAATACAGGCCCAGGGCTTTATATCCCCCCCATGCACCAGGCTCCCACCCCCCCTTCCCTCTCTTGCTCTCATTTATCAGTGCATGAGGATCTGTGGAATATTAAACTGGGCCATGCTGGATTGCTTACTCTGCTCATTGTGGGTACTGGTGGAAGGGAAGGTAGAGATGGCAGAGCAGAGAAGGTAGGGAAAAACAAATGCCAGAGGGGATTTGTGGAGAGAAGCCACCATGGCAAGAGTCAGCCCAGGGGAATCACTGACTTTAGGCAGGGTTGTGTCAGGCTGTGAGATGTCCATTCCTCAGGTGACCTTCTAGACATGGCTGCCCATCTGACCTGCCTTGTATTCTCCAAGGGTGGACCAGAATCCATCGGAGACCCTTCTGATGTAGCTTCATCTCCCACAGGCCTTGCCTGAAGAGACAAAATTGTTCCTTCTGCTTAGACCTGTGGGTGGGGCCTTAGGCAGCAGAGGCAGCACACTGACCCTGGCCTTGAGCCCCTGGGCTGCCCCGCAGAGTGACAGCTGGTGGCTGTCACACCTCCTCTGCTGCTGACCACAAACCCAGAGAGGGCCTTTAACTCTGGGCACAGAGATGGAGGCCGAGGTCTGGAAGCACCAACAGTGAACATCAGCTGCTTTGCAGCTGCAGCACGAGGCAGAACAAATGGCAAGAGCTAATCAAGGGTGCTGCTGCCACCACACGCCTACCAGGCAAATATCTGTGATGCCACCTCAGGGACTGGACTTCCTAAGGGAATATCACAGTGCAGCTCTTGTCCCTTTAGGGTCAATTCATGGTCCCAGGGGTTCAGGGGAGCATGCAGTCATTACACAGTTCTAGCTGCTCCTTCACGTGCCTGCAGAGCTCCCAGATCCCGAGGACAGCTGAAGGTATTGGCTCGAATGCTGCCATCCTTTTGTTTCACTTCCTGACTGATTGTGCTCCTAGGTCTCTTTAGTCACACAAGCACAGCAGCTGATTTGTCTCCACGCAGCACTCAGTGAGATGGCGGCTGCCAAGTTCTTCCTGCTGATACAGGCAATGGGATCACGCCAGCACTGAGACTACAGGGAACAGACTGAGAGGGTCCTCTTGCCTCTACTCCTGCTTGCTGAGGCTTCCCACCGTGCCACAAATTGCTCTTCCCTCCCCATGCAGATTCCCGCACTCCCTTCCAACCCCACCCTTGCTCCTGCTCCGTATGTGGTGGCCCTGTGCTGCCAGTGAGCAGCACTCCAGACAAAGCCCACGTGCCTGGCTCCAACCAGTAGGTCCATGAAACTCCTACCCTGAGAAAGTGTGTCAGGAGAGATCTGTATTGGTAACTAAGCCAGGGCCAGAGCCCAGGCTTCAGACACTGTCAAGGCCATCCAAGCCAGGACACATTTTCCTGGCCTGCTCCAGCCAGCACTGTCCCAGAGGATCCTGGACACAGTCCAGGGGATGGCATAAGCCAGGGACTGTCACCAGTGAACTGCATGGGAGAGGCCAAAGTTTACCTGTATCAGCACAAACCACACCACATCACAGCCCCACAGGACCAGGCTGGATCCTGGCTCGTTACATTTACTAGAATAGATACAGCCTTGGTACTAAGGAGCTTTAGAGAGGAGTCTTTGCCAGGAATGTAATCTCCAGATTCGCTCCTCTAGGGCTCAATCCAAGGAGAGTTTGCAATCATGTACTGCTCCCTCCGTGCCAAGGAGGTGGGAGGGGGTGTAATACCAAAACCTGAACATTTGAGCTAAATTGCTTTGTTTAACACTGAGTCTCTGTCGTGGTTTAAGCCCCATCCAACTCTAATGCCACCAGCACAGCTGGAAGTCACCTGGACTTCTGACCATGGGAAGCCTTGTAAGGGCCATTAGTGAGGCCACAGACACAGGCAGGGCCTGAATTGCCACACAGGACTCGGTTGTCCCTGAGTCTGTAGGTTGGCAGCTATTTAGCAGACACACATGGAGACCTGAAATAAACTTCAGCTGGGAATAGGCTGCTTCCAGGAGCATCTGTAGGGATGTGCTGCAGGAACAGCTTGGCGAGCACTGCTCATGGGAACGGTGCTGTGCCACTGCGTTGTGCGCTCAGGGGCCTCAGGCAAGCAGCAATTTGTGGGATTTCTGGGCAACAATTCCTGTCCAGAGACACTCTGTCAGCCCTCCTGGTTCGTAACTCACTGAAACTCTCACTCTGAGCAGTTCCATGACTGCATTCTCATGGGCTCTCTACCGCTGTCTTGAAAAGAAGGACTAGGAGACAAAAAAGAAGACAAGCTTCCTCATAGCATCCCCAGCCCCTTCACAGTGGGGTCTGTTGCCCTCCTGCTGTAGCCCTTTGCATCCCCTGCCCAAACACCCATCTGTGCTCTCTGCCTGCTCCCAGACACCTCTGCACCATGCCCTGGTCCCCACGTCACCTGCTCCTCCCTGGAACAGCTGCAGCACAATATGCTCCACAGCCTGTCAAGGGGGATGGGAGGAGGAGCAGCAATAAATAAATAAATAAATAAATAAAATATGTCTCGCTTAATCCTTTTATCACTATACTTCTTTCAGTCATTTACAGAGATAATCATCACCCAGACTCTGCAGGAAGCACTGATGGAAGAAAGCACAGAAATCTCGTGGCAGCACCCTACTCTCTCATCTGCTGTCACTTGGGTTTGAGGCAAGAAAACAAATCTTTACAGAGGGCAGCACAAGAGTCAGTCCCAGTGGGGCTGGCTGGCAGGTGAGTAGGATCAGGGTCAGAAGGACATGGAAAAGGGAAAAAAACAGGCAGCAGATGAGAATCAGAAGCAAAGTTATAGAAGGAGGGGCAATGCAAAGAGAGGGAGCAAGCTAAAACAGCACCCTGGTATCAAGGAACAGGGCAAGAGGGGGAAGAGAAGACACAGCACACGTCACTTTAAAGCCTATCAGGAAAATGCTGCTTTCCTTGGAGGTGGACCAAAGGACAAACCACTGCTCCATGCCAGGGTCTGGAAGCCCTGCCCAGGGCTCCTGCCTGCTCTGTCCCAGGATATAGGAATGGATGCCCTGCTGTGCCCACAGCAGGGCCAGCGCTCCCCTGGGAGGGACCAGGCACCCTGATGGCCACCAGGGTGGTGCAGCTTTCAGCAAGGAAGGGGGACAGAAATGTCCCACTTGGTAAGGGCAAGAGAATCACAACAGGCTCCTCCTGGGGGAAGTGGGCTTTGAGCTGGCCTAAAACCACCCAAACGTGGCAGCAGGAAAAGCTCAGAATGTCACCTCTTAGCACATGGTGACTCGAATGCTCTCACGTAAAATGGCAGCTGTCCCTTCCAGTAAACAGATGCCTTTGTGGCTTTAAAGGGCAGTGGATCAAGGTCATCTTTTCCTGAGGTTTAGCCATTTCTTTCCCTTCAGATTTGCTAATATGGTGCATCAGTCAGCTGGCTCTTCAACACATCTCTTCAGTCCCATCGATTCACACATTGATTTGTTTAAGTGCAGCACCAAATGCAACCCCATCCTTCATGTGTTCTTCCCACCTTGGGGAGTCCCCTAGCAGACCCCAAAGGTGTCTGTCGCCCATGCAGAGCCCCCACCCTCTGAATGCCAGCCAGGCCTGTGACCTGCAGCACCCAGGAGAAAGGATCCTCTATCCAGCAAACGTCAGGTACCTGTGTGTGTGATTTTTAATTTCCTTCAATACTAAGATCTACAGTGTAATGCCAGGAAAAGAAGTTATTATCTGCCTTTGCTTTATCCTGCCATAAACTGTCACCATGAGAAGGCTCAGGGAGCTGTACCTACAAGGACTGCACATGCTTTGAGGGAAGATCCCTGTATGCAGACCACTGGCTCCTGCCCAGGGCTCCCAAGCATCTGCTGGGCCATGGGGAAGCTGCCTCTGGCTTCTCTCCAAGGGGAAAACCTTCCCGGGAGGCTCAGGCTGAGATTTCCCAGGCAATCCTTGCTGAACATGTGGGTTTCAGCCTCTTCACTTCCTTCAGGGCCCTTCCATAGCCCAGTCAGCTGCAAGCCTGAGGGGCAGCGGCCCCTCCACATGTCCTGAACAGATCTTTGTGCATTGAGAGTGTTTTCTAAGCAAAAAATGCTAGTGGTTCCTTCTGCCTGTCCCCATGGAGAGAGGCAGTGCCCCAGGAGAATGACAGGGGAAAACAGAGCTGCTTTTTCCAATGTGCTCCTACATGGGAGCATTGTCAGTGCTGAGAACATTCCATGGAACCAAAGAACAGCTGAAAACAAAGCAAAAAACCAATCCCCAGAGAGCAGCTTTCCTGCTCCTGACAAGGACACTCAGTTGATCGCCAAATGTCACCTCTGCCTCAGCCCTCAGATCCCTTGGGCTCCTGATTTCATTCCCTAGTTTGGTGAGGAGGCCGTACAGATGGGTTTGGGGAGGAAGTGACAGGGGAAGGCTGCTCTGGCTGGCTCTGGCCCCTGCCCTGACCTCCCAATGCCAGGGGAGTGACACACAGCCCTGCTGTGTTTCCCCCATGCATTTCCAGGGGACCCTCATAAAATCTGACCTTCATGCTATAAACCTGTGACTGATTGCTGAGTAAGTAATTCCTCCTGGGTGATTTAGCAGGGACTGTCCACAGAGCTGCAGTTTGTCTGGATTAGAAGAGGAATTCATCAGGCAGCAGCATGGCCCGCCTGCCTGTCTGCTCTCATTCCCATCTCCATGGCCATTCCCTGCTCTCTGCCTCCAGCACTCCTGCCCTCTTTCTCCCAAAGAGCCCTGAGCTCTGAGGAGGGGGAGACAAAGCAGGGAAAGAGGTGCTGGACTGCCTCTGCTCCTTCCCTGTCATAAAGCTCTCAGGGCCAGCTCTGCAGTCAGGGGAATATTATCTCTCCATGCTGCTGTTAATCTCTTTATGGCATCATTTGACCCTTTCTAACATCCATTGATTTTTGAACTGCACTTTACGGCAACGCTTTAGATCCCTTTGGTCTAAATTACTAAACATCAGTGCCCAGGGCAAAACATGGGAACAAATAAAGCAACAGGGAAAAGTCCATCCAGTGACTGTGACTTCCCATGTGCTTCTGGGGCCCCTTGTCCCTCCTTCGCTGCCCCTCAGCCTCCTTTCTGTGGGCACCCAAGGGACCCTCTCTCCCAGCACCCAGAGGCACCTGACCCTGCCCCAGCTGTGCTCTGGGAACAGGCAGGGTGGTGCCTCCTATGGCACACCTGGCTGTAGGTGCTGAGCCCACCTGGCTGCATCTGGGATTCTCCAGCTCTGCACTTTCCCCAGGCACTGCCACTCTCAGGTTCTGCCTTTTGCCATCTGTCTCCAAACTCACACTGCCTGAAGTCACATCCAGAAGAAGCTCCTGGCCAAGCCTTGCTAAGGCAGCCTAATAGGGCAACTCAACAAGAGGTGAAGGCTTCTGCTTTTAATTTACTGGAGAAATGACTTTTCATTCCAGATTAATATGTTTTAATTTATTTCTGTTTTCCTGAGCTCAGCTCTGGTCCAGCAGTGACTGTCTCCTTGCCTTATACTTGCTACTTGTCCAAATGAAATACTGAGGTATATTGTCTACTATTATGGTAAAATACACACTATATCACACTGATGCATTCTGTGAGTATGACATAAAAATGACAAATGTGCTCTGGCCAAACACTTAAATGTATTCATCCTGCATTAGTGCAAAATTAATATTAATATGCTAGAAAATGGCTTGGGTGATGAGGGCTTTGTGTCATATTAGAGAGGACACTTCATTCCTTCCTCATTTTTTAGACAGCATCAGCCCTTAGTGCTGACAGGAGCCCCAGGATATCTACCACAGGCATATTTTCACAGAACTCCAGCCAGGACCACAGAGGATGAAATGCTTGGACACGACACAGACCTGAGTCCCACAGAACGGATTTAGAAGGCCAAGGTGGTACCAAAATTAAAGTGGTCCCTCCCTTCTCTATGCTGCAGATGCTTCATGATTTATCCCTTGTATATGATCATCCCCTCCCTCAATGTCTCCAATCACTGACCATATCTAAAACCACCATGAGGGAAGAGAGGCATCCATCCCCACGGGTGGTGGGATCAGTTCATCAGATTTGGATTTGGCTGGATTCACCTGCTGAGTGCAAGTCTGTGTCAGATTTTCATAATTACTGCCCTCCTCTATGAGGCGTGGTAGAATAGCTGATGAGTGCAATGCTAAAGGCAATATACTTTACAATTAGGCCATTTAATTATTCCATTGTGTGATTTCCATAACCACAGGCATATCTCTGCAAATTTATTGACCACTTACAACAAAGCAGCAGCTTCAATGTATCAATCATAAAAAAATCTTTCCTCAGCTCTCATCTGAAAGACTCAAGCCCTGAAAGGGGCTCCAGCTAAGGTCTGCACACCGTGATTAATTGCCCTGCCAGTACCATATACATACACACTATATACATATTATGTAAGTAAGACAAAGTGAGGAGAGGTGAGGGACATTTTCACCTTATCTAACCCTATCTTAGGTAAGGTTTTCTTACACAATGGCTTAGTTGCTGCATCTTTGCCGGATTTCCTGGAATCAACACCCGCCTCCAGGCCAGGCTTTCCCAATGTCAGCAGCTGAGTGCAGCTCACCAAGGCTTCATTTGCTGCCAGAGGGTGAGCAATTCCAGTCCAGGTCTACCACATCCATTTCTCCCGCTCTGGCCAGGGCTTCAAGGGAAGATGAAACAAATAAGTGCTTTATCATTGTGGGTACAAAATTGCAAAGCCAGGATGGCTCCAGAAACACAGACTTTCAACTCCAGGGGCCCCCGGCGCAGTCCCCTGTGCCCCCCTGCCCACAAACCCTCCCTCACAGCCACGAGCTACTGAGCAAAAAAGCCTCCAGAGCAGCCCCAAAGGAACAGTTTGTACCCTGCCTTTCATCTCCAGTGCACAGGCCTTGCTACAGCACCATCAATACAGGATGGAGGAGGAATCGTTAGATGCAGCACTTCCATCAATATCTCTGAGAGGAACAGGTGACATGAAAAAAGGTGAACCTGAGACCTCTTCAGACTGGAGACAAAGAAATTACAAGGATCTTTTCTTTTCGATGGGTTAGCATTTTGGTTTATATCTATATCTATACCTAATTTATATACCTAGAAATGGAGCATCCATTTTTCCTTTGTAAATGGGAAGTGGAGGCTGAAAGCTACAACCTTTGCCTAGAAGACTAAATGGCCTTTGGAACAGGCTGATAAGTGATAAAAACAACCTGCAAAAGCATGTATCCTTGCATCATTTAAGACGACCTTTTAGAAGGGAGATAGAGGAAAAGGAGAAGAAAATGAACAGAGAAAAGGAAAAAATGCTGGGGGAAACAAAATTTTAAAACCAAACATCCGCTGTTGGCATTTGAAGCAGCTGCTACTAGAACAAGAAAATAAAAATAAAAATAAAATGAGATTCGACATTTTATTTCCCCCATCAAACAATATATCCCAGCTAATGGCAGTAGAATAAAAATTTACCCAATGCAGCCTGCGAGTGAGGCAAGAGAGGAAGAGGAGAGAACAAGGTAGAGGGAGGGGAGAAAGGTTATTATAAATGTGTCAAGCTAGTTTATGGCCCTTTATCAGCAAGTGCAGTGGAAAGAGAGAGGCACCGTTAGCGCATTTTAAAAGTGTTTGGCAGCTTTGTTTGAGAATGTAAATAATCTTTATAGTCAGGAGCATTTATGTTTCACAGAACAGGCAGGCACGTGCCACCTGTGCCAACAGATTTTTGAAGGACCTTCTGACATCCCTGCTGGGCTCTGCGACATAGGTGCTTTGTCTGAAGGTCTGAAACCACATATGAAGGAAAAGGCTGCACTGGGAATATAAAAGCATTGAGGGGAGGACTTGAAAATCATGGAAAATCCATCCGGCCAAGGTCAGATGCTGGGCTGGTTCACCTTGTCCCTGAGCCATGGGAGTTAGGTGCCACTTCTAGTCGTGTTGCTACAAATCTGCAGGACAGCAGCTCTGATGCCCCATCCAGGAGACCACAGCTCTGCCCAAATTGCAGACCCCTGGGAGCAGGGTGCAGCACTGGGGGGTCAGTCCAGCAGAGGATCTGCTCACCCCTTCTCCTGCTTCTTCCAGTTTCTACTACAATTAATGTGATAGGCAAATCGCTGCCATTTATTTACATGGAAAATTTATTATCAGGAATACCCACGCCCTGAAGGGAGCTGACATCTCATTTTTCATGGGCAGGATGGGGAAGGAGAGCCCTGAAGAGCAGCAGTGGCAGAGATAAACCAGGAGACTGCCATGAGCATGGAGACAAAGGAGGGCACCGTGATGCCTCTCCCTGCTGCTGCAAGGGAGATTCATGCTCCGCAGATTAATTCTGAAGCAGTGTTTAACACATCTCCCTTTGGGGATGAAGGATTTGCCCTGCGTTTCAATGAGACATTCAAAATCACACTCATCACTCTCAGAAATCACACTTAGTTAAATTGTCACCTCTCAAGCAGGAAGGCAGAGACAGGAGCTGCTCAGCCTGGAAGGAGAATGGGGCTGTGTGGGCCATGGCAGGGCTGGGGTCAGCTGGCAGCAGTTGGGAGCAGCAGCACAGGGCCTTGAAACACAAAGTTGAGTAGCTTGAGTCAAGGACTTGAAGTACAGACAGCTCATGGGATGGCCATGGGGCTGGCAGGGAGCTGGGGGATGAAGGGGTGGGTGTGTGGCTGCCAGAATATGGAGCAGAGGAAAAGAAAAACATCTGGAAAGGGGTAATGGCCAGAGGGCAAAGTTTTCCTTCTTATGTGGGAAATGCAGACTGGTCAAGCTAAGCCTTCTCTTTCTCTGATCTCATCTTGTGTGCCTTCATCTTTTCTGTCTCTTTGCTGCCCTTCCTGATGGACAAAAAGAAGTCAAAATTCAGAAGGAACATACAGCTTTGCTGCTCTTGTGCATCCTGGACTCCCACAGCCAGCAGAGGAAAAGTGGAACGGAGCAGAAGGTTCAGCAGATGAGTGATACCCAAAGACCCAAATCTACCATGTACCTTGGTGGCCTGCTGCAGTGTCCACCACACATAAAAAGTGTGAGATGAACAGCCTTGGGAATGTCTCCATCAGCACAGAAGGGCAGAGCAGATGCAGTGACAGTACTGGCTGTGCTCTGCTCT
The DNA here is from genome assembly GCA_013390045.1 of Picathartes gymnocephalus. Lineage (NCBI taxonomy): Eukaryota > Metazoa > Chordata > Aves > Passeriformes > Picathartidae > Picathartes > Picathartes gymnocephalus. The sequence goes on along the minus strand of WEKY01004782.1, from coordinate 255,230 downwards.
TGCTGTAAATCCACTTTGAGCTGCAGGGTTGGATCCAAGTCACAAGGCTGGGGTTCTCCACTCCAGTACACCTGGCTGTGGGACAGAGTGATTCCTCTCCCACGAGTCTCCAGAACTGCCACCTGATGACTGACAACTTCAGTTGCTACTGACCTGAGGACATCTGAACAAAAGTCCAAAAGCCCTTTTTTACCCTCTTATTAACCTTGAGATTATTCACATCTACTTTATGAAGAAGTGTAACTGCATTAAATCAAAGATTTTGAAGGTGTGAACCCACTACAAGAGAAAAAGGTGGATTTTTATAAACTCAGCACACCAGCTGAGTGTTTGAGGAGGCGGCCCTGGAATACTGTCAAACCTCTGTTCCCCTCCTGATAAGGAGCCAGCAAATCCACTTTCCCATGTGCAGCCAGCTACCTAGAAATCGTCATATAAAGGAATTTAAATGTAGATATGTGGTATTTACTGCAAAGCACGACCTGTACGGAGACAGGGGAAGGAATACTTGAGCAGGAGGAGTAAATGACTATCGCAGGCAGAAAACCCACTGCAATTCATGCATCACACAAATGGTTGTGTATATTAAAGCAATGAGGACAAAGGGTATTGATTTAGCACAAGTATCAAGAGTCCCAGGTGCTAAAACCTGAAGAAATACAAACTGTGCTGGGCAGAATAACAACAAAACAAAATGATAAAAGGATATGAGTGTTTGAAAAGACGCGTAGGACGGGCCATAAATTCTAATAATCCATATTTCTCGAAAGCAGCAGCTATTGACTCAAAAACAAAAGAGCAGGCATTGTAAAGAAACAAATGTCAGATGGGATAGCAGCAGGAATTCAATTTGCTCTGGCCATATATCAACTTGAAACTTAATGTAATGGCACATAGTTAAAGCTGCACCCTCACTTAATGGCTATTACCAGTCCTGGGTGGGTTTTCCAGCAGGCATAAAGCAGTGAGTAATTGGCCCCGCTCTACCTGCATCACTGCTAATGAAAAAAAGCATGCCCAAGCCTGGCAGCAGCGGGATAAGGGGAAGGCAGGGAACCCTGGAAGAAGTGGGCAGCACCAGAGCTGCCAAGAGCCTGCCCTGCCAGGATCCCTTGAAAGAGCTTCAGGAGAGACCTCCCGGACTTCGGCTGACCAGCATCTCTTTTGTAGAAGGGTCAGATCCTTGAGGCAGCAGCCTGATACCCTTGCTAGCTTCCTAAATGAACGGGATTGGGCCTGCTGGAAGAAGAGCAGGAGAGACCCTGGCAGTGATCCCTGGCCCTAAGCGTGGAGTATTTAGGTCTGTCAGGGCAGGGGCTCTGCAGTCGGCCAATTAGAGCCACTGTAATTACTTCTCTTCCGTGACTGACTGCAAACGGTGGAGTTAAACGACAGATTTCCCGTCCCACAGTTACTGTGGCTGCTGGAGTGAAGAAGCAGAAGTGTCAGCATCACTGAGAATATGCTCTGACCATATGTTAGAGGCAAGAGACACTGAATGGAGGATGGAGGGGGAGGCAGTAGGGGAGAGGGAGGCAGGACGGATGTGGGACACAAACCTTTGTAGCAAGGAATTGTGGAATCACAGAATGGCGTGGGTTGGAAGGGACCTTAAAGATCATCCAATTCAAACCCCCTGCCATGGTCAGGGACACTTTTCACTAGATGGGGTTGCTCAGAGTTCCAACCAGCCTAGCCTTGAATGCTTCAAGGGATGGGGCATCCACAACTTCTCTGGGGAGCCTGTTCCAGTGCTTCACCACTCTCACAGGGAAGGATTTTTTCCTAATATCTAATGTAAGCCTACTCCCTTTAAGTGTTAATCCATTCCCCCTTGTCCTGTCATTCCAGGCTCTTGTAGAAAAGTCCCTCTCTGATTTTCTTGGAGCTACTTCAGGTACTGGAATGCCACAATTAGGTCACCCCTGAGCCTTCTCTTCTCCAGGCTGAACAACCCCATTCTCTCAGCTTTTCCACACGGGAGAGGTGCTCCATCCCTCTGATCATGTGGAGGCCTCCTCTGGAGTCACTCCAACAAGTCGATGTCCTTCCTGTGCTGGGAACCCCAATGTGAAGCATCTAAAGCAAATGGGGAGGGCAAAGATGTAAAATTGTCCTAATCACTCCTCTGCAGATAGGCAGGGCCATTCCCAATAGGCACATTAGACTTTTAACCAAGAGTAAAGCTTGCAAAATGTTAACTTTCCAGGGATATGCCACTCCAAATTTCAGGATGTAGTTTTGGAACAATCAAAAATAAATCAGCCCCTGGGAGAAACTCTCTCAGGTTTGTCATTGAGCCTCACACATGGCAGAAAGGAACTCTGGAAGGTCAGTGCTGTGTGAACCTCTCTGCAGCACAAACACGACCAATTTTATTCCATATCATGAAATATGGAATTGCGGCCTTTGACTTGGCTCTTTCAATGCTTCTCAGGAGGCTATTTAAATACCTTCCACAGCCTTTTATTAAAGCAATAAAAATACTCAGAGCTTGTGACTCAGCTCTGCCTCTTCACTTACCACAAGCCATACCTAGAACTTGTTGAGATGCCCAACAGTGGCACAGATTACCCCAAGTAAATGTTGGCGACCAGTGCTTTGGGTGGCAAAACTGGTTTTCCTCATGCCCCAGTACCACAAGGCATTGGTGGAGTTTCAGCATAGAAGAGCTGCTGAGCTGTGGGAAGCCTGGCACAGGCACCCTGGGAGCCCAGCTGCTCTCCCCAGGAACAGGAGGTGCCTATTTTGCTGAGAATTTCCCAGCTTCTATCCCTGGGCGAGGAGACAGCCCAAACACCACATCCCAACAGAGAACAAGGTCAAGCAAGAGCCCAGCTCTCAGTTTACCCTTGTCCTTGGTGTTCAGTGCACACAGGAGGGCAGGAGCAGGTTTTGGTGTTGACCAGACAGCTGATGAGTGCAAATGGAGCACTGGAAGATAAGTGTGCTCATGGGAACCAGACCTTCTGAGTGAGAAGCTGGAAGGGGGAAGGGACATTGTACAAATCCACATTCCAGATTAAATCTCATCTTTAAGCCCCGAGTTCCAGTAACAGTATCTGCTTTAATGCCCACAGGCCTTGCTTTCCTCAGTAATCTCAGCCATCAGTGTCCTGTGACTGACAGCCCCCGGAATGAATCTCTTTTGAAGCTGACGAAACTCACTCTGAACTGATTTTCTCTTGAGCTCTGTTTATCCGAGACCGAGACTGAAGAAAGCAGCTCTGCAGCCCTCACAGCCTGTATTTACCTCCCAGACCTGCACTGATGCAGCAACAGACACCAAGTGTGGCCAGTGCCAGTCCTGGCAAGTGCAACACCCACCAGAACCAGTCCCGTTCATTTTCTGTCCCCCAGGCCCCTTCCCCTCTGGAGGCCAAGGCTGTGTTGACACATCTTGGCTGATTCCCAAGAGACCTGGGGCAGGCTGCCTGCCAGAGAGGGGACCCCAGCCTGACTCACAGCAATACAGTTGGAAATATTCTGGGCGTCTGTTTACAGCCCCATAAAGATTTTATGCAGTGCATTTAGCCTCATGTCTCTGCATTCATCGTGTTAAATGCTGAACGTTTTACTTTAATACCACAGTGGCTACAAGCCGGAATACTTAATGTCAGTAAATAAGAAGTAATCACATTTTCCCAGTGAATGGATCAAAAATGGCCACTGGGAGAGTTAACCTCCTGAAGTTGAAAGCCAGGAGCTCTTGCTGGGGTTTCCAGAAAATTGTAGACCCCGTGGGGCATCTCCAGGAGAATAAAATAATTAGAAAAATAATGGCATAAATAATAAAGCTTATGCATCTTTTAATTGAGGAACTGGTCGGGAGATTGGGCACAGCACACTCATGCCCAAAGGCCAGTATTATACATTCAAATGCAGGCAATAGAGGGAAAGAGGGACAGAAGCAGATGGACTAAAACTCTCTGCATTTGTGAGTAAAATCGACAGGAAAAGCACATTAGAGCTCCTTGGAAACTAGAGCATTTCATGGAGAAACACACACATGCAGAAGAGGGGCTTCTCAAGTGAGGCTGGATTATCTCAGCAGACGCTCAGGCACGGTTCCTGCAGATCTCTAACCAGCCCTGTCTGGGCTTTGGGCACACTTCTGTCTACCTGGGAACTCCAGGCTCCAGCACCAGCTAAATTCCCATGATGCAATCCCTCCTTCCTTGCGGTGGGTGCATGACCAGCTCACAGCACCACGCTGCAGCCTTGGGCCTAGATGACCACTGGGAGGGAGGGCTCAATGTCTCACAAGAGAACAGCTTCAGTGTAGCAATATATTAATTATGTTTGAGCTATCTCACCTGAAATGATGCTTAGCAAGTCATCCTGATGAAGAAGGTCAAAATCTAACTGAATGTCTCATGGGTTTACCTTAACTCACCAAGCCATGTTGACAGGTTGCCCAGAAAAGCTGTGGCTGCCCCATCCCTAGAAATGTCCAAGGCCAGGCTGGAAAGGGCTTGGAGCAACCTGGTCTAGAGGAAGGAGCATTGGACTGGATGATCTTTAAAGTCTCTCCCATCCAAACCATTCTATGATAGGTTCACATTAGGTAACCATATTATATGATTTTCTAAATACACCTCTCCTCCACTGCCTGCTCTGAGCTTCTCTCTGTTTCAATCTTCTCATGTAAAATTGGCCCTCCCTTGTTTCTCTCCAACACATTTTGTCATTATTCTACCAACCAGAAGACCAGTTTAACTCATTTGCATCCTAATTTAACCACATTCTCAATCTGTCACTCAACTGTCAGCAGTAATGTTAGGAAACAACACTTCAACACCTTTCACACCACACCATTCCTAAATAAGCTCCCTTAAGTCTGAATTACTGGCTTCTGTTGGCACCTGGTTGCATCACTCTGGTCTAAATCTAGTCCTTGGCTATAGAAAAGACCCCCAAAAAGGGGTCTGATCTCCAGGTTGCTCTTCCAAGGCATAGCTGGTGCTGATACCAGTAAGCCTCATGCACGTTACAACAGAACTTCTTGTCCAGCAGATGAGAAGGGTGGGGTAGGCAGAGATGATGCCTAGTAGAACATAGTACAGGTCCCTATCAAAAACATCCTCCCCAGCTTGTTGGAGTCTAAAAATACAAAGATACTTCTATAAAGCTTCTTCAAGGCTCAAGCTATCAGCTCCACTGAATTGTTCCTGACAACTTCACTGTGCAGCTCTGGAAGCACAGACTGAGATGGCTGATTCACAGCTGTTCTACAGCTTTCCCAGTCACTGAGGGGCTGCGAATTAGGCTGAGGAGACAGAAGGTGGGAAGCTCATTTGCTTTCTCCATCTCAGTGTTTTTTCTCTCTTGATAAGTTGTCTACAGGAAAACGGCAACTTTGAAGTTGACAGTCAGACACCAGTGCTGTCCCACAACTCGTGGGCCACCGCAGAACATGACAAGGTTTTCAATTTCCTTCAGCAATCGGAGAACTTCCAGAAGATCCTTGATGAGAACACCCCAAGTCTACACAATGATCCACGAGGTCTCTTAACTGCTGCTTGCGCAACATCCCCCAGAATACCTTGCATGTCTCCCTTTGTTGTTTGAAGTGGTGACCTGATTACCATAAGCAATGCGCTGCAGATGTACCTCTGCAAGCCCAGAAGCACCAGGGGAAATGAATATATTAGTATTTATCATATTAATGTAGATCAAGCTGGGTATTTGTTCTGACATTTCAATAATAGCTTTTTCTATTTTTTTTTTAAGCAGCAGCTTGTATTTTCTTCTCCTTTAAATAATTCATTGTTACATTAAACTTATTTTAAATTGGGGTCCTTTTTTGATCAAGCTAAAACCTTATTTGGATAGCCAACGGGGAAAAAAGGTATAAATGAAAACTCCCTCTTTTCTATCCTCCATTCTTTCACTCCTTCTTTTTTCTCTCTTGTTAAAATCTCTTAATCAAAGTGACAATCTGTCTTTCCTGGGAAGGAAGCTGGCGCCTTTGAACAGTGCTGCTCCAAGAGCGCTGTGCTTTGATGTGGGATTTAACTTCTGCCTTCAGCAATCTCCAGTGTCTGTGCATCTCCAGTGTCTGTGCATCATGCACTGTGCCAGCCTGTGCCCATGGTGTGATTTCGTGTGTCCTTGTGCCCAGACACAGCCTGACCCCCCCACGTGGGCAACAAAAATAAGTAAAATGGGAAGTGGAAACACAGCAAATGCCATGACCACGCAGAAGAGTGATGTGACCCTCGTGGAGTCGCTCCTGAGCACAGCTCAGAGGGGACCTTGTTCTTTGCTTTCTCCCATCGTCAAGCACTTCATCAGCTACCATCAGTGCACACAGAACTGCCTGTGACAGGGGGCTGGCACCCTGCACAAGGTCAGCTGTGTCCTGGGAGCCCTGCTCCTGCAGGCCATAGTCCCTGGGCCATGGCTACACCCTTCTGGGTGATGGGACAGTCTGGGATTGTGGTGCCATCATGCTGCTTGCTGTCCTTTCCCTTCCTTCCCTCAGCTGTGCTCCAGGCTGCCCCTGTTCTCATCACAGTTCCTCTTCTGCTTTGGAAATAGTTTCCCTCATCCTTTCTCTAGGCCCAATTGACCTCAGTAGTGGCTCTGGGGGATAGCAAGGTCTTCACCTTGTGTCTTCTTTGAGGACACAGCACAATCAGCAGATTTGGCCTCAGGAAACATAAACCCAGGCTTGGGCAAATGGGCCACCTCAAGAGCCTGGGCCCACCTTGTTTCCATGGGTCACTACTATCCTGGTGCCTTGGTCACACATTCTCTTGTGGGGTGAATGTCACAGAAAGCAAAATCAGAGCAGAACTACTCATATCTTCCCATTTCACAGGAGGAAAGCTCCCTCTTTATCACATAAGGAAGCACCATCACTTGCTGCTATCATTTTACAGCAGTTGCTTGTCACACCCCAAGACCTCCACTCTACTCCTGTCAAGTGCCTTCTGGGATTTCACCCAATCCTTCAGGGATCACCTTTCCCATCAGCATTGGTACCTTTGTCATCCTTAAGAGAAGTTCTTCATCTGAGTGAATCAGAGCTCTTGGTTTTGTGTACATTGAAGATTTTACAGGTGCTTCTACCTGTCATCCCCAGTGGTTTTCTGTAGCAGCAGGCCAAGGGCACAAATGCTCTACAAAATACTGAACAACACAGACCTCAGAACTACAAATCTCCAAAGCAGCTTCAAGTCAGAGAAAACAAAACCTTGACAACAACAGAATCCAGCACTGCCTCAAGTTTCTTGTACCTGAAGACAATCTTTAGAGCAAAACTGGTATCAGCTCATAATGCCATCTATCAAGAGTCTGAGGGATTTCTGGAAGTCTAGTGTTTCAAGTTTTCCCCACTTTTCTCCTCCTTTGAAAATTTATACACAAATATACACATACAGAGAACTTCCTTCTGCTTTAAGAACAAACACACATAAAACACATGCACAGGAACACAATTTTTTCTGGATCTTTTCTTTCTTTTATGTGTGTCCTATTCCTCATCTCTTCTAAGCAATAGTGGAATTCATGTTGGAATTCTGTCTCACATTTCTATAAGCTGTGGGGATAGCATGGCAGGAAATAAAACGGATTTTCTCCCTACTTGCCTGCTGTGGGAACCTTTGCTGAGCTACTGCAAATTCCTGCATCACTGGGAAGACCTGCCACCTTACCCATGGTGACCAAAGAGGGAGATGCCAGAAGAGATCTACCCAATTTCCAGTGTCTGCATTGCAAACAATGGATTATAATCAAGACAGAAAATAATGATAATTACTGAGTAGGAGGACACAATTCCCCAGACTCCACCTAAGCAATTGCTGCCCCTTTTTGGTTTTTGACTGAGACTCTCTGGCCAATCTGATCTCTGCTGCAGGCATGCTTTTCTCATCTCCATGGTGCTCTTAGGTTCCTCTATTTTGAGGATCTGTGTTCTCCTTGGCCTGGATCCTTTCAGTGCCCTCCCAAGGGCATTATCCCATATATTGCTTCCAGAATCTTTTGTTCCCCCACTCCAGATCCCCTTCACTGTATATCTATTTCTGTACATCTTTGATCAGCCAAAAGCAAGCGTTATATCCTTTCCATGGAGGAGTGGGGGAATGCAGCAGCTGACACTTAAAAACCAAAGGAGTGTGGAGAGGCCAGTGATGGGCTGCCTACACCCAGGAATTGTGGTAAAGGACACAAGGTAGGCTTGAGATGGAGACCAAGCACAGGCTTCTTGGGGAAGGAAACAGAGAAGAGGAATAGAAGAGACAAAAAATGAAAAGACAGTGACAGAGAATGGGAAGAACGTGAGGAAGATGTTTTACAGTGGACAGGAAGCACTTGTTTGACATGGACTGGGAAGCAGGGAGATCTTCATGGAGGTTTCCCAGGTATCCATTGTAACTAGAACACACAGAGGAAATTTTCACCCCAATTTTTGTAATGCTTGATGTGGGAGGTGAAGTCTGACAGAGGTACAGCTCTGAGCTAAAACTTGACCACTTCCCTGTCTGTCCTGACCACCATTATATGGACAGCTCAGTCCATCCCAATACACTTCCCTCTAAACCCCTGCCTTCCAGAGCATCCACAGCCCCTTGGAGAAGCACTCAGACACTCAGATCCAGATCTCTGTGCCCAGCTTTGGGAAATGGGGCACAGGATGAGGCTGTGCCAAGTCTTGATGCCAGTGCCAAGCCTGCTCCCCCAGTGCTGTCTCAGGTATCAATGAAGTAACTCTGCAATGCACAGCGCTGCCCAAGAAAAGAGCCAGGAACAGGATTCTGCACCTTTCTGCAGAATCCCTGTGTCATTTCTAGCAGGCAAACAAAGCAAAAGGGCAGGAGGAGCATTTCCAGGCACGGAACACCTGTGCAGAGAGCCCTGCCAGTCCAAGGGCACCTCTGCTCCAGGCTGGTGCTGCTCCCTAAAGCCGAGCCTGCTGGCTGCAGTCGCTGTGCTGCGCTCGCCTGCGTTTCACAGGCTGCATCTCCCTCGGGAGATTTGCCACCAGCTTAATTGAGTGCACGTTGGAGAAGGTCCCCCCGCCCCTACCCTCATACATACCCAATCAGGCCTCCTGATTATGGAAATTAAATACAGTAATATCATCAACACCAATACACACACCACCACCACCACCTCCCGAGCTTCTACCCCGCCCCGTTCCAGCACAAAAAGGGAGGGGGGGTGAAGAAGAGTAACAAACCCTTCATTCACAACCAGAACCATTAATTATATGTAATGATGGGCAGTCAAATCCCTGAAGCATTTGCATAATTACTAATGCTAATGGATTCAGAGTGCCTCTCTCCTTCTCATGGAGGAAATTTAATTGGAAAATGCATAAAAGCATGAGAAGGGAGGAGGGTGCTCTGAGTGGTCTGAAGTCGCACACACAAAACAGAGGAGCTCTGCAGAAACAGAGAAGGAAACGTGGTCACTCCCTCCCAGCTCCTGTGGCCAACCTGCATTTTCTTCCCTTGCCCACTCCAGCATCACCTCCATTTTCGGGAAGCAGGCACAGGACAGATGGAGGGGCAGGATTAGAGAACATCCAGGTCAGTCATCTTGATCCCAAGGGGATTATAAAAATAAGATTTAACAAAATTAGGAAATTCTCACCTAGGTGCCTCGGAGACAGTGAGTAATGATGCATGCCACTTGCTTGGCAGGAGGATTCCTTGGGCCCTCTGGCCCCACAGATCTCCAGTAGCTGTGTCTTTCTGTAGTCCCCTACACATGAGCTTCCCTGAGGCAGAACTTGCTACTTTCTCCCCACTGCCTCCAGTTATGCTGCCACAGGCCTCAGCTCCCTTCCCAAGCAAAAACAACCTCACAGCAACTGCAGCCCCACAGCCAGAGCCAGAACCTCTCCATGCTCTCAGGGAAGGTCTTTTCCTCCTTCCTGGTGACCTAATAATGGCTAAAGAGATGTCAAATCTGGGACTGGGCCACCCCCTGTGGTCTTCTCAGTCCCCAGACTCACTTCCTCAGTTCTTCAGGCCAGTGCATCTCTACGGCCAGGATTTGGGAAGGGGTGAACAAGAGTTCATGCAGCCATGTGTTTGTTCTTCCACCTTCTCCTTGCATTTCTTCCCTGTCTCTCTGGAGTTTGGCACTGGGTCTGGGTCTGTCCTGCAGACAGTGCACAGGAGGTCAGCTGTGCACCCACTGCCCTTGACCTCCTCAGGGGGCTGAGTTCCTGAATGGAGATAAGTTTTGCATTGTACTGTGAGCAGCTCGTGAGGCAGCAGATGGCTGGGAATCTGTAAAAGTTTAAAAAAATGTAAAAAGTGCCGCTGTGACAGCCGCAGGTATTGTTCACTCATTCCCACTGCCACCAGACTCCGAGTGCATATCAAACAGGGTGCGAGCCCTTGCAATCCTCATCAGAGGCAACTGTGCAAAACAGTGACAGAGCCCCTCCAATGTCCCCAGTCAGGCCAAAGAGGACACACTGTGACAATAACAAAGCTCTGCATCATTGCAGAGGGACAATCAACCCTTCATCTTGCCCCTCTGCCATCCTTCAGCAGTGGCACAGCACCCCGAGGGACTGGACACCAGTCATTGCTTTATTGCACTATAAAGCTCTGTGCACACCTTTGGCAGTGCATAAATAACAGCAATAATGTGGTCCCTTGAGCAAAGCAGCATTTCATCAGCAAGGAAATTGTCCTCTCTCTCCCTCTGAATGTTCCAGTGGGTACCTCTGGCAGTCCCTGGCTCTGGGAGGGGTTTGAACATCTGCTTTCCATTGCAACCACCCATAATTCAGGGGAGGGTTCGGCTGCTTTTCATCTTTCTCGTGTCAAAAAATGTTGGTTAACTTTTAATACTTATGAGGACCAGAGTCAGGCAAAAGGCAGCTTCAGCAATGAATCTTTCTGCTTCTGGCTCCTGACTTGCCTCAGCAGCTTCTTCAAGCCTGAATCCCCATTTTAACACCACCAGTAAGACAGAAAATCTGACTGGCACCTCCACACTCCAGAACGAGTGCTGTAGGCAAGCCTGAGATGGAAAAATGTTCCAACTATCCTTGTCCTCTTTTGTCAGCTCACCAGGGACCTCTCATTGGAGACCTGCCGAATTCAGTGGAAGCTGCAAGTTTCCAGCACCTCCACAAAACAAATGAACAAAGCCCCTCAAAGAGTCCAGCTTAGGACATGGACAGCTAAAGGATTGGTGCACACAGAGCCAATATTTCTTACTCAGGCATGTTTGAGTGAGTGATTCTTTCTCAGAATATTATTTTAGCTTTAAGTGATTCAATGATAACAAATTCGGAATTTTACCAGTATACCTTGTTCACTCTAGACCCCCCAAACCCAGCGGGGATTAAACTATTTTCCTTAGGAAAAATCCAAAGTCTAAGCTCTCATTTCCCTTTACTTTGTGGGTTTTTTTTTATTTGGGGGTTTTGTTGTTTTGTTTTGGTTTTTTGGTTTTTTTTTTTTTAATAAGGGCACATTTAGATATATAGATATTTTGCCTGGATTACAGAACACTTTGAAATCTAGTACACATTTGATCCATTTTCCCAATACAGTAGAAACGGACAGAAACCACGGGGTACATTTTCATCCCCTCCAGCTAATCTCAATGCAAAGAGTAGCCCAGCATCACTTCTTTTAGAAAATATCCTCTTTTAATTAATTTATCAGTAGAGAAAGGAGAAGATTGTAACAAAGAAAAAAACTGCAAAAAAGCCCACTAAGCAGTGTAACTGCTGATTAAACCTTGTCTCAGTTGAGAGTTCAACCTGAACATATCTAAAATTTTAGCAATGTTAATCTACACGTTTCCATGGAGAGAAAAACAAAGCTTTTTAATCGTTGTGTGAAGCCTGCACCCGAGACCAGAAATGAGAACCATGATGGTGGTTTTGCTCGATGCTACCCCAGAGCTCTGCTCTCGCCTTTGTAACCCAGCTAAAGGAGAGGAAGAACAATTCTGCAGGAGTTTGAGTTTACTAAGACAGTATGAAAAGCAAACAACGGCCACAGCAAGAATTATTTCATTTTCTTGCACAGATTTAATGCTGCCATGTGCAAAATTGGTTTGAGGGCCTTCAAACCTTTCAAATGAAGGCTGCCCCAGAGCCCTGAGACAATGTTTGCCCAGCCTCAGCTGCCTGTCCCTGGAATTCCTGCCCGTTCCCGATGCAGCAGGAGAGCTGCCAACAGCACAGCAGAAATAATGAGCTCTCTTACAGCTCAGTATGAGAAACGGACAGGAGTTTTTGGGGACAAAAGGAAGGAAGATTTCCTCAAAAGCCAATCCCTCCCTCCAATCCTGCAGCGAGGTTAGAGCTTGAGAATGGAGAAAATCAATGAGTACAAGTTGAAGGACTGGAACTGACTGAGAAAGGTACTTCAAATGCTCCCTCCCCCAGAGACGCGTGGAGTCACTCGGGCTGCCTTGCAAAGCCTGCTTCATTTCCCCAGACTTCCTTGTTGTTTGAGATCAAGGGCTGGGTAAGTGATCTCAAACAGGACTAGTTCATATTTGTACAATATCCTCAAGACAATGGACCCTAAAAGTCTTCACAGGTTTCATACAGAAATCATCTCAACTATCACAAGATTTTTTAGAAGATAAATTCAGCCAGATTATCACGTTTTCTGAGCCTGTTGATCTCTAAATATTATTTTTTCCCCTATATGTACCCATGACCTGAATCCAAAGTCCCACTATCTGGAGGGTTGCTGGCCCGTGAACCAGAATGACTCGGAACAAAAAAATAGAGATCTATAATAAAAAATTAATCTGAGAATTATTTACCTCCCATTATATTGCTTAGGTAACAACCTCAATGGCACTGCCAGCAGCACTACAGCAATAACTCAAGACAGATCTGAAGATTTGGTGTTTTCTAAACTGAGTGGAGAAATTATTTTGCATGAATCATTGAAGGTACCTATAATTGGCACAAGACTCAGGTCTGAGGTAGGTTTTGCAGAAGAAGTTTCTCTGTTGTTTGTGGTGGACTCAGATGAGAGACAACACACAAACAAAACCTTGTAAAGGTTAGTACAGAACATTTCTGAAATGGATTATTGCCTGCAAATACAGAGTAACAAAGTGGCTTCTGTGAAACCACAAAGGCACACAACACCACTATTTAGTTGTTTGCACAGATCTCTTGAATCGGTAGCAAATTAAATAACGTTGTTTCTACAAGATTAACTCATAGCTAAAATGCTGCATCTTCATAAGACAAAATCTTTGTTTATTGACAAAAATATATTAACTTCTTTTTCAGTACAGGAAATAAAGACATCCTAGAAAAGTACAATTTTATTTGCTGTCTCTACGCTACAACCTTTGGAAATATAAAAATATTTTCAATAATCATTTACAACTCCAAACTGAATAGGAAGCAACCCATTGTCTTCATGATGACTTTGAAAGCAGTGCTGAAACTTCATTTGGAATATTTTTTAAAGTTAAAGATTTACTGTAATGCAATTATTTCTATATTGGTAAAGTGTCTCCACTTGTAACTGGTAATGTTCATTTGTACATGGAGTTGTAACTCCCAAGGCTAATGGAATACAGGAATATATCATATAGCAAGTATCCCATGGATATATCATCCTTTGATCAAGGAGGCTGCATTGCAAAGTTTTAAATCTTTTTTAACTCCTCTCCCAAAGTGATTCAGCTTTCCCACAGGGCCCTTGCATATACTACTTTTTAAAGGGTTTTTTTTTTAATGTTCTTAAGCTGCTGGAAGTGACTTTGGTGCAGGGGAAGAGGATCAGGTTGTTCAGCAGCAATTTTTAAGCTCTTTCAGGCTGTCCAACACAGGAAAGCACTTCCAGTACTCCACACTAAGGGTCCTTTCACAACCTGCTAAAAGTTTTTTAATGATAGAGATTTTAAAATTAAAACAATGGCAAAATGCATTAAGCTAAGTTCCAAAAGGGCGTTGAAGAGAAATTATTTGACCATAACTTTCATGTCAGAACACATTGTATCCAAAAGAAAGGAAAGGAATTGCATTCAATATTATGCATTAGCTCTCAAATGTCTGCCTTCACATTTCAATTAATTCTAGTGCCTTAATCCAGTTCAGCCACTGATAAAAACTGTTTACTTCTCAGGAAACCATGAACATTACTACTGCAAGGCCAAAATTTCACAAAAAGCTCTGTGGAGCTGTACCCCTACCACAGCACATACTGAGAGCAAGCTGAAAACACGAGCACAGGCTTCAGAAATCCTACAGCCACAACTGGCCAAAGTTCCTTAAACTCTGGGTCTCCAATTCCAGTAGTGTAGCTCATGTCCTTCCCTTTGCAGCAACAGAAATAACATTTTCCTTGAGAAACAAGCTAGGGCAGATTGCAGAAATAGTGACTCTGTTAAGGCAGAGTTTCAAATTAAAGTCAATTTCAATTATATATGTAAAGAGTTTTGTGAAATAATTTCAAAAAACAAAGTTACATTGAAATGCATTGGGACTGCTAATAAGTATTTCATTTTAGATAAAAATTGACACTTAGGAAAATTGAATTTTGTACTTGCAGGCAATGGAAAAGCAGACTAGAAACGTTAAGGAAAAGAGTTCTTTAAAATGTCATTTAATGCAATTAGCTGAGCAAGGTAGTTGTGCTAATTCTGTGATATTAGGTCCCCAACTGTGTCTAGTTTCTCATCAATGACAGACAAAACTATTGCACAGCATTTCCTCAGCCAAACAGAGCAGAGGACCTCTACACTGCCCAGGCTCTCAGCTCCAGAGAAACCATTCCACACCCTCAGATACAGCAGAGACACAGCCCAGGGAACCTTCCTGACCTGGAAAAAGGGAATTAGTGCGAAGATCACCCTTCCTCCAGACAATTCTGGCAGAAGGAAGCTCTGTAGGACAGTTATTTTTCTAGGTGAACTCTACTTCCAGCACTCAAGTGGTTCCCATCACACATGAACCTGTGCATCTCAGGGTGCTTTGAAAATGTGTATTTTGTCACAGCATTTCAACATGTTGCAACAATACTTTAAACATTAGCTTTGATGCAAATTTTGAGGTTCTTAGCTGCTTCTGAACATCAAGGCCCACACAACCAAGCACACCAGCCACAAGACTGTGATCTTCATCAACCTAAAATCAGAGAAATCACCATCCTTCCTATTTCACAAGTACTGCTCGGGTTTGTGTAACAGCCAAAACCAGTGAGAGAGTACAAGCACTACCAACCTCTGCCACCCTGTTGAAGGCTGTCCTTGAGCTGCTCAGAGCTCTGCAGTCCAGGTGAGCTGCACCTTGGAGCTGCTGTCTGCTCGCTGTGCCTTTATTCCAGCACCCAAAACTCCTCACGGACGTGCTCGGAGCAGGAGGTCACAATGCACATCCAGTCCTCAGCCCAGAACTGCCCCCGGCTCACACTCACATGGCAGCTTTCTCACAACTGCCTTCCCTAACGAGGAGCCTGGCTTAGATGCTTAAATAAAACCTGGGAAATCTGTATTCCGGGCATGATTGCACCACAGGCTCCCTGTGTGACCTTCAGCAGGTCATTTAAGCTCTCAGTAGAAATAAGACTGATAACACTTCTATCTGCCTTGCTTATTGAGACCTTAAGCTCCTCAGGCAGAGGCTGCCTCTTACATGCACTGAGCCTGGAACAGTTGGGGCCTCTTTGGATAATTATCTGCCTTACAGTAGTTAACAGCAACAATGCATAGAGCAGTGACTTGGACAGGGATGCACCACCCCAGGAACGTTGCAAAGGGAAACAAGTACAAAGCAGGAAGTTGTGGATGAGCAGAACAGGGATATTATCAAATGCAAATATATTTTCAAGCTGTGTGATCGAACTGGGAGGCAGGTTTTGGGCTGTAACGAAAGAAATCATGTTATTACCCACGTGCAGAGCCTGACAGCACAGCCCCATGCAGAATGCATGAAAGCTTTCCCTTCCTATTATGCTTAGGGCCTGTGATGGAAACTCGTTTTTTCTTCTTTTCATAAATAAAACTATAAATGACTAGCAGTCTGGAACGGCAAAATCTTGCAGGGGGGGAACTGCTCTCATGTTTTATCAATGAGGAAGTAGAGCACTGGGCATCATGATTTGTCTGTTTGCCTGTTTTCATTATCTTTTTAATGTTAACATTAAAGTCTTCTGGAGACTGCATTTAAAAAACCTGGTGTCAGATGACTATTTGAATAGAGATGAAATGCACCTTTGAGAATA
Organism: Picathartes gymnocephalus; assembly: GCA_013390045.1. Classification (NCBI taxonomy): domain Eukaryota; kingdom Metazoa; phylum Chordata; class Aves; order Passeriformes; family Picathartidae; genus Picathartes; species Picathartes gymnocephalus. Next base: position 239,043 of record WEKY01004782.1, on the reverse strand, counting down.
GCAGGTAATAGCAAGGCTTTGCTTCTGCCTATGAGCTGAGAAATGTAAGAAATGTGTTGTAATGTCAGTACTGGAGGTTGCTGAAAAATTCTTTCCTGTTCCAGGTTCTCTGGGTTGTCTTGTCTGCTTTGGCCTTTGCTCAACAGCAGCCAAAGGCGAGCTGGGGGCCATGAGATCCCAAACTGCAGCACTTTCTGGTAAGAATGGCCACGAGATGCAGCTGCTCTGACTCACTCCAGGCTGTGAGTGCTTCCCCAAGCACTCACAAGCTGCTTCCAGGTTACAATCCCAGTCCATCCACTGAGTGCTCAGGGATGCTCCAAATAAAAGGGACGTGCAGAGGGAAAAACAGCTCTGCTTTTACACCCCCTTCTTATGCTGCACAAAGTAGAGCCTGAAACCCTTAGGCCAGCTTTTGTTTTGTTGATTTTTTAACTTTATTTGGTTGTTTTCATTCCTGCTGGGGTTTTTTTTTTTATTAGGCATTCAGGTCTTGTCAATTCTGTTTCTCTGGAAGATTTTGTGGATGGGTAGGGAACCAGTAGGTTTAGGACATCAGAGGAACCAAAAAATTGCAAGAGCCCCAAAAAATCGCAAATAGATTTTTATCTAAAGTGAGGCAGTTGCTTAAAGGGTACCACGAAGATGCATTTTACTAATGTAACAAATGTTCAGGCCAGCTTTTGCCTAGCAGGAGGTGCAGACTGCTTAGGAAATTTGCTTCACAGCCCACCCAAAAACGCTGAGGCAAGTGCAAAAGCCATACACACGTGCTTATGTGCACAGGGACTTTCAACAAGGAGTAAGCAACTTTCCTGTGAATTCTTCTGCTCCTCTTACTAGTTTCTGACAGGCTCTCCCTGATTTCACCAGTGCATTCTGTGCAAGAGCAGCTGATAATTATCCCCTATTGGGCATCCAAGCCAGAAATGATGGGTGAGATCATTTATGCCACATTCCCATTTTTCATACACACATATATGTTGCTTATGGCACAGTTCAGTCCTTCTGTCACTGCTCTGCTATAGAAATACTGGCAATGGGGAATCTGCTTGTGCCCTTCTGTCCTTCCTGATGGAGATGGAAAAAACTATGGAAAAGAGTGAAAAAGATTTACCAAACTCCCTGAAGCAAACTTGCCACCTCTGAGCCTCCTGGAGCAGTTATTCCCACACGTGCAGTGTACAGATGAAGGAAACTAAATTCCAAAAATCAAAAAGCTGATAAACTCTAAGGAAAAGTGAAAACACCAGAGCCCAGGAAGTGGACCATTAGCTAACTCAGTGACAAAATGACTTCATTCCTGTGTTTCTTCCTTGCCTTCTTCACCAAGGCCCATCCACAGACCCATTTCCTATCCAGGAGCAAGGGTGCAGGCTGGATTCCCTGACTCCACAGAGGACCCAGCTGGTTATGGAGGAGCCAGATTCCTTATGGAGTCTGTGATTAAAGATGCTGTACCCCAACTGCACTTGGGCAGGTGTTTATCTGCACAGAGAACTCGTTAAGTTGATAGTAAAACTGAAAGGGAAATCATTGGGATCTAAAGTGGAGGCCTAAAGATGAGCACAGTCCCCAGTGCACTCCTGAATCAGGGCCAGGATAAGCAAAGAGCAGAGAAAAGGGAATTATTTCAGCTTTTTTCCCTTCTGGATGCTCCATATGCTCCAGCCAGCTGTTCTGGGTTTGTTCAAACTCATTAGAGTGGGTATGTGTGACAGACTCTACCTCCCTTAGAGTGACTCAATCATACAGGGTCTCAAATGGTTTGCTTGAGGCTTTAACACAGGCTGTGTCCCCCCCCAGAGCTCCACACCCCCCTTCTCTCCTCCAGCCTAAATCCAGTGGCTCTAACGAGTCCCACCTCGTTAGCTGTGCTTAGAGGAAGGTTTGGTGTCTGTTCTGTCTGTTCAGCCAGAGTTTCCTCCTTCAGCCACTACACACCTGCCATCTCACAGACATTTTGGCTACCAGAGGGGACATGCTTCACTAAAACAACAAGCAAACTTGTTTTGGGCAAGTCAAATTTATAGCTAAGAAGCTTCTCTGAGGAACAAATTCACAAGATTGAAGCTTTCATGGCCCCAGAGCCTGACCTGCTCACCAAGGCCAGAGAAGCATTCCCAGGTAGCTCTGCCTCTGCCACTCCAGCCATGTCACTGTCCCCTGGGAGTCCCCAGCTCCCCAGAGGAACCCAGAGGGAGGAGAGGCTCGACCAATAACCCAGCATAAGCTTGGCACAGCACAGGGCCAAACCCTGAGCTCTGGGCTGAGGAGGACCTGAGACATCCAACAGTGGCTGGCACATCCCAGGATCAGACCCCTCATTTATTGCCCATGTCCCCCCAAGGAGAGGGGCCCTCTGTGAGGAAAAGTCTTTGGGGTTTAGTATTCTGTCATTTCTTCCAAAAACTGCTATGCCACTCAGCCACAGTGGGTCTGAAACGTGATGACAGGAGAATTTGGCTGTTTTCCTGCTACTGTCCCAAACAACCATATCTCCAAAACATTTGCAGCCTTCTCTAAGCCTTTCTTTTCTTATTACTTCACCCATTCAAACACCAGAAATCCTTCCCCATCATTTTTTTTTCCAGTAGATTTCCCTTCCAGTGGCTCAGAGTGGGTCCTCCCACTGTTCCCCCACATGTTGTCTCTCAGCTTTAATCAAAGTCACTTCCTTATTTCCCATCTGATTACCCAAGTGCTGCTTGGCCCTCAGCCACCCTCAGAGCTGGCGTAAGCAGGTGCAGCTCTGACAAAGTGACATCGATTTGTGTGCACCCTGAATTGGAGTTGCCTTCCTGATGGAGACCTCTTGATCCCAAGCATTTCTGGAAGCAGCTGCATGGGTTGCACCCGTGATTGAAGCACAGGAGAGGAGGCAGCTCTTGCCTCTTTCACCTATCCGAGGATCACCAAATGAAGAATCTGCACACCTTCTCCCTCTCTTTGAAATGTAAATGAACTCTTTTCAGCTTGGGCCTTGGGTCAGAGGGATTGATGAGCCTGCTGAGAGCTCCTGTGCTATCAGCAGAGCCTTCATTTACATTTCTTAAAACCAAATCCCTCTCTGTGCTCTCCCTTGTTGTCCCAATCCCAAGGTTCTCCCATTTGAGTCCCTTCCCAGCCAAAAAGCTGCGGTGCTCCTTCAGCTCCCAGCAAAGGTGTCAACCACGCAATGAATATCTGACTTTTCTGCACCAGCACTGCTACAGCACCACCCAGGCAGCGGCGATGCTCAGACACTGCCTGTCTCTTGCACCTGCAGCTCGTACCTGGCAGAAGGCACCTGTGGCTGCACTGCTGCAGTAACTGTAACCCAAGAGAAGGGGAAATGAACTGATTCTCCTTCCTAGCTGGTTCCCAGCTGCCTGAAGAAACGCCTGTCTGCAGATTCATCTTCTGGGAACTCCCAGAGTCCCGGAGCACATGCAGATACAAACCAGAGCCTGGTTTTTAGAGGATATATTTGTGCCAGAAGCCTTGAAAGTATTTCTAAGCTACAAGCAACACTCTGCTGACTCACATTTCCACTGAAAGCCATTCAGTTTTCAGAGGCATCAATGATATCTGCCCAGGGACTTTCAGCTCTTTGAGTTATTAGGTTTGCTTTACTAGAGAAGCCAACGCAAAATCCCGTGTTTTGGACACCAACAGGATTTGAGCAGTGGAACTCCTGGTTTCAGGAGTTTATAGCTGGATGCTATAAATTCTTGTAAGCTGAAAAGTGACTGAACAAATTCAAGGGAGAAAACCCCATCTAGAACTACTGAATGTAGGAAATGACACTTGGCTAAGACAGTGGTAAATCTCTGGAGATGGAGAGAGTATAAGAGGTGTCACTACATGCTTATCCTGTTGCTACATTCATCCTCGGGCATCCACTATTTACCACTGCAGGAGAAAGAACACTTGGCTGGCTGGATGCTCTTATTTAGGCTAAGGCAAGCAAAGCACCCTCAAATACACCTGTGCACCTCAACTACCCACACAAGCCCTCACAAGGCTGTCCACTATCACCACATTGCACCAGGAGCTACAACAAAGAGCCACAGTCTCATGATGAATTATTTGCCTCTTGATACACTTCAGAGAGAGCTCCTGTCTAGGGTCAGAGACCTGCATTTACCTCTATTATCTTCAACACCCCAGGGAGTATAGAATAATAGTCATCCCAAACTCATTTTACAACCACCAAATGTGGAGAGCGTGGCCAGAAGGCAAGTGGCCTCAGATGAGCCGAGTTCTCTCTCTCCCTGAAAGCAGTGGCTGTGATACCAGCACCAACACACACAGCTGCACTCACAGTTTATCTGCATTCCTCAGCTTGGATGGGACAAATCCAAACTTCAACAATATACACAGAGAACAGAACCTACACCTCACTGCCCTGTAGGATGAAGTAATGCACTGCTGGAGGCTCTGTCTTCCATCAAAATTGTTTTTGAGGAATTACAGGACAGCATCTCAGTGAACACCCTGAGAAGGCTGTTTTCAAACACTCCTGTGTCTTGGGCCACTGCAGGCAACTTACCTGATCAGAATAACTGCTGCATTTGGCCAAAGGAAAAGCAAACAAGACCACTGTGAGTCCCACTGTGATTCTAGGGAGAAGGATGTGCAAAGAAGGCCTCCCAAGGTCATGGCTGAGAAACCACATCCACAGCTGCACTAGCAGCTGTCAGGCTCTGCCCACATGCCTTTGCTCAGGAGGACTCTGGGGCATAAAGGACATCAGTGAGCACAGGGAGCAGGTATGGACAGCATGTTCCAGGCTCCTGTGACCTGGGCACAGAGAATAAAGCCCACCTGCTCATTCCCTGCACGCAGAGCTGCGCTCCAGCCCTTCAGATGGAATTCAGCCTTGTGCTGGAAAAATGAAGGGAGGTGCTAAAGGCCAGGGCTTCTCCTTTTTTCCTTGACAGCTCTGAAACACCAAATATACCACAGCATCTGGCTAAGCAGCCTGGCACATGCTGTCACTCCCTTGATAGGGAGACTGACTGACAGATTAGATCAGACACACAGATAACGGGCTGGGACATCTTGAAGCCCCATCTCAGGCTGATTCCTGTTTGCAGCATTAATCTCCAGTGACAGAGGGCCTCCCTACATGCAGAAACCAGCTGTGCAGCACTGTAAGTAGGACATCATGCCATACTTGCTAAGGGGAGCATGAGGGAGTTCTGAGGTGCCTTGGTGCATGCCAGAGCAGAACATCCCAGTAAGAAACTCCCACTGATATGAGGAAAGGCTGAAATGGCTGTTGTGAACAGTGCAGTAGAGCAGAGAAGTCCCAGGATACCGATGGGAGGGTTGAAGTCTCCCTAAAGACAGCCTGTATATAACCCATCACTAAGCTTCCTATCAGGAGATGTACAAAGCACTTTCCTGTCACTGGGAGATCTCAGATATCTCTAAAATGAATGCCAAGGAGCAGCCACAAAATTAAACCTGGATCTGGGGGGGTCATGTCCCACTGGTGCACATTGCACACACAGTGATCCATCAGCCCTGTAGCTCATGGGCCGGCTCAGCCACAGCCTCTCCCTCTCCCCTCACCTTCCAGGTGACCTCTGCCTGATCTCCACTTCAAATGCTCCATCTCTAGCTCCTCTGTCTTTCCTGGTGGCACATCCACCCTCTGCTTCTGCCACAGAGCTATGAATCATGATGGAATAATAAGCTCGTTTATGAGCTGCACACAAGCCCAAAGAGCGGAATAAATCGCTACAAAGCTCTCTAAGCCGATTTATTCATTCAACAGATTCTTGCTTTGACTCCAGCCTCCTCTAACCGGTGTCCAAACATTGTGGTAGTACAACAGGAAAAACAGCAACCTTCTTTCAAGAGGTTCATTACTTTTGTCTCTTCGAGATCAAGAGATGTAGAGGATTTGAAGCCCAGCCTGCCATGCCCTGAATGCATCCCTGCTCTGGCTGACTCCCAGGCTTGCAGTGAGGCCTGCAGCTCTGGCTTATATGTAAATGAACTGCTAGCATAGGTTTGCAGCACACAGCCTGGCCAGGGAAAGATACTACCTCAACCCCAGGGCCCTCCTGCCCTCAGGATAGTGGATGAGGATTTAATCGTGGGCCTCTCTTGGGGCAGAAAGACTTCTAAACGTGAGCACAGCTGTTTGCTGACTGGTGGTACAATATAGTGTCAATAAAGGGGCCTTTGCCCTTCTTTCACACCAAGGATCACAAGACTTAGCAGATCCCAGTGTCCCCAGGCAGAGCTGCATCCATATGACAGCTGAGAATCATTCACCATGTGTCACAAATAGGAAACAGAGGCAGGGCAGACTGAACACACTGATCCAAGTTTGTCTTTCTAGGCAGCTACAGAGCTGGGACAGAAATCTTCAGATTCCTCCTTCCTGTCCCTCACCATCTCAGCTCCCCTTTCACCTTTCCCCCAAACCTTCATGCCAATAGCTCAAGTCAGCTTGTCATTTTTTGCCTGTCTGCTCTTCAGGCTTACCCATTCCTGGGCTTTCTCACCCCAGAATGCAGGTAGGAAAGTTGTACTTCTGTAGCTTTTTCAACTTTGTCAGAGTTCAGGTGCAGAGAATAAGCAGAACATGTGGTCACAGGATTTCCTCTTTGGGCAGCCACTCTCAGAAATCCAGCTAAGTATCCAAGCCTGGAGCTGCTCCTTCTCAACCTCACCGCAGAGAATGTGATCTACTATGACACACATGACCCAGCAACTGGAGATCCCAGACCTGTTTCTCTATTTGCCCTTGAATTACCTAAGTGGCCCAGGTAAAAAGGTGTTCTCACCTGTAAGAAATGCTTGCAATTGCTCTGTAAACTGCCATTTATCTTTTTTTAGGAGGGTGAGAAAAACTGTGCAAAGACTCAATAATTCAGACCAGTGGAACATTCATCTGGGATACAGGAAATGGTCAGGGTCCCATGGCAGACTCCAGTGCTGCACCATAAGCCTGCCTGTGACTGCCAAGTGTTACATGAATGCAGAATATTGCTCTCTTATAGATGATTTGGACAGGAACTATGAAGGGAGAAGCAGCAGGGCACAGCTATAAGAGAAGTAAGCACAAGATGGCATCTATTAGCAAGCATCCAATTTAGTGACTACCCATAAACCAGGCAGTATGAATAAGAGACATTAATGGAGCTCTCACAGGCCTTTGCTATTACTTTTTCACATGAGCATCACAGCAAAAAGGAAGTCTTAAGAGTAAGTTGAGTCCCTTGATTCGTTACTCCCTCTAAAGTCCTAAAAGCCCCATAGTGAGACAAAAAGCACCAAAACAAACTGCAAGCAGCTTTTCCCTGATCCAGAGGAGTTTCACCCTTTGGGAGGCAGTTGGCCATTTTTACTGATGTCCTCCCTGCCAAATCCACAAGATTTTCTGAAATCCCTCTGCAGAACAGTTGGCCTTCCAACTGTGTTGCCTTCATGCTGAGAGTATCCCTAAGTTATCTCCATGGGGATGAGAGGAGCCAAGAGAAAGGAATCCAGTTCTTGTTCAAATAAATCCCCCTTTGCTTTCAAAAGAGCCCAGGAATCTCTCAGTTGGCATTTTCATCCATGACTAAACACTGGTGGAAGGTGTAATATTTTGCTTAAAGGAACAGCTCAGTATCAACACAAACAATTGCCAGGCTCACATTGCCTCTGCTTTGCAGGAGGACTCTGGGCTTTGAAAGGCTTTTACAACTTGCTTTCCTCTACATAATTAAAAAGTGATTATTTTTGCAATGCAGGATAGAATCACATTCAACATCCTGTTGGCAGCAAGAAGCTAAAGCGGGGAGAAAGAGGCAAATTTTGCAACTAGAGGATAAATGGCCTTCAAAAAACTGCAGAGGAGGAACAGAAATTGCAAGGAAAGCAGAGGCTGGAAGTGAGAGGAGAGGCTATTCAAGTCCTGTAGGGGTGTAAATTTTGGCAAAGTACTTGCTTCAAGATCAGGGTTGAGGTCCATTTAGCAGAGCAGCGGGGGAGAGTTGGAAAACCAAATTAGTAAAGACAATGAATTCTTCCCCTGTGTGCTCAGTGGAGGCTCCACTCAGCACCCACTGCAGCTATTGGAAATCTTCCAAATGACTGCACTGACCCTCAAAGCGTGCCAGCAATGCCTGGGTTAGGAACCCCTAGCAGGAGCTGTCCAGGGCCCAACCAAACCTGCAGTCTTTGGAGGTATCCCACAAGCACAGCAATCTCTTCAGCTGTGTGGGGAACAGGCCAAAGCCTTCTCCTGGAGTGCAGGCAAAGCTGCTGGTCAAGACAGGAAACTGAAAAAAGCAGGTTGACCTCTGTGACTGTAGGAGTGGTCACTGTCTTCAGGAAGGACAATGCCACATCTTCCTTGCGAAGATGGAGAGCAGCCTGCTCGGCAGTTCAGGGAGTGGCAGTGGAGGCTGGCACGGCACAACACGAGGCACAGCTCACGTCTGCCCTGTGCTGCCACCCTGCCAGGCACACATTATCCCAGCACTATGCTAATGTAGGCTCAGCAATGCCTGAGCTGCCCACAAAACAGGCAGAGCCCACTTGTACTGCCTGGGAGAGCTCCTGCAGCAGTGCCACCGCTTGCATGTGAAACAGCCAGTTTAAATTTGGCCCTTGCCTGTTTTCAAGAACAGCAGCCTCAGAGCGATCACACTGTACATATAAAAAGTTTTCTTTCTTTTTTTTATCTTTAAAGCAGCTCTGGCATTGATTTCAAAGGCATGCAGGCATTGCAGTGCTTTCAAGAATCTCTTGGATTCAAGAATCAAGAATCTGAATGTTTTGGGATGCCCATTAAGAGCTCACAAATTGCTTTTGAAGAAGGGGCTCAGCCCCTTGAAGGCATTTTGTTACTGTGGATCCTACAGCTGGATGGCTTCAAACTAGTTACATAACACAGAGATTGATACAACACCTCACTGTATTCAGTTCAGACATTTTTTCCTCATTTTCACAGGCAAAATAACCACTTAAATTTGACTTTGCATCAATAAATTGCCTGAGATAATAGGATAGGTGAAAAGAAGAGCTGACTAGTAGGAAAACATAATAAAAAGGTGCTTGACTGCGCCAGTTCTGTCCTGTGTGTCAGAGGTACAATTAGTCCTCCTCTTGCAGGCCACATGGTTTGGTGTTGTATTTGACAGACAAATCAATCCTCCCCTTCTTCTGAGCACTGTCTAATGAATAAATCAACAAGGTCACTGGTGCTGCTGCTTTGCCCTTTCCCTGCCAGGCGGCTGGAGCTGGACCTGCTGCCTGGCTCCATCTGCTGTGCTTCCAACAGGATCCAAATGTCCTGAGGAGCGAGAGAAGCAGTTAAAACACACAACTGGGCAGCAAAAGTCCCTGGGTTTACTCCTGACTAGTGTGTTGTCTTGGACAAGTCACACCAACCCTTAGGCCAAACAATGCAGTCACTCAACAGAGCTTGTCAGGTGAGCCAGAGGGGGGAAGAAGGGGAAATCAAGGAATAGTGCAGAAAGGAAGAAGTACCAAAGAACTTGATGCCACTGGTTGGTGTGGGAGCTGCCACACAGCAGTCAAGGGGGCAGGAGGCCATGCTGCAACCCAGCCCAGCCCCTGGCACAGCCCCTGGCACAGCAGGCTTTGCTGGAGAGCCCCCAGTGGTAACACCACGCGCTAGAAACAAATTGCTGTGATGGTCTGGTCTTGTGCGTGCAAAGGGGCCCCGAGCTATTGATGCAATAATAACAACAATAGCAGTAATTTACTCAGCACCAAGTATGTATCAAGTGTTTGCAAAACACACTGGCAGATGAGGCTGCTGTCCCAAAGCACTCACTCTGAATGGAGAAGAGGGAGAGATGGGAAAACACACACAAGGGGACGGGTGAGAATGGCAGCACAGCTGAGACCTGCAAGTGGAGCTTCTGGCAGACCTGTTACAAACCTGCCACCCAGCCCTACCCAGCTGTGCTTGCTTTTTTTGTTTTACCCAAGGCTATTCCCATGATGGATTTGCCTCAGAACTCCATACAAAACCAGCATACCCTCCACTGTTCCTCCAAGTAATGTATTTCCCACCTCTCCTCTACTCCTTCACTCACACACCTGCCACCATTTAGAACCCCTGAAATTCCAGCAGAACAATGAATAACACAGGACTAAAATGTTTTTGGGGGTCCACAGAAAGTGCTTCCCTCAGCCTGAGCCAAAGCCCAGGGTAAGAGGTGAACATGATTTCTGTGGCAGCCACAGGAGTGGTTGGGAAAAGGGATGCTAAGGAAGAGGCAGCTGAGAAGGCAGAGGCGAATGCTGAAGGGGGAAGGGGTGACACAAAGCTCACAAGGCCTGAAGTCAAGTGAGGAGAATGTCACACTTCTGACCTTGTGGAGAGGATTCCTTGAGAGAAGAGCACATATCCCCTGCCAAGCCATGGGCAGCAATCACTCATAGGAGAAGCATGACTGAGGTGGAAAATGGCCGAGGGCTCCATGTGACAAGACTCCCACCCTCAAAGGGAGGCATTTTCTCAATCATACCCTCTCCCTCATTGCCCCTGACACTGACAGTTAGCTCCCCTGCCCCATACTGCCCAACACTGGCTGTCCTCCTTCCCAACCTGCTTCCACCCTCCCTTTTCCCTGCCAAGCTGACAGGCTGCTTCCAGCACTCAGGGAGCTTTTCCCCTTTCCTAGGCAGTGAAGTCCCTGGAGAAAGGCCCTGCCTTCCCCTCTGTTAGCTCCGGGAGCCTGTGATGCCATGGGAGCCAGTGGCTTCTCCATCCCTAGTTCTCATCCACACATCCATATGATTTGTGGATGTGCTGGCACACACTTAGGAGAGCTGTAGGAAACTCATGCAGGGATAACCCAGCAGCCTGGCACAGCAGGAGAGCCCTGAATACAAACAGCTGTGAGGGAAAAAAACCAAACAGAAAGTAGAAGAGAAGGGAGAGCAGAGGTAGGAGGAACAGAGGACTCAAGCAGCACACCTCCGTGCAGGGCAAAGGATCCAGCACGAGAAAAGCAAGAGGCTGATGAAGTCCTTGGGGAAATGATCTGTAAATCATATCCTTTTTCTTGATATTAAAATGAGTTACCTACACTAACTTTGCCTCTTGAAATGGGCCAGGAAACCCTGGTCCTGAGAGAACATTGCGGCCTGGAGAAGTGTTTGTGTCTTCACCACGCCAACTGCCCACCAAAGGGATAGGAGATATTCCCAGGAAAAACACCAGAACAAACCCTCTGTCTTGGCTGGGCTAGCCCAAGCAAATCTCTAATATTCTCCCTGAGGCATTCATTGAAAGTTCCATTTAGATACAAAGCAAGAAGAGGAACACTTTGTCATGCAGCACACTGAAACCACTTCTGCTTGAGCCCAAAAGCTCTCTGAACAGCTGACTGCCCTCACTGGCTGTTAGCCACAACATCAAGGAAAGGCCCTGCCAGCTGCTGAAGAGAGAATGCCCATACAGTAATGAAAGATGACTAACTGTTAGGCCATTGGTACAGATATTAATTACAAATACAGCTTTCTGCCATGCAGGCATTCTAGTAATCATGTAAACAACAAGTTCAACTGCCTCTTTCCATCAAATTGATGGAATAAGAAGAAGGCAGTCCTCTGGGCTAGTATGAATCACCAACATGCAGCCACCCCCAGGCTGGGATGCAACTGTGTGCAGTGACAGCACCTAATCTATAAAGGCAGAAACAAGCATGAGTGTACCAGCCACAACAGGAGACAGAAGCAAAATAAGGCAGAGTGCACCAAAATTCCTCCCTGCCACAACTTTCCTAAAATTAGAGGAGAGAAACCAACAGCAGGGCTCTTGTTATTAACCCTGCCTCTGGCCCTGATGCACAGTGACCCTCATTAGTGACTCTAAGGGCTAAAGGCACCTCTGAGGCTCACATCCCATCTTGAAGACACACCCATTACCAACCATTTGCAACTTCCTCACTGGTGTAAGTGTGGCAGGGGTTGAGGATGTTGTAAGGACAGAGCAAAGCACCAGGAACATGAAGAGCCTGTAGGCCTTGGCATGAGGCATTGCTCCACACACTGCAACTTGTAGAATCCCTCCCACGCCCCAGAAAACAAGAGCACTGGGGGAGGAGAGATGTCTGCCTTCTACTCACTTGGCTTGGACTCCCTTCATGCCTCCCTCCTCACCCCAGCACGGAGGAGTCACCTGTATGCCGACTTCAGGAGACCAAGGTGCACAAAAGCTGCTGCCTTCTTTCCTGTTGGTCTGTTTGAACATGGAACACCTCCCCCTCCCTTCTCCCCTTCACTGTCTTTTATGGTAGTCTGGGTGTGCAGGTACTCAGCAGATGCTGAGCTGTAAATCCAGTTCCAAGACAATAAATTCAGCTTGCTGAAAACACACATTCATTGCCAGTGAGCACAGGAACCCGGGGTTTTGCAGACAGCAAGGCTATTAAATGCTGCTGTCAGAACAGGTTTATTTGACTGCATCAGCTTTTGTAGATATAAGAAAAATGGAATTTAGTCCTGCTTTGGATCACCCCCAGCACTGCAGCCTGGGAGTACAGGCAGTGGCCACTGCCTGCCAGTTCACAGTTGCCTGCTCAGGGGCAGAACACCCAGCACAGTCATCAAGCCATCAATGGAAGAGTAAAACCAGGCCCCAGGTCCATGAGCGAGATTAAGCTTTACAGCTTTCTTTAGTCCATATCTAACTTGAGAGACAGAACTACTCCAAGTTCAGGCTCTCAAAGGAGTGTCAGGAAACAACAAGGTCCTGCTCTTCCATAAAAGCAGACAAGCCTGGAAGCAGAGGTGTGGACAACAACCTCCCCAACAGGATATAGTCCCACAGCACTTGAGTCAGGCAGATAAAAACAGGTTTATTAATAAATCATCAGGCAAAAGTAAGATAACAAACCAAGTGTGAGGTCAGTCCAGGAAATGCAAACAATCCTCAGTTCAGGAAAGGGCAGGAAGCGACTACACTGAAACTCAGGAAGGGGCTGAGGCCCAGGCCTTACACGGTGCTCCAGGGCTGGTGGGTGGAGAGGTGGCTGGAGGGCCCAGCTGAGGGTGATCAGGGCAATTAAAACCTGTTAGTGCACACTGCCCTGACTGGCAAACACTGTGTTCCAGGGCACAGCTCTGCTGTCCTCCTCCTCAGGAAGAGTCTTCAGAAGGGAACAGGCCTGCTTGAACTTTTTCCTTCCTTCCAGAGCTGCTGTCAAAGAGTATTGAGCTGAAGATGATGAGGAAGCTGCAAGAGATGGCAGACTCTGAAGGAGGAAGGAAAGATGAGACAAGGGAAGGAAAGGGGAATTAAGAGACAAAGAAATAAGGGGACAAATTATAATCACTGGACAGAGGCAGGAAATCCTTGCTGCTCACACAGAACACAGTCACTCACACCATCCCTTCCTCCAGGCCCCACTGAGATCCCCAGCCAGCACTGCCAAACCATAAAAGCAACTTTCCTCTACAGGGCAGACAGGACAGGCAGGCAGCTGTGACACACAGCACCTCTGTGACCCACTGATCCCATTTCCCACTTCAGTACTGGGATTAAGAGAAAGGACAACTTTCAGGAGGCAGCATAGCGGGAGCGTCTGTCTTGGGACCACAGAGGCAACACCTCCTCTGCTGAGAACCCCAGGAAAAAATTTTGCTGCAGGACACGTAGAGAGGTGACCCAGATCCCACAAGGATGCTGAGCAGATGCTCTGTTACAGTGACCAGCTCTTGCTGCTGATAGCTGAAGTTTATTTCTAGCAACTTCCAGGGGAATTTGAAGGAGATTTTCTTGTTTCACACAGCTTACTTCACTAAACTAGAAATAAATTGGCCCTTGTTTTCCTGGAGCATTCAAAACAAAGCCAAATTCCCCATGTGCCCAATGACCATTGCTTCACCTGCTGATCCCCATGCTTAGAGTGTAATTTGGGTTGTCTCTGGAAAAAGGATTTACCTTGCAGAAGCAGCCCAGGCTCAGTTTCTATCCCAGTGGAAGCCCTACAAAGCTGCATCACTGCTTAGTTACACAGTTATGCAGCCCCATGAGACTCACTGCCAGGTGCTCCCAAGCTATAAAAGCCAAGAAGTTATATCAGAGATCTGAGTGTAAGAGGACAATGTAAGAGAGCAGCATGAACCACTGGACTGAAACAACTGAGAGGGGAATCAGGCTCTGTATATGGAGGCATCACAATTTTCAGGGTCTCGACAAAGCAACAGAGCTACAGGCAATAGACCTGGGCCCACAGTGGGGGGCACAAGGAAGAAAACAGGCTCAGAGTAAACACTAAGCTATAATGACAACCTTTTTACTTCAGCCATGTGCCCACTAGATAGCTCCCTGGCTAAACAGGGCACATCCAGCAAAATTCCTCATTTCTGCTTTTATGAGATTTCCAAAGTTGCTGTGGGGGAATTTCTAAATTCCACTTTAAATTAATGTGAATCAAGTATTGAAAACCCTATGGTAACTTGGCAAATCTCTGCTTTAATATAGAGTCTCACTGTAATTAATATGTGATTGTGGAGCTCTGGGATGTGCTGCAAGGAGGTCACTGGAGCGTCTCTGGCATTTTCCTGAAGGCCTAAATTCAGGCTGAACAATAAGGAAATCGCATGGGGCAAGCACAGCAGTTTGTGGTTTCAAAAGGACACAGCCCCCTCCATATCAGCTTACACAAGGAGGGTTCAGCCAATGCTCTTCATGCCCCTGGGAGCCCAGGGATTACTTTTGAATCCTATTAGCAGGCCCACTGTCAGAAGTCTGGAACTCATTTTGCAGCATTCAACACCTCACTTAGGAAACCTCACAAGGTGTACCAATCAAAAACTTGAAGGCTGTGGAGGAAGACAGCCTCAGTGCATGCTCCTGCTGCAGCAGCTCTATTATTAGCACAGGCCAAGAGCCCAGCCATTCCTCTCCAGCAGAATTGGCTTCATTTCTGTGTCTCCATGCAGTTATCACAGGATTGAAATGCCCCCATTGACCTGTCAAAACAGTTCTGCTAGGGCACAGTGACCCCAGGTCTCTGCACCCAGGGCTTCACCCCACGGCAGAGCTGACCTCGCTGCCCTGCCAGCCCAAGGCTCCTGCAGAGAGCAAGGTCCCCCAAAATCTGCATTTCAACCACCCAGTGCAAGCCCACCCCAAAAGCACCATGGCACAGGGAGGCAGGGATATTCCCAAGGCATGAGCCTTTCCTGTGGGAAATGCTGTGAGCTCAGAATGCTAAGCAAGGCACGGTCAGGTGTGTTGTGTAACTGCAGGTTACACTCACCCTAAACAATGGTTGCCTTAAATCAACAGAAAATAAGATGCTGATAGCAGATAGCAAAACAATGAGAAGTGGATGAGGAGAGACCAGGAAGGAGCTACTCTGAGCTTCTAAATAAATCTGACAGGGAATATTCATCTTAAATCAGGGTTGCCACAAGCTGGTTGGAAATCTGCCTGGCCAATTTTCCTGTCATCTTGCCAGTTGCTGGGGAGACAGATGAATTTGCCAAAAGTGGGTTTTTTTAATATCCAAGAACAGGATTTGCTGCACAAGCCCAGACACACTGTACATGCCCAACTGCACTGACTACCTTGGTTCTGCTCATCTTAAACTGCTCTCCCAGCAGAACCACACAGGTGTTACATCAATTCACAATATAGGCCCAAACTTATTTAAGTGGAGTCAGAAGAGCTGTGCAACTAAAGCATGGACACAGTGCACACTGCACTCCCTCTTACCCAGGATTTAGCATAAAATCACCACAGAGAGCTCTCAGCCCCAGTCTGGACACGTTTTTGTTGTGGGTGTGAGCAGAGATGAGGTTCCATCTATTGCTTCCTCTCTGCAGTCCAAATCACTCCCTTCTTGGTAACCTTCCAAAGCCTGTTCATAGTTTCCTGTCGAGAGACACATTGGCCCACAATTGGCCACAAAGCCCCCACAGCATCTCAGCACACAGAACTCTGCAAAATCCCTGGATACATAATACAGCAAGAGAGAGCAAACATGAAAGACTCAGGATTGCAGGTGGAATTTCCAGGATGGACACTTTTAGCACAGACAGCTTGACCCAGCCTAGGTACCTCCCAGGCCAAGCAGATTGTGTCTGCCCTCAGAGAATTTTTAACACATGTAGGTTAAATTTTGGCAGTCATGTGCATAATCTTGTGAAACTAAGGCAGTGGGTGCTTTAAGCCAAGAGAGTGGGACTACCAGCACTTAGAGCTGACCTCAGACAGCTAATCTGGGAAGAAAATTATTTTAACTGGTCAGAAACTGCTATTTTTCAGGGACGAATGAGATTTTTCCAAGGCATTCCACTCCAGCTTTATTTAGCCACTAGGAAGCCAACATTACGAGCCAGCTTCAGTAGGAACAAATCCAGATAACCTTAACATACCCAGAAATCCAAGACCTCCCCAAGAACATGCACAGCTCACAGAAAACAAGGGTTAAGAAGAAAACAGCAATTCTCTGCCTGGCATTCGCGTAGTTGGAGTCTAGCCTGGAAATAAAGGAATATAGAAAAACACTTGTAAAAATACGAATACTATGTGTTCAAATCATGCTTCCATTGACTTTGAACAGTGTTATGCCTGGAGTGAAATGGCTCTGTTGGGCTTAAGCTTGTCCTCAGAAATGCATTCTGAGTTCTCAGCAATGCCATGGGAACCACACGGGCATCTCCAAGGGAAGAATTTGGCCAACTCCATTTAACTATTTAAAATTCCAGGGTTATTTGCAGAATACAGGCCAGAGTCCCATAAAAGCAAAACAATTTGAAGGGAAAGATATTCCAGAATGACTGTGAAATGGCAAACTGCACCCTCTTCTCTCATCAAAACACATCCGTTTACAAAGTGATCAGCGTGGGTATTGATTCAGGCAAGGAAGAGGCAATATTTACCTAAGCACCTGCACTTATGATGTGTCAGACCCACAAAACAGCCTGCAAGCCCAGGAATCATTTACCATGGGAGAGGAGTCTCTATCATTTCAGCCTTAAAAGAGCCATGAAGCAGCAGATAGAGTACTCCAAAGTGTGCATTTTGGCAGCTTGGGAATAAGTCATTCTATGCGAGAGCCAGAGCATTCTGGTTTGGGTCACGTGGATTCAAATGAGCTGCTAAAATCCATTCTCACATGCTCTTCTCCCTGTTGTCACTGTAGTCCTCTCTCAAAAATTCCTGTGCCTGGGACTTGAGCAGGAGTTTCTCTCCCAACTTTCTCACAGGGAGTAAAAAACAAGCACAGAGCTCCGCAGAGAAAGCACAAGAATCATATATGCCTCTTCCCACACTCTTGTCATGTTTCTCCCACAGCCCCCGCCTGCTGAAGCCAGCCTGGGTGTTGTGAACAGCAGAGGAGGACGAGCAGGGGTTTAAGCTCATCCTGGAAAGTCCCCAGCCTTCCACTCATGTGCTACTCAGTTCAATCCACCCCTGCTAACGAAATCCCCCTATTCCCACATCCCAACCTTACAACCAGTTGTTTAACTCGGGGCATAAAAGAATAGGAGATGTAAGGAGTGCCACCGGGGCTCTCAGCAGAGAAATCTGCAGTATCAGGAATCAGTTTAAAGGGCCTGAACCACCTCCCAAAGCAGATATTGATGTGTCCAGAACATGGTTTCCCGGGCTGTCTTTAATAGCATTTTCCAGAATAACATCACTGCTCTCACGTGTGCTCATCAGCTGCAGCATTCTGCACTCCCTGCAAAGGTAAGGAGGTGTGCTGGACTTCAAATACCATTAACCCAGAACAGGGCTCACTTTGGAAATGGGGACCTATGGTTTTATTCTCACCACTGAGAAAGCAATTCTAAACCCCAAAGAGTTCTCAGCACAAGGCAAGCAGGTTCCAAAAAGCACACACTGCCCAATGATGATTATTGGGACATTTTATGTGCCACTGGGTAATGTTTGGAGGTGGATACCAGAAAATGCACGCAGGCAATCCACTACCAGCACCTCCAGCCCCCGTGCTGGCAGGGAAGGAAACGCAGGAAAGAAGATAGCAAAAGCAGATTTAAAATGTTCTCCTATTAGTTCCTTTTTATCAGTGATTGGAGCAGAAAGGACCTCATCCTGAGAGACAAGCAGCATGTTTTCCTGCCCTGCTCACATAGATCCTTTTGGATTCAGTCCCACCTCAGTTTTGTCACTATATCAGGACTCACACAGACACATTACAGGGCATCCCTAATTTACCACTCTCCTATGCCAGGGCTGGATCCATGGCACACAGCACACCCCAGCAGAACAGGACAGAAACAGGCCACAGCTTGCACTCCTTGACAGGCAGAGAGAGAATTTCAAGGCCCCCCAAAAGAGTCTTAGACTTCATCCCCCTCTCTCAGCACAAGCACAAGCCCTTTCCAGGGAAAAGACTGGGTGTTTCCTTCCTGCCAGCCCTGAGCTGAAATGCCCAGGCACCAACAGCCAGTGGGACAGCTGGGTCACACGAAGTGGCACAGAACTGGCACCACAACAATGAGGACAGAGTCATCTCAGTGCCATTTGGCAGCAGGGATGTCTGGAATGCCAGCAGGGCTCTGGCAGAGCAGAGTGCCCGTGGCTCCCAGGCACAATTTGCAGCAGCAGTGCAATCCCCAGCATGACAGACTTCGTACAGGGGGGGCTGGCAGCACCCTCGGCAGGTACAGCCGGGAGACACTTCTCATCCCCAGGCCATTTCACACACCCTTGAACAACTGTTTCACAATCTCATGTGTTCCCAGAGCTGCAGAGTTCTGAATCTTCTCTGAAAAACCTCTTCAGCTGCTTGTGAGTTACAGAATGATGAAAAGAACACTTTGGGGGGGAAAAAACCCCCACAAATCTCAAAAGCCTTCCAGCCAGAGAGTGTGGCTGGTGCTTGAGACCTGACACATGGCACCTCAATGAGGAGCCTCTGCTTTCCTAAACTGGAAAAAGTTGGGCTTTGATTTAACCAACTTATGAGTGTATGAAAATTGCATACTTAGCATGCAATGTGGTAGAAGCTTTTGTGCAGTCTTAACTCTGCATTAGCATATTCTAAGTCATTTAATTAAGTGCTGTAAATTGTTTTTCTGTTAATTATTTCAGTATTGGACATTATTATTTTCCCTTTTGGAAGACAGAATCTATTTCATGAGGGTTAATAATCCTGCTAACTCTCCTTCCCTTAACTGTTCATTGCTGCTGATAAGGTTCCATGTGCTTTTGTCAGACTGTAGGCTTCTAGCTCATTTATAATTGGATACATCCTGTACTGAGTATCTCTAGAAGAGCTGATATGATATCCCAGATGGTAATATTCCCTCTTTTCTCTGTGTGTAATTTCACAGAAAGGCCCACTGACAGCCAGTGTTTAAAGCAAATTCGTGTAAGCAGACATGGTAGGTGATCTGATCTGCTTTCTATTAGGAATGGGTAAATCCATTCTGATGAGAAAGAAGCAAAGAAGAGTGAATCAGAGCCAGGGAGCAGCATCTGGAAGTCCCGGGCTTTATTCCCAGCACTGCCACTGATGTGTTACAGAACCATTAAACTGCTCCACCTCAGACTTCCTCATCTAAAATGGGCTTATTATTGACTGTACCTACCTGGTAGGTGTCTAGTGGGGATTAACTAATATTTGGAAACACTTTGAGATCCTCTGAGAGAAAGTACAATATAAATGCAAAGCAGTTGCACTGCTGCTCTATTAACTGTTGCCAGCCTGCTCTGCTCCGTGTGAACTGCCTGCCCACAGACCTGAACCAACTATGAACGTACAGAATTAAGGTGAGGAACAGTCCCAATCAAAAAGTCATCCAGAGGGGAGTCCCCACGACTTTTCCAAGGAGTGTGTCTCCCATCTGCCTTACTCTTAGTACACAAAAGCAAACCTCTTCATGCAATGAAGGGCTGCTCAGCAAATCATAAAGAGCTGAAGGCATTATCAGGACTAAACACACATTAAATTCTTCTCCCATAACTTATTCAAACACTTCACATCTGCAAAGCTGAGCTGGGAATCTCAGAAGAAGGATCTTACCCTCTGTCCCATGGTACTCTCATCTACATTTTCTCACAAAAAAATTTTTGGGAGCTTTAGCTGGTTTCATTCCTGCAACCTGAGACTATTCTAATCCTCTGCAGGAAAAAAAGAACAAAAACCCAGTAAGGACAATAGTTCTCAACCTTCAGACAGCAAGTGGTCCCATCCTTCTGCAAAATCATCTACATATCATATACAGGAGCAACAAAGCATAAGACAGTAAGGCAGTAATTTTTCAAAGGGCCTGTAGGCTGGCCCTGCCCTGAGAAAGAATAACAGACATTGGACTGGAAAAAAGAACGTATTTTAACCTCAAAGCATCACATAAACATTAACCACATCAGCCTACTCTCCAGGATGTAGTATTATTCTTTCCATTCTGTAAAACAATCTGTAAAAAAATGTAAAAAAAAAAAGATTGAGGAGTACCTTGCTCTGAAATCCACTCCAAGCAGCATAAAATGGTACTGCCCCTCTTCAGCCTCCTTTCCTCTCTCCTCACTCAAAGGTGTTTATCTTTCTCTTAAGCTCCCACACCCCAAAGTAAATTAGAAGGCCCAGGGCACCAGGCAGGGCCAAAGGCTAGCACATGAATTTACTGTGCTGTCTTCAGTCTCCCAGAAGCCTTTCCTGAGCCCTAATAAAGATATCTGAAACAAGATGCTAATGCTGGATTATCCAGGTAATCTCCCAGAGTTACTTCCCTGGTTTGCCTGGTTATAAATAATGAATTAGGCCTTTACTTATTATTTCTCCTGCCCTTTGGGGTCGCTGCAAGGCTGGGCAAGGAATACAAATTTAAGAATATTAGATCCATTTATTAATATCAATTTCTGCCAATCCTGCATGAGAGATGTCCCTCGCCCTGTGCATGCTCCTGATACTCTGAAGTGGCTGGGATGTTAATGGCATGGATCTAATAGCTACGAACTGGCCCAGCCTTACTCACCATTCCCAGAAATTGAATTTTAAAAAGGCAGATGGGTGCTTCATAAGTGGAAACAGAATCATGTGCCAGTTTTCATTTCTTTTTCATTCCTGAGCACTGGTGAAATGAAGTCTCCCCACTGGCTTTGTCCACATAAACCTGTCGTAACAATTTAGTCCCCATCTTAAGAGCCCCTGTTATTCCCACACCGGATTTCTAAAGCACCACCTTAACCCCTTCTCTGCTGTCTTCCTCTGCAGCACCGATTCAGCTGAACACAGCCACAGCAACCACACAGGCTTCCAGGGATTTTTAGGCACAGAGAACAAGATGTGTCCCACAGCCCCTTCACTTTCTCCCTCTTGCCTTATTCCACCTGCTCTTTCACATAAAGGTAATTAATTCCAGTCATAACTATGAGTATGCCTGCAGCACTCACTGTGTTTTAAGTCCCAAGCTGAGCCTTACTCAAGGGACTGGGATTAATTTCAGCTACAGTCTGAACGCTGGCAGACTCCTTAGTCCAGACAGCTTTTACCACCAGGCTCCTCAGCCTGCTCACGGGTCTTTTGGCAGCAAGAGCAATCACCAAGAGCTACAATGTGCTCACAGGTGCCAGAACTTCCCCAAGCACCCAGACAAAATGCTGCCTCTTGCCTTCTAGGCACCAATATGAACATGGGTGGCCATGTGAGCACTCCTGGTAGGCTTCAACCATGCAGTTCATTTAATTACCTTAATGAGTCTCATAATAATTTCAAAGTCCCCTCACTAAAGGGATCAGTCACCAGCCATCAGCTGAAGGGAGTAGAAGCCATGGAAGCAAGAGTGTTAAGTTTCTATAACTTTAATATAGAGATGTTTTTGAGCCCCTGGGCTTGCTCAGAGCTGGGCTGGGCAGGGTGGGATCACTGCTGACCAGTCTGCACAAGCTCTCCTGCCAGGCAGTAACTGAGACTTCAGCAAAGCCCTCAGCAGTCTCCACCTCTTTGGCCACAGGCTCAAAGACCAGCACAGGAGCCATCCCACCTGTGTGTAAGGCACAGAGATCACTTCTGTGCTGAGGATCTTGGGACAGAATTCAAGTGTTCATCAGGATTTGTTTCAGTCAACTCTTGAACTCCAGACACATCCTCAGTAAAGCCAGGCCAGGTCCAGCCTCTGTCCCTAGATGTACAGGGAGGGCATCCTTGTGAATACCAATTTCCTCTGGAACCCTCACCTACATCTCCCTCCTGCAATACCCAAGGCTTGCCCAGTGAATGCAGCAGCACACTCCATCACATTCTGTCTTCAGACTCCAGATTGTGGTCATGTTGCAAAAATAATTGGAAATCTCAGCCAAAATACATAAGGAAAACAGATTTTGCAATGCAGTGTTTCTCTACGTTTCAAAATAGTTCTGAAAGCTTTGTAGAGTCAAGAAATACGCTGTTTTCTTCCTTTTCCACTTTGATGTCGTTTCATCTACACCTCTGAAACACAGATCTCCTTTCTTAAGCATAAATACAGCTCTTTAAAGCCCTCTTATGCTTAAAATGCACCTTTTCAATATCAGCCACATATTTGAAACAAAATAGAGAGTGTATGAATTCCTGCACTGAAGATTGTTAGCATAGCTAAAGGGACTAGGCCTGAGTGATATTGCCCAAGCAATAGGCAATTGTTACTGCACATGCTCCCCTGGAGCACATTTCCCAGCCCTCAGCACTGGCAGATGTGTTCCACTTGCTCATGGACCCTCTGGAAGCCCACGGCAGATACCAGCAACTTCCCCTCCTGCAGAGTGCAAGTGCTGCCTCATGAGGAAAGCCCAGCCTGCCACAGCACTTGAATTAGGACCTGACATTCCCTTTTCTCCCTTAAAGCACAGACCATTTGTTGCCCTCTCTCTCAGGTGGCATACCTGAGTCCCTTGGGAAATGTTGCTAACTGAAGGGGAAGTGAGGCTGGCTGAGCGAGCAGCAGAGGCAGACGGCTACAACTGAGGGATCAGATGCACTTCTGAATTCTGCTGCCAAATGAAAGCCCATCCCTTGGACACTGGGGGATTTCAGCAATGCTTTCAGTGTATAGGTCGTAACAGTGGATATTCTCTCTTTTCCATGCCTAGGTGATGACCACAGAGGAGCTGTCTGATCATCACACCTGAGGAATAACCCCCTAGGACTGTCTGGACACATGCTCACCACCCAACCCAAAGGTTTCCTTGTAATGTTGATGTATATGGGATTTCATCCCCTTGAATTTGCTATGAAATTGTTATCTTCTTGCAGCTTCAGAATCCCCCAGTAAGCTTGGGAAGGAGGGGAGAGCACTGTGGGAGACATGGAGGGCAGAACACTGTGCTCTTCATATCTTGTAGCCCAGAAGAAAGGAAAGTCTTCAGACCAGTTCTACATTTCACTGATAGCCAATATGAACATTCTAAACCTGGTGTTGATCAGACAGAGCTGGAAAAGAGTGAGAACACACACAAATTGCTGCTGTTTCTCG
Organism: Picathartes gymnocephalus; assembly: GCA_013390045.1. NCBI lineage: Eukaryota > Metazoa > Chordata > Aves > Passeriformes > Picathartidae > Picathartes > Picathartes gymnocephalus. Next base: position 215,634 of record WEKY01004782.1, on the reverse strand, counting down.
TGAATTTTGTATGAAATGGGGTAATCTCAGAGGCCCACGAACAATCTGTTTAAAGAGCCAATCCCAGACCTTAGAAGTGCAGGAGCAAGCAGTTAGATGCTCATCCATGTGGGAAAACAGGAGCAGGCTGAGCCTTGCCATGTTCCTGAGACAATTAAAAACAAAACAGGCAAAGGGAGAGAGATATTGAGAGAGAGAGGGGGAAGGAATTTCCTCATTGCACATTAGAAATGCTACACAAAGGTTCAATTTTAAACCCACACGCCACAGTGTTTGCCGTCATTCTTTGTGGATCACTTGATATCATCCCACCAGCCACAGCACCTGACATCAGCCTCTGTAGAACAGCCTGGTGCAAAAACAGGCTTCTACCTTTTCCCAGTCTCAGAGATAAGTACATGGAAAATCCCTGTCCAATCTCATTGGGATGGGCAAGGTGGCAGCTGATCATACCCCTAACATCACTCATCTAGAGACAGCTCTCATACAGAGGAAAACCCTGACTTCAGCACCTTCACAAGAGACATTTAACTCCATCTGGACTGGTCAAACTCCTCTTGTGGTAACTACACTCAGCTCACAGCCATCCTTGTCACCTCAAACTGGCTGCAACAGCTGTTGGCATGGTCTGGAGAGCAGGGCAGGCCCACAGCACTGCCAGGTCCCACCTCCCCATGCCAGCTGAAGCTTGTGGGATGAGGGGGAGGATCTTCTCCCTTCTCTGCCCTTCAGCCACATCATTCATCTCCTGCCCAAAAGTGGGAATAGTGCTATCAGTGGCTGCATATGGCTGATGCAGTGATCCTAGCAGTGTAAGGTCTCTGTTCACTTTTGTAATACTGTGTCACACACTCCTCTCCTGAGCAGAGGTCAGGCTTTAAACAAGGACAGAGGAAAAGCAAGTTTAGATGGAGAGGATAAGACTGAGGCAGTAGAGATTAGAACAGCCAGAGGAAAGCTGAAAGTCATACTGTGGGAATCCCATTGCCTTCTATTTGACAGACTTGGCTTTTAAACACCACTCCTGTGTGTCACTTTGTGCAGTGACTGCTCCATGAATTTATTTACCAAGGCAATCCAAGAAGAAAACAAAGGAAAAAAAAAATCCAGGAAGTTACTTAGATTACAAGTCTGCACAATTAAAACCTTGATATTTATGGCACTGTAAGACAGAGGCACATTAATAAATAATACTTTGCTCTTTTACAGCACTTTTCCTCTAATGATCTCCAAGCAATTTACAAGTTTTTGCTAGCTGAGCTTCACCAAACCCCTGCAAGGCAAGGAATAGATAAATTGAGTCGCTTTGCTCCCAGCCAAAGTTAAGATCTCTGGGAGGGAAACAATGTAATACACCAAAGCAGCACTGCCAAATGCATACAAGTACAAAAATATGCCAAGTGTAGCATTTCTTTTCAGCAATAACTAAAACACCAGCTCAAGCTGAGACTTCACCATGCTGGGCATGACCTGACACACAGTAATGACATTCCTTGAGCCAAGGACACGAGACATGCAAAACACAAAAGAATGTGGGTCAGGACAGGTAGGAAACCGCCTAAGAAATGTCTCACATGCATTGCAGTGCTCTAATCAACACACAGCACGCCCTGGCTGCTTGGGGCTGGCACTCTGTGGCAGGAAGAATATTGTCTGAACACCTGAGCTATCAGTCAGGGTCTGGGCTTCCCTCAGGAGGGAGCTACAGCAGCATCTTTGGCATCCAGGGCCCAGACACACCAGAGGCACAGGGTAGCAGATGGCAGCAGGGCTGGGTGGCAGCCAGCTGGCTGGGTTACACAGAGCTGTTTGGGCAGCTGACCAAGGCCTCCAGATGACAGGAATGTCACCCAGGTGAGGGCTGCAGAGCTGAGCACTTCCACATCTAACCCGAGGAGCCTGGGGCTGAAGTGGGTGTAGGCTTCAGTCCCTGTATCATTCTGGAGTCCCTCCTTCCACTCCTTTATCCTTGTAAAGTGTGAGATTATCTCATGCAGTCTGAAAAAGTCAAGTCCTTCCTCCTGGGAGCAGAAAAAGCTGCTGGGTTAGGACAGGGGGACCCCAAAGGCTGGAGTGTCTTCAGGCCACAATTCTGTGACTGATCCTTTGGGCCTTGCACTAACACCACTATCTCCATCAGCTCCTGGGAGCTGAAGAAACCTTTTCTGGCTGTTTTGCCCTTAAAGCTCAGGAGCTTGACCTGTGCTTATTCTTTCCCAAGCTTGTTAGAGCCAGGTCCTAAGTGTGCTATCTGACTAAAGATGGCAAGGTTTAGTGCAGGCCAGGCTGTGCTGCAGCCAGATCAAAGCCTGATGCTGGTCCCACATGAGGTGTGCAGCAAAAGCAGAGAGATCATTGTGATTTTTCACACAGGTTGGCTTCTCCAAGCCCAAAACTGCAGGGCAAGCACAGCAGAGGGGCACTGCACAACTGCTGGGTGGGCTTGCTGCTCACTCTCTGGCCTACTGCCAAAGCCAGCTGATTTACCACCCTGTCAAGAAGAGAAATTAGATGCCCTGCTTAGAGGTTTATATTTATTGGAATAGAAAAAAAACCTCAACAAAGAACCTACTGGGTGACTGCTAGAAATATGTGTAAACCAGTTAAACACACTTTATAAAACCTTACAACAATAATACACTTTTACTGAAACAATCACAGGAGCAATTTCACCTGTACTTACTGTCCAGTCATCTGAGCACAAACAGCCCTGAGATTTATGTGCAAGTGGAAACATAATTTCTATTATCTCCGACATTAAAGTTGGCAATGGAAAATCCCATGCCTGGAGTGCAAAATCAATTTCAATAACCAGAATAGCAAGAAGTCAAAGGCAGGACTTGGAAAGGACATGAGTTTCTCAAATAGCCAGCCAGCTTTCTTTATAATGGGAATGCCACTGGGACAGGATGGGATGGGCAATTGGACATTCTGGCTAGATTTTCTCTCTCAACATGAAATATTGCTGTAGTTACATGAGGCAGGTTCTGGACCACAGCAGTGGTTCTCAAACTTTGTTTTTCCTGTCAAACCCCACACTTGGGGCATGCAAGACAGAAAAGACTGAACTGCAGGATTTAAGACTGCTTTTCACTGTATCCAAGCCTGAAATACAGCTAGTCCAAAATGCTGGCTCTGAGGCAGGACCAGGTGCATCAGAACAAGATGTGCTAAACCCTACAGGAGGTAATCTGCCCCCCATCCCAACCCTCACTGCAGCAAAGGCACTGTGGGAGAGGTTCCCTGGATAACAGCTTAGGGATACAGGTAGAGCCAATCCTGCCTTGGAGAGGGCAGATGAATTAGGTAACGTGCCAAGATCCACGCCAGGCCGATTGCTGCAGTTACAAGACATTGCCTTAACCCTGACACACAAGGCTTTATATCTCTTCCCACTGTTGAGGTCTGAGGGTGACAGAGGGGAGTTGCTGTAAGTATAACAATGTCACAGTGTGCAGTTTTGCCTGTACCTGGCAGGCTTATCTGTCATAAATCTCAGTCAATCAGGCATAATATAAGTCACTGAACAAGGTGCTGCCCAGGCAAGAACCCAAGCCAATCAGATGGCAACCCAGGAGCTTTTGAAATCCTCCTGGATAAAAGGCAGCCGGGGAAATAAAACGTGTTCTGTTTGCTGCACGCCACCATGAAGTTCGGCTCCCTTTCTTTGTCTCCTCCCGGACCCCCGGACCTTACACCCACACAACAACTCTGAATATTCTTTGTGCCAACGAAGTACCAGCCCCCCCTCTAAGCTCACCCCAAATTGCCATATTCTGCTTTGCAGGCAAAATGCAGACAAGCTTGCCGAGCCCTGAACCTCAGACACCAGGATCCAGGGTTTGCACCAGCTCAGATGCGCTGGCAGGAGCTCAGAGGTTCCTGAAGTCATCATGCCATTCCGAGAGGTACCAGCTGCAGATGGGGAAAGCTGCAAGTATGGGCTTAGAAGTGATGCCTTCACACACTTACATTTATGCATTCTCTTTTAGGACCTCTTCACTGGGGCTGCTTTACAGAAAGCTGGAGTGACAGCACTGCTGAACCGACCACTCAGATCCTCAGTGCACCCTTGTGCAGACAGCACTTCAGCTGCCCTTTCCCTCACTTGCTGTGCTTTCCAGGGAGTCATGGCAGGTTTTAATCCATTACTCCACCCTCTGGGAACCACAACAGGCTGGTACTGGGACACCTTTGCCCTGCGAAGGCAAATCTTTTGCCCGCACACTGCAAACACTGTAGGTTTCCCTCTGCTAAAGGATTCAAGTAAATTCAAGATTCAAGCACAGAAACAGCATTTCAAGTTTATCAGAAAAGACATAGCACATACAGACACAAAAAGAGACACTTCTAAAAGAGGCAGTAAAAAATTAAATGCCATCTTCAGTGCAAGAATATTCATAAGTCACAAAGAGCTGAGCCTCTGCCATGAACTACAATCAAGAAATGAACCCAGGCATGAACCTCTCTCCCAGTTCCCCTCACTCATGTCTGTATGACAACCAACAGCCAGCACTGCAGAAAAGGAGAGAGACTCCTGAGCGATGCTCCCTAATAGATTCATCTTTTATCATGTTTTCATGACCTTTGTAAAAGGTAATTTAAATTCTAATTGTCCTGTGAGCACCACAGGAATCAATTAGTGACAAGAGATGTTAATTGCGCAGACTGGGAGGGGCATTGCTGGGCTGCTCAGCTCCAACACAGGGTTAAGAGCCCAGGGGAATGCTGGGATGGTTGGGGCTTTAATCAGTCCTCCCTTTCTAATAGTTTCCATGTTGTGCTGCAGTTGTCAAGGTCCATTAGTCTTCTGGAGCATTGAACGAAGCAGTGGCATCCCCTCCACTCCTGCACTCCCCAAGCACATGCACAAAGGATCAGAAGGAACTGCTGTGGAGAAAGCAAATCCTAAAACCTCACTCTCTTTTTGTTCTTGCTTCCCCTTCCTACAGACCCCGCACAGAAATCAGGTTTTGGGCACTGGCAATTACAAAGCAAATGCTTAATGTTGGTGGGCTGTAAGGGAGGTGAGCCTGGTCCTGCCACCTAAAGATCCAGCTTGAGCTGTGTGTGAGAACAAAACGCTCCTGGTTCTGTACCAGGGCACACTGCTGCTCCATGAAGACCCTGGCACTGATCACACTGATCCTTGAAATGCCAGACAAAGGGCAGGCTGGATGCCCAGTGTTTGGACTACACAGGCATGGATGGGGAAAATTTGTCTGAGCCAGAATGAGAACATGCAGCTCAACAGACTGTCCAGCCCATGCTGGCACAGGTGCCTCTCAGTAAAAGACTTGGCACAAGTAATCAGGTGCACCCTGAGATACAGCATTTGTTCCCTCCTTCTCCTCAGGTGAAAGCAGTGCTGCCCTCACCTGTACCCCCTGGCTGGCAGGCAGCTGTGCACAGCACAGTCACACAGTGCTTCAGGAATCCTCAGCACTGACAAGACATGGAGCATAACTTCATGCCAGGAAAGCTTGTGCTGTGCCAAGTCATGCATCTGGGATGGTTAAATCCCCCAGAAATTATAACCACACCACTATTTTCTATTAAATACCATCACAGACCACTGTCATCACCTAAATCCCTCTACATTACCCACTTGGCCGACCAGCAACCTTGGGAGCTGCCTTGGGTAGGTGCTGTGCCTTAATTACTTCTGTCTGCCTGAAACAGAGCAAATGCTCTTTCTTTCTCTGCAAATGCTGCTCTTGGAAATGCTCTCCCCATGGACACAGACTGATTTGGGTTTTAGTTATATTTAATTTTTTAAATGTGTCACATTCTCTAGCCTCTGGAATAGGTGATAGGCACCATTTTCTAAGGAGCACTAAACACAATGGGAATGTCCTGTATGACACTTCATCACATATCCTAGTGACGTTACTGTCATTTTTTAAACTGAGCTTCAGCCACTCCACCCAGAAGAAAGGAGAAGAGAGAAGACCTCAGAGTCTGTGAAAGTCTCGGTTCTGCTCCGTGGTAGTGGCATCAAAACCTTCCCTTAATTTATGAGCATGAAGCTTATGCCTTAGCTACCTGTAATTTGGAAGAAATAGTTAACCTGCTTACCAGGGATCCTAATATTTTTATTACAAATCCCACATCAGGAAGTTGTCTGAGGGCAGCAAGGCTCGAGCACACTGGAGGATACTAGATGGAGGATGACCTCAGTCAGAAAGGTTGCTTAGGGACTAAGTAAGCCAGAGGGAGCACGTGGTGTGGCCAGGTTTGATGTGCAAGCCAGAGGGGCAGGAAGGAGCCTGGAATTAGTGTCACACTGAAATTTCTGAGATATGTCCTCTGCAGGGGACCCAGAGCTTCACACCAGCACGATGCACTCCTGTGGTGCAAACGGGAAGAAAACCTGGCAGGTGTGAAGTGCAATCCCCACGTGAGGTTCCTCCCACCCCTTGCCAGAAAGTCCTTTCCCGCTGCCACATGCATTTGCCTGAGCAGTGGAACAAAGCCAGTTTCACTTCCAACAGTACAGAATTAGCAATTTCTCTACTCACCCTCTGCCCAGCACATCTACAGAGCCTTTTCTGAATTTCCATTAAAAATAATAATGCATTTCGTTCTGCTTCACAAGGCCCATTGGTCACCTGCCTGTATCTCTTTCAGACTCCACTAGTTCCTCCTTTCTTTCACCAGCATAATCACTTTATGCTCTCATCTTTTCCTTCCATTATTTGGGTGATTGTGGACACGTTTTTATTGCTGAGATTTACAAACGACTCAGTCAACCCTTACACAGCAGAGCTGTCCCCGCCCTAGAAGTGAGAAGCAGTGATTGTGTGAGTTGATCCCCACACCACACACAAGGATCTTGAGGTGCAGCTGCTCAGTCTCACACCTGGGGCTACCTGAGCCCCACATGGCAGAGCCCAGGGCTGGCACACATAGTGCTGCACAGGCTCCTGGCACAGATGGGAGGGGGTTTGTTCTGGTGCATCGCCTCCTCTGCAAGGTTTGATGCCCTCACACAAAACTAGCAAACACTGAACCCAATCTTTTCACACCAACCAAGAAACAAGTGCCTGCTGAAGGACCATGACAGAACTAAGTAAAACAGGCTCATCCATCACTAGATTCCCTGAGGCACCACTTGCCCATGCCTGGGGACCAGCTGAGCAGTGAAACTCCCTCTGGAGGCTGCTAATGTCTTCCTCTGCTCTCTGAAAAGGATGACAGAGGCAGGCTCACTCCTTCCTTTCCCACTTTATTCATTCCCCAGCATCTGCACTGCGTGCTAGCACAGCCTGCACTATCCCTGAGCGTTCAGGGAGGGCGGGAGGAGCTCCAGCCAAACCCACGGCCTCAGCAAAGGCTGCATTCACAGCCAGGCACTCAGCACAACAGGGAAGCCTCATGTGGAAGCTGCTCCTGGACAGGAGCTGATGTAAAGAGCTGCCAGAGGAAACCTTTTTCTTGGCCCAGCAACTGCTAACACTTCCATAAATCCAAGGAATTCTTCTGCATAACATCTAATCTGCTAATACCATGGATATTGTATATTATATGTGCACATGGCATAGATATTAAATACAGAGGTGTTAATACAAAAAATGATAAAGTGTATCATACACACCTAATTAGCAGTCGTTACTCCAGACAGAGCCAGTTTTGCCTATGCCTTTATCTTCAGCATTCACTTAGTGTGCCTTAGGGGTCCTAATTTTCCTAATCCTAATCCTAAATGTAATCTTTAACCTTCCTTTTAACCCTCCAAAATTGCTGCCCTGAATGCCTCCTGTGATGCTGTTACTTATTCACAGTTAAAGGCAGCATTATTTCAGCAACACATCTCCCTCTTGCTCTCCTGATTCTCTCTATTCACAGGCAGCTTTGCTTCTTTCCTTTTTCTGTTCACCTGGAATAGCCTGTAATGGGCTCCCCCATGGATCCTCACTACCCACCTGTCTCAGTCCAGGCAGGATAGCTGGAATCAGGTGCCTTGCTGAGAGCTGGGACTGGTGGTTTTCATGAGCTGAACTGTGCCTAAGGCAGGTGCTAAAGCTTCACCAACTTTTGCTTTTTTTTTTTTTTTCTCCTCTGGTCCTGTACAAAAGGAGAGAGGCCCAAGCACAAGTACCTTCAAAACCACACCAGATCCTACACCTCAGCAACCCAACATCTCTTCAACCAGACACTAAAAGCAAAGAAAGGGAGTGAAAAACAAGTAGCAGGTATGAGAACTGGGCTATAGAGAGTAGCCATCAATTCAGAAATTTAATTTGCCAAGTAGGAACTCAAACTGATGGGCTTCTAGTAGCATGGAGTGAATGTTGACACTAATTTGACTTAAAGCTACTATTATTTTTCAAAGCTGTTTTCCCCAGCTGCCAGAAAATACAGCCACATGCAAAAACTACAATAATATATATCAAGTTTCACCAACTGAATTGCAGCCAAGTTCCCGTGATGGCACCTGGCATTGACCATATCAGAACAAAGTCATGGCACTGAGTCCTACAAGCCACTGAGTCCAGCAGCAAAAATGCTTCTTGTTTATTTTACTTATTTAATCTTTGTAGCACCAGCCATGCCTGTACCAAGTCCATATAGCCCTGAGGCTCCATATATAACTCAGTCTCCTGCTGCCAAAAAAAAAAATAAAAAAGAAGATTTGGCTCTGTCAGGACCAACTCAGACCATTTGTGTCTGGACAGGGACTGATGACAGAGCCTGGCAGAAAATGTCTTTCTGGCTCTAATACACTCGTTCCTGTGTCTGGCCATCAGGATGCTTTGGTGGAGCTGTGTCTGCCTTGCTGGGAAACATTAACATCTCTTCCAGAGCTCTGCTAGAAACTGCTGCCCTTTTGTCTTCACTACAGTCTGATGCAGAAGAGAAAGCCATTGTGTTCCCTCTGCGCTTTTTTGTTCCAATCACAGAATTGTATAGGTTGGAAAAGACCCCTACGACCGTCAAGTCCATGCATTTGCCCAGCACAGCCAAGGGCACCACTAACCCATGTCCTCAGGTGCCACATCCACACAGCTTTCAAATCCCTCCAGGGATGGTGACTCCACCACTGCCCTGGGCAGCCTCTGCCAGGGCTTGGCAACCCTTTGGATGAAAACATTTCCCTAATATCCAATCTAAACCTCCCTCAGTGCATCTTGAAGCCGTTTCCTCTTGTCTTGCTGCTTGTTACCTGGGAGAAGAGATCGACCCCCACCTGGCTACAGCCTCCTCTCAGATTCTGTCTGACGCAGGGATAGTGCAGTAACTACTCACTTGCTTTTCCCTGTTTCCCAAAAGTCAGTTTGTGCAAGGAAAACAAGACATTGGGGCCAGCAAACAGTACCTGTGCAGCCTAGGACTTGTCTCAACTCTGTGTTACACAAGTTGATGGTCTTTGGACAGTGTCTAAAGCTGAGACACCCAGCCTTTTCCTGGAATCCAAACTGCAAGGAAATGAAAGCACAGGGAGCTGACATGACAGCAGCTGGCTTTAAAGGTTCTTTTACTTATATCCACACAAATATAAGAGCAGTGGAGCTTCCTGTGTTACTGGTCTTTCAGTTGGTGGTAGATCCCTGATAATGTTCTAAACCTGGCATTCTTTTATCAGTTTGACAGCCCCACATTTTGCCAGGCACTCGTGAGCTGGGGAAGAGTGCTGGGGCACCCCAGCCCTGGCTGCAGCAGCTCCATGGGGAGGCACTGGGGTCTCTGTCCCATGGCAGGGAACAGGGCAGGCAGCTCAGAGTGAGCCTGCAGCCCCCCACGCTGTGCTGCCATGGGGCAGAAATCTGTTCGAGCAGCCAGGACTGCAATTAAAGTGTCCTTTGTCCGTGTGGAGGGGGGGAAATGTGCACACAGACCGAGAACATGGAAAAATCGGATGTGATTTGAAGCTAATGGGAGGAAACAAGATTGTTTTAACAGCAGCAGCCACTGGGTGGTAGAGTCTGCTACCGAGAGAGTTGGCCAAGGAGGTGCTGCTGCCAGGGGCCACGGGGGCCCATGGAGAGTAGGAACAGCTAACACAGGGATGCCCTAAAAATCCTGGGGTCAGCCACACCCCAGTGGCCCTGCCAGCCCCGCTCTCACAGGTCGTATCAAACCAAAGCAGAAGGAGCTTGGTCAAAAGGACGGCACAGGGTTACACTGAACTCCCCAATTAAACTGAGGCAAGATGGATAACACAAAAATCAGCTGCAAGATCAATATTTCTATTCATTTACAAGCATAACAAGGTTAGAGAGGTGAGCAGAGTAAATAATTAACTCATTTACAGGATTTTGCTTTTTTTTTTTTCCAAACAGTCATTTTATTCTCCTGGGTGATTAGCTATGCAGTTGACATTAATCACAACTGCAGCAATTATTTGAAGTATTTGATTAATCAATCCAGAGGAAAAAGAGAGCTAGGCCAAACTACCCTTGCTGCACAGCCTTGTTGGTCAATCAGTCAATACACAGGTGCTGGCTTTCAGAAAGGTGACGTTTCCTGCAGGGTGTAACAAGTCCTCTGGCTGGCTGGATACAGCACTAAGATGGAGGTAACACCTCAGATGGGCAAGATGCAGACCATGATACTTTCCAGCTGAATTAAAGAGCATTTATTAATGCTAGACTTGCTGAATTGGGAATCTCAACTTGTGGTCCTCCAGCTACTAAAACACAAATACAATCAAATGCTTGCCCAGACCTGGTGATACACATGAAAAATACCATTACAGAGCAGTGTGTGTCAGCCAACACTGGCAGGGGGCTGAAACTCCTAACTCTTGCCTTCTCATCTATAATATGAGAAGTGATATCAATTAAGGAATAACAAGAAGAATAGAAGGTGGTCTGAGCATTATTATTAATAAAAGATCAGGTTGGAAAAGATCAGGTGTATACTTTCTTTTTCTTGCTATTTTTCCTTCTAATAATCATTCCTGGAATTTCTGTTTACCACTCCTACTCCTGGTAGCAGTGATCTTCATACAGAATAGGAAGGAACTCCAGACTTCAAAAACCACCAAAATCAAGTTTCAGCACCTTTTTGACAATTCTCACACCTCCCGACAGACAGCTGGTAATGTGCTATATTATAATACATTCTCATCTGGTTCTGCTCTGGATTAGGCTGCTGCTTTCAAAAATGCAAATGTTAACTCTCAGAACAAACTTTGCTTGATGATGTTAAGCTTATGTGTAAACTGAAATGCAGCAGACTTTCATTACAAGAGCTCAACCGTTTAAAAAGATGAAAATTACAAGATGGGGCACATTTTTAAAATAAATATTAGAACATTCAACCTGTATTTTATTGATTATGTTTCCCCATCTAACACTTGTACTCCTGCATATAAATGAAACTAATGTTTCTTTAACACAAAAACTATAAAGGATCAAAAATCTTTTGGACTGCTACAACTCCTGCAGGGAATTTGCCTCATGATCATGTCAATGCCAAGTTCTGCTGTGTAGCTGCTGATTGCACTCTCTTCTGGGCACAGCCCAGGTGGACAATAAGCTCTCCTGTGTGCAAATAGGACACCAGACTGCCATACGCCCAAAGCTTTTGCACACAGATCCTTCATGCACAAAGCCAGGAGGTTCCCACTCCCGCAGAGGACACGCTGCAGGAGGAGAGGCAAGTCTAGAGTAAGTCACTACATACATGCTTTTAGTAAGATCAACCACTCCAAGTTTTTTGTCTGCTCCTCAAGCAGCATATTTCTTACATCTGGCATGCAAAATACTGTAATAGTGAAGAACATCCCATTTTGATTTAAATGAATGCATTTATTTCCAAAAGGGAGACCGTAAATTAAACAAACACATTTCTCTCTTTGCACATGAAAGCATTGTTTTGTCACAGATGTACAGTATAATACATTTATTTTCTCAATTGTTTTGTATTTGTAAGGCAGTGCCAGTTATTTGGATGGGTTTGTAAGGATGAAGCAAATTGCTCTGTGGGGCTCTATTCAGGGAACATAATATTCCCACAAAAGCACCATAATTCTGCATGCAGCAACACAAACTGCCACGACACTGCAGCAGCTGCCAGGGTGGATAGACTTAGCATTATCAAAACTAGCATGACAACTCCACTCCAAAAGCCCCTTATATGCATAAATTAATGATGAATGTACATTGATTAGCCCCCACCCAGACGCCAAGGAACCCTGCCTTCCTACAGTATAATTTGGAACCTCACCACAGTTGTTTTGTGCATTCAGAGGCCTGGAGAGCATTTCAGCTTGTCCTTGGATCACACTGACCCTGCCCAAAGCTCTGGAGCCCTGCTCACATGTGCACACGCACTGGGGCAGATCAGGGACTGTGCTACAGCCCTGAGCCGCGGGGAGCAGCCAAGACCACAGAATAGCATCAGCAACGTGCCAGGAGGGGCATTTTGGGAGGTCTGCCACACAAAGCTGAGAGGAAGAACATCCTGCCAGGGATCATGTCTTTGTTCCAGAAGTTAGATATAAATTCAGCTGCTCCTCTCCTTTTGACCAAGTATCTCCCTTCTCCAGGCATGCAGAAAGGCAAAACAAGCTGTCACAGAAACATTTTATGAGACTTTTGTTTTCATCACAACTACAACAAGCTGGAAATGTGCACAGGCCCAGTGGACATTGCTGCCCCTAAACTCTCAGGCTTCTCCAGCTATTTGCCAGCTTCCTCCACAGCTCTAACCAGTTCCCACTCTGGCTTCCTGAAATTTGACCACAAAGGCTTTCCTATCCATCTCTAAGTCCTTCTGGTTATACAAAAACACATTTTAAAAACCAAGAAAACACATGTTCTGAATACAGGCTGACTAACCCACATTATTTAACTCAGGTCAAAGCAGGACTAAGGGCAGGTTGACCTGGATGCTCAAGTAAAACAAAGTGGGAATTCACATTTCAAGCCAACTTGTCCAGTTTGATATTGAATCTGAGTGCAAAGCTTTCAGCTTGCATACGTAGATAGGTTTGTGCTGAGTATATAAGATAATAATAATGATATATAGGCAGAGCGAATACCTAGATCCAATGGGGAAGCCTCCTGTTCTACTGCTACCTCTCTAAAATACCCCTGCATTCTCCTATGTCAGGTGACTTGGCCTTTAACTAAAGGCACATCCTCACTTCCTGACTAGTTTCTGTGGGTCATCTGTGGAGCTGCTGAAGCCAGGCTTCTCCTTGCATACTAATGGCTCCTCTCAGCCTAGGGATGTGCTTTTGGGTGCTGCTTCTGTTACCATACACAAGCTCAGCTTCAGAGGACCCAGCACAGCAGAGTTTATATGAGCAGGTGCACTGAAACTGAGCAAGACAGGAAAATCTGTGTCAGCAGGAAAACTAAGAGAGAAACAGTGCAGGGGGCCTTAAAGAAATAACCACCCCTTGCTTTATACACATTGTCTCCTACAGACATGAGAACTGGAAGTTTCACAAAGAAGTCCAATGGTGATTGAGACATTAACTTCAAGGTCCAGTCTCTACTGGAATCCTTTATCCAGAAGTTGTCTGGGATCCCATGGTTCTTCTAAGCCAATCTTTCCATCACGTCGTTGTACACAGCAGCATTAGCAGCTCGTGACCTCAGAAAATTTACTGCTTATAGCACTGACAGATAATAGTAACAATGCAGAATGGAATTTGGGCAGAAAAGAAATCTCAGCTTTCTATATTTTTTTGCAGGATAGTGTTAGTTTTGATCAGTCAGCTCTAATATGGAAGCCAGGAAAGAGCTGACTCAGTGAACACAGTAAGTGGTTATTTCACACAGCAACCTAATGATGACAATGATGATGTTGTGGTAACTTGGGTACAGCTACTGAGCATCACTGGGAGAAAAGGAAGAACCCTGCAATATACTGCTATGATTCCTAATAGACCTGTTGTAGAAGTCCTGTTGTCAGAGTCCTGAGGGAAGTCTTGAACCATTGCTGGAGCTGGGAGGTGGCAGAAAAAGGCAGTGTCAGCTGAGTTCTCTAAGCTTTTTTGCAAAGGTGACTCAGACCATTATCCTTGTTTTGCACATCTCTATGTGATTAGCCCGAAGTGACTTACCCAAAATGAGCACCCCTCAAGATGTCCAGCCCATCTTTTCCAATTCCCAACTTGTCACTCATCAAGCTACAACAACAGATCCCTGGAAGACTACAGTCTCTGACCTCTGAAGTGGCAGTGACTAAATTCCATAAAGAGCATGAGAACTGAAATGATTTTCCTGCTGCTGGTTGTTACCTAAGAAAATTCTAGAGAACACTGTTCTCACAAACAGGACAGCAAGGCAGTGCCGTCGCAGAGCCAGGACTTGTCCATTGCATGGGTGGGTTGCTCCCTCTGCCAGCCACAGCAAAGAGAATAATTACATAGAAATAACTGATAGGAGCAAGCAGATCCATCTGTGCATTTGCTAGCAAGTTGGATATGGGTGTTGCAAAATGATAGAATGGTTTGGGTTGGAAGGGACCTCAAAATCCAACTCATTCCCTGCTGTGGGCAAGGACAACTTCCACTAGACCAGGACAGTCCATTCGACAGGCCTCGAACCCTGCCAGGGATGGGGCATACACAGCTTCACAGGGTCTGTAAGACCCCAGTGCCAGAGTCTCACCACCCCCACAGTGAAGAATCATGTCAATTAATGGCTTTCACCTAATTCAACTGCACTGGGCTGGTGGGGAGCAAGGGAGAAGAGGCAGCCACTGTGGTTGGATGGAAGCACAAGGACAGGTCAAACACATTTACAAGGAGTTTGAAGCAGGAACTTCTCAGCATAAGGCAGCAGTTGCAACAAAATACACCAATATCACATGGCAATCAATACAGATCGAAAATTGTGTCAGCTTTACAAAGCACCTCCCTATTTCCCAGAGGATCATTAAGAAAAAAAAAAAAAACAAACCCCAAACAAAAAAAACCAACAAACAAAAAAAAAAAAAAAACAAAAAAAAAGCGCGCAACTACTCACTGCAGTTAACAGCTGAAACTGTGTTTTATGTCCAGAGCTGAAGTCATCGCATGACTTCATGTCTGCAATGAGCGAACGGAAAGAACACATGGAAAAGCTCGCTCGGCGAGGGGCTCAGCGCGCTGCTTCCCCCGGTGACCGCCAGGGGTCCCCCGCGCTCAAGCCCACCCCGGGAATTCTCTCCCGGCAGGATTTTTGTCATCCCAACCCATCCCTTCCCCCGCGCGGGCTGCCCAGCCAGCCCACAGCTCCCCGGACACCAGGCCACTGACACCTCACAGCTCCTGGCCAGGCTGAAACCCCGCGGCTAATGACACATCTCGCTGGGGTTTTGTGCATGTAATCCCACACCACCCATTCCCGGGCAGGCAGAACAGAGGGAGCCACAGCAATGAATCCATGATTTGTCTGCAGGGTCACATCATCTGTACATGCCTGAGACGTGTTCACGTGGGCCAAACACATCCTTGCTTCTCAGAGGCTGCAAGCACCAGTGTGATAGCAGATTTCCTGGGATGGATTTGAGCCTTACAAATCCACACGCGAGAATGCCAGTGGTTACAAAGCACCGACTGTAAGTAACTGGTGGGTAATTATGGAGGGATGTGTCTGTGTGGCTCAGCTCCAACATCAACAGAGGGAAGAGCTCTGCCTATTGAGTCATCAGCAGCATTTCCTTCCAGCCCTTGTGTTTCCCGACAGGTCGCCTCTGAGTTACTGCCCAGAGCCACAGTGGCTGAGCTCACACCCGCAGGGACCAGGGCTCCAGGCCCCCACAGCCAGGAGAGCTTTCCTGGCCACCACACTGCTGAGGACATGGTGCCTCAGCAGCCTCTTTATTACAGCCACTGAACTGAATACCAACAACATCCCAGTCCCGGTCACCACAGACGCTTCAGAGATGCCCTGCCACCACCAAACACGGGCTACAGGAATCACACGAGAGTTTCAGTGCCCCATCCCATTGGCTATCCATGAGTCCCAAACTCTCCACAGCCCAAGTGCCACCATGTAGGAACAAAGTCAGCATTTCCTCTGCAGGAAAATAATTTGGCTAATGAGAGATTGTTAAATGAGAGGAAGATGTTTCTTAAAGACTGCAGAAGTGTGCCAGACATTCACATTATCACAAGGGCAATGAATACACAGGCATTTTTATTTTACCTTCTCGGTGTGCAAGGCTACCTGAATTCTTCTACACTTAGTTATTTTCTGCTATTTGCTATAGAATTTTCATTCACTTTCCAGTTTGTCCTACTCCTTCCTTCTAGTTTTCTTCTTTTTTCAATTCCTTTCTCAGTTCCACATTTTGAGTTCTGTTTCTTCTGTTGTCCCCATCTCTTCCAACAGAGCTGAACAGCGAACGTGTGCCGATCTGTCTCCTCCATGTAATTGCCCACTACAATTTTCACTCAACAGATTTGTTAGCCCCATAAAATAGTCACTGAAAGGTTTCCAACAATAAGCAGGACTTAGGACTCTAAAAACCTCATCTCACTGGATCAGGTGCCAGACCACATGAACAAGCTAAAGCAACTGGTTTGATGGAGACCAGAGGGTATCTGCCAGGGTTCTGCAGTAAAGCATCTGCTCTGCTGCCTGTGGGCTTTCCTGTGCTACTGCAGCAGCACCTTTACATCTCTACCAGAGCACAGTAATTCCCCAGGTCTGCAGGACATCTGAAGACATTTCTGAAGACCAGATAAGAGGAAGCTGAAAAATTCAGCTTCATAACTGCATGTATCTTTGAAACAATAAATGTTTTGATTGATCAGCATTTCTAGGCAGCGAAACAAATGAGCATTTCCACTCCCGGGGGAAGTGGGAAGCAAGCAAACTCCATTCCTCTGTTCTGTAGTGTACAGGAAATCTGAGTGATTGATGGCAGCAGTAGGGAAATGCACATTCAGCTTATATTTCCAATGTAAATGACTTGCCACCTCACCCCTCTGCTTCCTGTTCCTTCACATAGCCCCCACACTCCGGCTGGTACTTGTAGTATATGTGAATCAGGGAGGAAAAGAAACAGGACTTGTTAGACTGCTTCCCTCTACCCCAATTTAAATGAGAAAGATAGCATGCAAAATCAAAGGGCAAACAGCTGTTCAGGTCTGAGCTCTTTTTGCCCATAGACCCAGGGTGGTGACTTAGGGATGGACTAAGGAATGCTCTAGCATTGCTCCTAGACCCTGTCTGTGCCAGGTGCAGAAGGCCCCTATTTACAGAACACCTCCTTGTACTACAAAAGTCAAAGCAGAAGGCAAAGAGGTTTTTTAGGATGCTGCACACCATCTGTGGGATCTGTCTGGTTCACAGGGATGCTGAGACACAGCAGGGCCAGGGCAAGAGAAGGAGCCATGAGGAACACAGGAACATCCGCTGTGGGAGGCGTGTCCCTGCTTTTTCCCAGGCACTTCACTGAGAGGTGCTTATTTTTACAAAGCAGGCTCTGACATCTTAAAGAACCAATGTTGTCGTGGTGCCCTAAACCAATGAGTATGTGACCTACTCGTTCCCACTCTGTCCCTTGACCTTTTCCCATAGCATTCTCCAAAAGCATCACATGAAAAATAGCCCTTCTCAGCTCTCCAGAGGCTTTGGAGACAGCATCAAAGCTCTGTGCTTATAAACATTTCCAGCCAGGCCAAAATGCCATTCCAGCATCAGGGGTCCCAGGATTTCTAAGCCTGTCACAAGGAACTGGAGGGAGAGGGGGCAGGGGAGAGGCAGCACATGTTGCCAAGGGAAGGGGGAAGCAAGGGCCAGGCAGCTGAAGTGTGAGCTGAGCTCCAGGAAAGCCCCGTGGGATGAGACAGGATTTGCACGTACACCTGAGGCTACACAGGATCCTTCTGCCTCCTTGCTTATTACAAATAGCTCTCTTAGCATAGGCTGAAGGATCATTTACCTCACTGAGCCTTCAACCTGATCTGCCTTTCCCCCTTCTCTCACCTTGCTCATCCCATCCATTCTGGAGAGGAATTTACAGCCCAGGTGAAGACAGAGAACTCAACAGACTGCAAAGGGGCAGTCCTTGAGCATCAAGACAAGTTATTTGTTGACTCTCTAGGCTTTGAATAGTAGCTGTCCAACAAATACCTACAGGATTCCCTGTCAGCTCCCTCCAGTGTCTCACACATCCTTGGCACACTCCTACCTTTTGCTGAAGAAACTTCAACTGTTCCCAGTTTTTGTGTTTCCTGATAGCTGCAGATCTAACTTCCATTGGCAATAGCTGCACACACTCCTTGAACACCTCCTAAAAAGCAAATGCCACAGAAGATGCTCCATAATTGACTGAGACTTTTTCTCAACCATCATCCTGTTCCTGTGACTTGCATTTTGCCTGTATTTGTTCCTCCACAGAATATTAAGAGCTGCAAGGGACCCACAAGGATCCTCAAGTCAAACTCTTCAGTAAATAGCCTATACAGGGGCCAAACCCACAACTTTGATGTTATGAGCACCATGCTCTAACCAACTGAGCCGATGATCTCAGGGGTTTTGTCCTCCCGTTCCTGCCACAGACTACAGGCGAGGCCTTCAGCTGGGCAATCCACACCAAAGGCTGTTTGAGGACTGATTACAGCCCATTGTCCCTTGTTTCAGTGCACTACTTTTGCCAAGGAAAGGAGACAAAAAGGGATAGGTTTTTTGTAACCATCTACCAGCACATCACCATCTCACCTGACCATGCCTGGAGCTTCACCAGTTGAGTCTGGGTCACACAGTCCCCCGTACAACCAAGCAGCCAAGGAAAACCATCTTTATGTCTGAATACGTGCTTGGTGCTGGTGGCAGCCAAGCAGGTTTGTGTTTGGGTAGCTCTTACGTGGCCATAGGGACACTGCCCTCTTGCAGGGCAATAATTTCAGTCCCAACAAGGAAACTGGATAATTACAGAGAAAAGCAGCAGGTACTTCAATCATTCCTACTGGGTCAGGTCTTTTAAAATGTCATTGAAAAGAAATGGTGGGATAATGAATGCCTTGAGTCACTTTCAAAGCACCTGGCAGGCCCAGACAGGAGGAAGCAACAAGGTTAGAAGGGCTCCATCATCCTTCCTGGTTCCTGGGGACTGACCATAGAGGGTGAGAGATCTGGGACAGGATGGTGTGATCATAGGATGGCATAAAAATAGGAATACAGTCATGTGAGTTCTATTGCTGTAGATGTCTCCAGTTTAAGAGCAAACTTCCTTACTTTATTCTGGTTGATCTTGCTCATTTTGTATTTTAGTTGTGGCCCTTCTTCACCATTTTCCCTTTTACATAGCATCAGAAAAGCATTAACTCATTACTTTGTTTCATTCCACTGACATAACTGCTTAAATATCCTTCCTGATGTTTTGACATATATCACTTGGACAGACTTTTAGAAATTTAAACCATGGAAGCTGTAGGACATTTTAAAAAAATTAGAAAATATGTGGACAATTCTTCTGTTATTTTAACAATATGAAGACTCAACACTTGTTTAAGTCTGCCAGCAAATACAGGGAAATATGTGCTTACCTGGCACAAACATTAAAGTGAGCACATAGAATTTTAGAGCCGCACATCTACTACACACCCTGCGTGCATGCTGAAACCCCCACATTCACAAAAACACATTTACAGTGCATAAGGCAGGCACAGATTATTTTCAGTGCAAAGCATCTTTTTCTATAGGCAACAGGAGCATATGAACCAAGGAAGCACACATACACTGAGCATGCAGACAAAACATCCATTCATTCCATGTAACAAAGATTTATGTCTACCAAATGAAGAATGGTACCTGTATATCCATTTAGAATAAATCTGACATTAGCAAATGCACAATTACTGTGAAAGGAAATAAAACACCCTTAATTGTTCAGCCCAGAAAACAGGAAAACAGAACAATCAAATGAAGTGCCACACACACAGGTACTGTATGTGCACAGAATGTACACTGGAGAAAGCACACCACCATAAACACAGTATTCCCAAAAGACTTCTCCAGACACTTATGTTGTGCTCAAATGCACACAGGCAGATCCTTAACCACACACTCACCTGCACAAATATGTATCAGAAGAACAAAAGCCCGTTACACATAATAAGAAGTCAAAAATGCACACTTTAGAAATGAGGAACACACTAGGCAAATACCCAACTCATGCATAGAAGTGTTATGTACATGCTCCACAGAAATTAATTCCTAAGTCTCAAATGCAGGCTGCAGTTAATAATCCTAATGCACTGGGGGCTGCATTTCACCCTGCAGTTCAGAGCACAGCACACAGAGCACTGGGGCTGAGGTCACAGCTGGCCCCACATAGGTTCAATATCTACAGTTCATGTGTAGAATTTAATCTTCTCCCAGAGTAAGTAGCTGCACTGCTGCTGCAATTCCCCAGAGCCATCTTAGAACTATATAAACTACTGTGTCTGGACTGCCTTGTAGCAGGCAAAATCCATTTGGAGATTCATTGGCAATTCTCCCATTTTTTCCCCCCATCTAAGGGACCGAAGAATTCGATTTTATGGAGGGTGGACTGCTGCAACCATCACATGGGCATCTCAATTAGCCCTGTGTCCTCTTACCTTACTGCCTCTACAGCTGCAGTGGAGGGCAGCCACTGGTTCCACACCAGTCAACAACCTGAGCAGCAAAGCAACTGCTGGAGGTGGAGGATAAAGGCATTTTACTCCCTTTTATTGCCTAGATAAGACCTCTGATAATTTTACAGTCAGGCTATCAAGTACCTAAACAGAAACAAATGCACCTAATCAAATGCATCAGCGGGCAATGCAAGAGCAGGCAGCCAGGCGTGACTCCAGCATTAATCAAAAGCAGGAGGCAGAACACTCTGCTGCCTGCCTGAGGCCTACAGCCAGCCTTCCACTTCAGAGAGGTTTGCACACAGACAAAACACTCCTGTCCCACAGCTTCTGCCCACTATAGGCTACGTGTGAAATCCCAGTGACCCACTGGGAGACAGATTCTGGCTTGCAGCTTGAACACCAGACTCAGCTTTAGCTGCTCCACATTCCAGAACTACTCCAGCTATGGACACACAAAGAAATCCTGTGGCAGCAGATTCATTTCATCTATTGCACATCATTTAAAAGTACCCGACCTAAACCCAGCACAAAGGTTTGGAAACAGCAAGGCACACCCACAGCATGTTTGCTTCTGCTTCCAGAAATGTACATTGCTCTCTGCTGTGATGAAATCTAGACATGCTTAGATACAGCTGTCCATGTTAAGTGAAACAAAATGCCTTCCACATCTCTCCTTTAGTCCTTTGGCAGGGAAATGGGAATCAGCACTGCCAAAAGTTGCAGTCTCTCTAAATGCCATAAACTTACACTGTACCCCAAATGGAGAAGGATCTTGTCCTGCTATCACAGTCCAGCCCGATGGCACAGCCACAGACACAACCTGGGGTCTGCCTTGTTCCTCCCAAACACCTCTGACCAAGCAAAGATTGTGGAAACCCAGAAAAATGGGGAGTATCTTTTTCTCCAGGTGCTCCATGCAGTAAACAGAACCAAAAGAAAAACAAAACAAATCAGCAGAGACTAATGAATAAAAATAACAGACTCTCTGCTTTTCTCCTTGTAATTTCCCCACCCCAGACAGCTGTAATGTGGAAAGTATTGAAATTTAAATCACACCTCAGCCTAACCTCAGCTGACAGGCTGCCAATGCAATAATCTCAGCCTGGCTATCTTCTCTCAGGGAGAACAACAAACCAACTAAAGCAAAGTGATAAATTTTCAATTTTATTTTAAAATACACCAGATGGGAGATTTTATTGGAGTCATAAATATGTCAAAAGCAATGTTGGCATATGATTGGAGATTGCCCCCACCAAGGGAACAGCTCTCCTTGTTTAGAAGTGCCACCAGATTCTTAATAAGAGGCTCCAGTTACACTGCAGCAAAACAGTCCCTGTATTAAGCCAACTGAATGTCTATTTGCCAGACATCTTTTTTCTCTTCTCTGTCAGCTCTGGCTCCTTAAACAGGAGAAATGAGGGTGCTGAGTTCAGACCTAAGCATCACTAGTTTGAGTTCTCATTTTGTTGCTGGAAAATGACTAAAAAGTATTTTATTTCTCACCAGTATTTGGAAACAGAATTTCGTATCAGTCAATGAAGCTTCCTTTGATTTCCTAGAATCCCAACCAGCAGGTGTCAACCAAGTTCAGCCTCAGATTTAAAGCAAATCGAATTCAAGCCCTTAATCCTAGCCATGGGTCAACCTCAAATTACAGAAATAGCGTTTGGCCTCAGTCCCAAAATTTCATGTGAGCTAAAACCAGATCTAAATCCCACCAGCCACTTCCAGAAATATGAGCTGCCTTTTGTAGCCTCTGTACCTCTCCTCCTTCTACCACTGGTGCTGTGACAGATGACAGTAGTCTAACAGGAAGAAGTCTGATATTTATGCCTTTTCATCATTTCAAAGGTTTTACAGACTGGCTCTACCAGCTATGTCTCTGAGCATGATTCCCACCTTCCAGCTTACTCAGGAAATCCTCATATCCTTATACCAATAAATTCAAATCAATCAACTCTACCACCACTGATTTCCATCACCACAGAATCTGGCTCACTGCAACTTTGACACCAAAAACTTAAAGCAAAGCAAGTGAAAAATAATCTGTTATTTTATGATTTTTCATATAAATGCTTTGCAGATTTAATCTTTTAGCCACAAAACTGTAAGAAGGGGTTAGAGAATTAGTAAGAAAGCCAATACATAAAATGTTACAAAATAATATCCTGAGGTTATGGCCACTCTAACATTAACAGCACCACAGAGGGCAAGATGAGAAGGAAACATAAGCAAAAAGTGACATAACTTTGCATAGGTTAGAGGTCGGTGGTCTTTTCAGACATTATTCTTCACAGTCAAAGGAGTGCTAGATGCTATTTCAGTATTCTCTCTAACAGATTGATCATTTGCTGTAGAAGGCTTTTAAAAAACTTTGTGAACACAAGACAGCATCAGGTACATTTATCACAAAATATCATCCTCCTACCCACCCACAGCCTCCAGTCCTGGACATGCCATTCATTGGTCTTGAAGCAGCAGATGCATCAAGACAAGCTGAAGCTTTTAGCAGCTTTTTAATCTGAAGGAGCAGATTGAAATAGAAGAATCATACCCATCAGTCTTAGGCTTAAAATATTTTGACTTAATGTACTACACAGTGAGGCTGGCATTCCTCTGGCTTCTGCAGTGTTTTCGATGGGGACTTGTACAATTCATCATTGATTGGCACAAGGTCAGGGAAATGTGGCAAAGTACAAAACAGCTGGGAAAGAATTCAGCTTGCAGTCTAATGCTTTTGACAAAACAGAAACCCATGCTGGGGACATGCAAGAGCATGGCCTGGCTCTACTCTTCAACATCCAGGAGGACTCACTGAGAAAGCAGAATTGGCCAGTTCCAACCACATTTGAAACTAACATTTCCCCAAATTCTAACAAGCACTGATAACAATGGCAGAGCACGGACAAAGCTGAATTCAGGAACATTGCTGCCTTCACAGGTTAAAAGGTCTGCGAGGCCATTTCCATCACAAAATCTGTGGAACTATTTGGGGCACTAAAGCCTCCCAGGGTGCTCTAATGGGCTGATGCACAATAGTACAGCCAAGCTGTAAGTCCTCCAGGAGAGAGATTGCAGCTGACTGTACGTCTGTGCAATATTTAGCACAATCGAGCTTCAGCTCTAATAGCAGTCTCTAAGTGTTACTGTGCTACAACAATGGCCAGTGACAACTTAGATAATAAAAATAACAATGCATCAGGAGTATCTATGGCATAATTACAAGGTTTATTCCAAGCACCTAATCAAATTGTTCAGTAACTTAGCATAAACAAGGACAGAGGCAGATACTCCGAGATTAAGGAGCAAATTGTGATTAGCTCAGGTATAATTGCCTTGGAACTCCCCACACTTTCAGTCAGGCCAAGGACTGACTAACAGCATCTTCAGGCAAGCACGTATTTCTCCTTGTGGAAGATAAGCCCCAAACACTTGTTTGAGCAGTCTGAAAAGGCAGGGATCTGTGCATGCTGCATCTCTGAGCCCAGGAGGAACTGACCTCAGGCAGCTAGGTTAACTTCAGACTTACTTAAGGTGTCTTCAGGGCATTCTCTAGTTAAGCTGCTGCACTAATAAAGTCTATTTAATTATTTGAATAAACTTTACTATTTAATAAATCACTTAACAAAGGAGTGAACTCATTTAGGTATTGACTGGTTAACCTACCTGGCAAACAAGTAATATCCAGGCAAGTAGGAATGTTACTTCACCAGGTTCCTCAGTTCCCAGTCCTTCCAGTAATGGGCAAACCTGCTGTCTCACTAGAAAGCTCTCCCATTAAATCACTGCAGCACACAGTAACTGCAAAGGTCTCCCAAGATTTTACTACAGTCTCATATTTGGCAGCCACATGACATCAGTCCATAGAGAAGACCTTAATATAATCTCAAGAACATAAAATGCTGACATCCAACATCACAGGATCCCATCCAGCACAGGACATCCTCCTTTCCAACAACACCACTGAACACCCCTCCAGTGCTACCAGATGTCACACAAACTCACTTCTGCTCCTGCTACATGTCTCTCCACCTTCAGAACAATCCAAGCATCAATTCACATGTAGAGCTGGAGGCCTGAAAACACACAGTCACCTTTAAATTAATCGGCACCAGGAACAAGCCACAGGGGTGGGCAATCAGCAAACAAATGGTTTGCATCCAGGTCAGCTCCCATAGTCCTGCCAGGACCCCTCCTTTTTGTTTCCCTGATCCTCTTCCCTTCCTAGGTTCACACCAGGACCTGGACACACAAGCAGATACAGGCTTCCCTCTGATGCAGTTATAAATTATATAACAAATTAAAATTACTTTATGACAGTGATAACACCATCATCTGTAGTGTTCATGGGTTAATAAATTGTGCCCATGAATGACTATGTGCTGACTTACTAACTAAGCTGCAAACAGAGCTGTTCATCTCCTCTGCAGTACCCTGAAAACCAGTGTCCCTCCTCTGCCAGGGAATTCATTTTCCCTGCTTTGGAGAGGGGAGAAGGAGGGAATTACTTCCTCTTGCTGGCTTCCCACATTAGTAAAGCCCTGGATGTTATTTAAATGGGAACTTCAAAGGAGGTGTATGATCAGCTGTTTACTGCTGGAGGAGGCTCATTTTACACTCAGATTTAAAAGTCTCTCTGACTCAGAGGCAAACAGCATCACTTACAGGCTTCAAGCCCCTCAGATACAGCCAGCTCAGGTGCAGGGTGGGACAGGAATGGGACAGACAGAGAAAGGATTTTTTTTTTTAAATGTTGGACAGGAAGGATTTTCACACTTGGTAGGGAGTGATAGGGGATGGTTCTCCACGAACAGAGAGCCTAAACACTCCAAATGGGGAGTAAGAAGCTGTTTGCTCTGTAGGACAGTCAGGGAAGGGAATTATGAAAAGCTGTTCTGAAGCACAGAGACAGTTACAGAGGGAAGAAAATCAGAGATTTTCATGTACTGAGTCTCCTGCACACTTACCCACCATGACTTTTCATCAGGTCTTGAGGCTACAATGTATGAGCTGCAATTCATTCCTTCCATCACTTTTTCCTCCTGGGGATGGCTGGGGATCAGGCAATGACTTACCTTGGGAAACCTTAGTAAGCAGATTCACTAATACAGAAGGAAGATTAAAAAAAAAAAAAAAAATAACCCTGCTCCTAGCATTTGGAGTGGAAGCTGCACTTGTGAGGTGTCTTTGTTCTCCTAAGCACTGATTTCTCAGTCTGACATCAGGGTGGATTTGGAAGGGAGATGAGGTTTAGAGATAAGGTAATTCCCCCACCACCAGATGAGATCCAGCCAGCACAACGAGCAGTCCATGTGATACCAAGGCAGCTTTACACCCTTCCACAGTTCCACTTAGCTTTGGTCACTGAGAACCTACCACACATGTGCAATTTAATTGGTTAGTTTTAATCATGTTTGTAAGTGTGGAGTTTGGGGGTTATTTTACTGGAAGCAGAGCAAATCTCCTCACCTCCATCTGTTTATGCAACCAAGCACATGGAAGAAGCAGGCAAGATCAAAGAAACCATCTCCCTGGAGAACCTGTAAGTAGAATTTGTAAATACAGGAGCTTCTGCACTTGGGCATATGAACTTGCCCCTAAAACTCATGCTGGTCAAACCACAGAACCATTAATTTTCACCTAAATCTATGGACAGAATAGAATTTTCCCCATGGACAGAACTAAAATGGAATCTTCTGACACATTCTCCCTAATACTGCCTACAGCAGGAAGCAGAAAGATTAGCATGGTAGAAATATCACCTTGTGGGAGAAATAAGCTCCAGGTAGTGCCAGCACTTACATATGGTCAAATATAACTGCTCCAAGCATATTTCAACTTCTTTCTCCATCAGGCTGGGAAATTATTGCATATATATTCATCTGATACAAAGGAAGAGGGCTCTTGGAAGGATTTTTTTTTTTCTCCTCTGAAAAATAAAAAAGGGTTGCTTTAATTAGAATCTACTAGCTAAAAGCCTTTTTTTTGGAGCAATTGCATCAATTTTGTTCCATTAGCCACCATATGAAGCCGGATCAGGAAATAACTTGATATGCAGTTGAAAAAAGAAAATAAATGAGAACAGAACAACAAAATCCACTGCCTAGAAGCAATCAAGTACCTGAGAGTATTGGAGGGGTAGGGGAATTCATCCCCTAATTTATGTATTTCACTGCTTTTCCCATGATTGCAATGCACATGAAGGCAGAGGAGTGATAGCCATAGATAAAGGTCTCAGAAGGTCATGAACCACAGTACCTCTGCCAGCACTGGTGACTGCCCTCCATCTCAGCTGATCCCTGCAGCTCCCAAGCAGCCACTCCAAATGCCCCACAGGAATGTGACAGATGGGTTTGCTCTCCCCCAACTTCACCAAGAACTTCCTGTACTGAGAACACTGCCCAGACAGCTTCGGTCTCTTGAGGCAAAACCCTACTATCAGTTCCACCTGCACCTCTACCAATTACACTCAATGTATTCAGGGGTGCACAGATCAAAATCTGCTCAAGTTTTAGATTATTCAGGCTTGCATGTGACAATGGCTGTGTCTTCAAAGTGTTCTGAAAGAAACTAGCTGGAGGGCACAGACATGTTAAACAAGGCACTGTTTTTGCAAAAACTTTCTGTCAGTTTATTCAGACAGATGGGAAGGCTGTCCGCTGTGAAAGGCCCTGTTCTAGGAGCTCAGAGATGAAAAACAAAATGTAAATTCAACAAGTGAATATTCATAAGACAAAAACTTCACAAGACTACTTTATATTTAGAAGCCTTTGCTTGAGAACGTACCTCCCAACACCAGACATTTAAACTAATGAAACACCTAGACTGACACTACCTCTGAACCTTCTCATCACACCAGCTCAGCAAATTGTGTCTCTTGGGAGATCTGGAGCTGACAGGAATCTTTCCCTCTT
Organism: Picathartes gymnocephalus; assembly: GCA_013390045.1. NCBI lineage: Eukaryota > Metazoa > Chordata > Aves > Passeriformes > Picathartidae > Picathartes > Picathartes gymnocephalus. The sequence goes on along the minus strand of WEKY01004782.1, from coordinate 188,199 downwards.
AGGCAGAAATCTAGCCAGCTCTAGATCTACCAGTGAAACCCAAATCTGATCTGTTCTCTTCTTCAAACATCAGACTGGGCGAATAAAACAAGATTTCTTCAGCTGAAGCAGCGCTCAGTGTTCTTCCCTCCCCAGTTAAACCCCCTGGGTCAGCCTGTCATTGGTTCTAAATCTTAAAAAAACCCAGTAGGAACACATTTCACACTGACTCAAGTGATGAACAAGACTCAAATTCAGGACAAATTAAGTGGCCCATGAAGAGAAAATACAGATTGTGGAGACTGGTGAATTCAGGACCCTGAGAAACAATTTTTTTGCAATGGTCATTATTTACTATGCACAGTCTTGTCTGTAGATATCAAGCCAAGACAGGGCTCATTAGTGTGCTAAATAAACAGCATTTAAACTGATATAGTTAAACTATGTAAGACTATATGGATACTGATTTTTATATTGGATCATTTTATTGATGTATCCACACCAAAATTAAGAATTTTGACATAAATGTATGTCTAGGCAGACTACACTCTTATGGTTAAAGACGGTGTAAAAGCACATTTCCATTATATTGATAATTTCTGGTAAGGTGAACAAGCCCAGGCAGGAGGTTATTTCTGGCTACTGCACTCAGCCATGTCGTTCATTTTCTCTTATCCATTATTCTTTCCTGATACATTTTCTGACTACTCTGTCATACAAACAAAACAGGACTGTTTCAGAAGGCTACACAAGACCTTTGCCACCTCCTTGTATAGATACCAGTTCCACTTGTGTTCTTAAAGGTCAGAGCTTGAGAAAGAATAATGAAAATAAGATTCAACTGCAAGATTTGCACTATTTCAGGCAGTACAGCTCCAACAGAAGAAAAGATATCACAAGATATCACTTTAAATAATAATTAAAAAGCCAACAAGAAATTACTATTTCCAACCCCAAATCCTCTTCATCCTATCCAAAACTATCAGTGGAGGTGGATGAATTAACAGCAAAAAGCCTGTAGATTCCTATTCAGGTCACAGTGGTAGTTCCTGGACACATAGGCTAAAACAGCCCCTTTTTCCTGCAGCTCTGTCTAAATGGATGATGTTTACTCTTTTCATTTGCACAATGAAGAACTGAAGCAGAGAAAAAACAGCCCACTGCCCAAGAACTCTGTCTCCATCAGCTCTTTTAACATCCTCATCACTGAACTGAGTTATCTTTCACTAATTTGTTGACTGGACCATGCAGCAGAAATAGAATCTGTCACACAGAGAGCCTGGAAAACAAACCTAAATCCTCTGGATCCAGGCTCAGTCCTCCCACTCCCAACCTGAGAATGCCTTCACTGCATTTGCCCATGGTAGTGAAATACTGGATTCAGAAAAATTGCTAGTAGAGAACTTGGGAATCCAACTGAAATTTCCTATCATTAAGAAAAAGTAGCAGCAATGACAGAAAGTAACAGAAGTGTTTCTTTAAGTGACAGCACTGACATTTCGGTGATGTGAAGCCCTCTCACTGCTAGGATTTTTGAAGAGCTGATATTTCATCATCAAATTGGAACCCAGCTCGTAAGTATCAATAACATGAGACTCAGCAGAGAAAGAGTGACCCCATTATATGTGAAAGAGCACTGCTATTTTAGCTGAAGAAACATATACTTTGTCAGCCTGGTAATACACTGCAGGAGTTCCTCTCAGATTTTCCTTAGGAAGAACCCCCACGCAGATTCCTCTGTGAAGCTGCAGGATTAGAGACACTGGATGAGTCTAGGAAAAGTTGGAGGCACAGTTTCAGCTTCCATATGGACTGATAATCCATAGCCACATATATAACTGCTGAAGACTGCAGATGAAATCCTGGCTCCAGCAAAGTCAATAATTAAATTTGTATAAACTTCACGAGGGCCAAAAACTTTCCACTGAAGCTTTGGCTTTAGAAAACAGTTTATCTAAGTGTGAACTATTTCCTACTAGATAAATTTGTCAAAACCACATGACAACAAACTGAACTGAGACAAACCAACCTGGTATTTCATATTAGCTCAGGCCAAAGTTGTGCTTCAGGAGAGTCTGATGAAGTTACTGCAGTCTGTCTTCCACAACACCACTCAAGTGACATCATTTCTCTCATTCACACTAAGCACATACTGCCCAGTAATTTAACATCCAAATGTTTTTTAATGTTCATGAAACTGTTGCCTGTGCTTTTATCACACAGGAGTTCTAAGACCACCTGTGTAAGAGGACTGAACAATTGAGCTTTGTGTCCTAAGGCATCGATGCTGATCTACACCATCCTCCCTCAACAACAGCTGCATCTGAGAGAAGTCTTTATAAAAGTCTGTCATCCTGCAGTTTGTCCAGCTTAGGATGATTTTTTTTATCTTTGTCTTTGATTTTTCCTCTTTGTTCTGTTAGTGCTTAAGCTTTAGAGGAACCCGTTTTTTTAATATTACAAATGTCTTGGACTGTAATTCACTTTAGGTTCTGCTGCAGTATCACTGAACTCAACTTCCAAACAGCCTCATTTGTAGGATCTGACTTCAGAATCCACTATTCTTATTCTTGCCTGCACTGCCAAGAACATTGAGACAGACTTGGGAACAGACCAGATGCAGTGCCTATGGATCTGTTTCCTCAAAAAAGGGAGATAACCATCAAACTCAAAGCAGGACTACCAGGAAAACACATGCAAGAGGAGTGATGAAGAAAACAGAAACACCAGAATAAGGTTAAGCATGTCCAGGCACCATTGCCAAGCTCAGCAGGTATGGTACAGAGCATACCTTCACTTCATCTGGCTTCAAACCGCTCCTTTTGCAGGCAATAAAATTACTGCAGAAATCCTGGGGAATAAACTGAGTTAACACCCCATTAAATACAACAGACTCCCAATTCAAGGTAAGGACGTGCCCAGATTAAGCTACCCCTGTACAAACTGGCCCATGGGTAACATACATCACTTCTACTGACTTATGGTCTGAAAGAAAGAAAGAAAAGAGAAAGCTGAGATGAATTTCTACAAGGTAAGAAAGGATTTGTTCCTTGAAGCATGCTTAAACAGCACAATGTATTCTTCCATAAACACACTTTCTACAGTTGAACACACACACCAAGGGAGAAAGCCTAGAATTTGTTATTTTACGTATTTTCTTTTATCAGTAACATGATCTTGCCCCACATCTTCCTCCCACAGATTAAGCAGCCTTGCTTTTATCCCTTCAGTTTGTTTTGCCAGTATCTGGCTTGGAAACAGGTACCAGGGAAGAGGACTCACTGTTTGGGTTGATTTGTTACCCCCATTTCTCAAAAGACAAGATAATTTAAAAGACTTATTTCCATAATTTTGCCTTTTATAATACTTTAATTGCAGTAGTTGTGAGCCCCTTCTAAATCCACTGGATAGTGACATTCCAGTGGCATTCATAAAAAATACCTTATAAGAAAATCTTTCTTGGCAGAGCCACTTAAGTCAATTTCAGCTGGTTTTAAACTGAAACAGCTCAGCACAAAGAGAGCAAGAGAAGGAAAGAAAGGCAGGACAGGAAAACATACAGATAAGGGCAACAGCATGAAGACAGGAGTTATATTTTGATTGTCATGTATTTACTGACAGCCCTAGGTGCTGAAAAGGAGATAATTCTCTACAGTCTGTGCTCCCACATCAATTCACTGTGCAATTTGATGAAACTGGAAGCCAAAATGCAAGCAGGACACCTCTAGAAAGGAGTTCCTGCTTCTCCTCCTCTCCTCTCTGATCCTCTTGCTTCCTTCACAAAAACCCTAGTGCTTGCCAGACTTCTACAGGAGCTCAGCCAGTCCACAAAATACAGAAAACCTTCAACAACAACCAAGAGCTGTGTAGTTTCTTAGTATTTTGATGCACCAGTGAAGCTCAGGGTTGGGCAGGGGTGCTCCTGGCTGGGGTAAGACCACAGAGAAGCAGCTCCCACCTTGCTGCACACCTGAGAGCTGGTGGGGCTGATTAAGCGTGAAGCTGCTGCAGGTTTCCAGAAAGAAAAATAGCTCTGCAAAGACAGGGTACTGTGTAAATACCAACAGCTGCAAAGCTTCCATTCCATGGATTTATGTATTCCCAGCTCCTCCTAGTTCCAAGTCATCTGTGCTGATTTTGCCAACACACAGAGACAGCTTCAGCCAACCAGAAATCTTTATCACAGCCATTCCTTGCTGTCAGAACGATGACCTCAAAGACAAGCAAACTCAGGTCATGTTTTCTATTCTGTTCTCCTTGTAACAGCAGTATTTGCTGAACCACCTCTATCCTGACCAGCTCCCAAAGCCTGGTAGGAAAAGAACAATGTATCTGCAAGAAACAAAGATATAAATCTATTATTAAAAAAAAAAAAAAAAAGAAGCCAGAACAAAAACCAGATGCCAAAACCCTATGAAACTGCCATCTGCCTAGAACAAAACCAGGGAATTGACTTAAATTTTCACATGCAGAAGCTTTGGCTCTCTCCACAGCCAGGCTTTCTCATTCTGAGATACCAAGATGAATCATGAGAGGGCACTGCTCCCCCCAGGAGGAAACTGGTTAAGTGGATAGAGATTTCAGATACCTAGAAATGCACATTTACCATGTAACTGTGACGTCCTGAAACTAGGGTACAGCTGGAATTTCATTTTCAAATTTGCTACTTTTCCTCCTCAAAAGCACTTCAAGAATGTATGGAATTTGCAGGTCAATTCAAACTTACTGAGGATGAAAACTCAACCATTTCTGTACTGGCAGTAGGTGAACATAAACCTCAAGAATAAAGGCAAATTCTATTCTTGTATGTTTTTCTTCCATCCTTATCCTACAAAGTCCCTTCACAGATTTTTAATGGGGCGAAGGGAGAAGCCAATTCTTGCCACCTTCATCACAAAAGAAAAAAAAAAAAGGACTGTAAACAGAATTTGACTCAGTGCATTTGCATATGCCTGAGCCATTCATCATTAATGCCAGTAAGCAAAAGGAAATATAAACCCTTCCTCCTGCACACCAAGTTCATATATGTGCCTGAAAGCCACGTGCCACTATCCAGCAATTACTCCTTTTAGAGGAGCAGATGCTTCGCTTGGGTAAAAGTGATTGAAGAGAACTGAAATCTTTGGAGGACAACGTCAGCATTCTCCATAATCAGTTCTGAAACGCAAGGGATGCAGCCTGTGACTGCTGCATGCACAACATTAATCCTAAAAGCATCACAATCCTTTCTGGGAAGGTGTTAGATTAATTTTCCAGAGCTTTTCACTCCCCTGGACTCAGCCATCCAGCTGGCCTGCACTTCTGATAAACTTCCTGCACCTCTGCCCCCAGCCCAAACAGTTTACTTCTCTTTCTCCAATATTCAAGAAACAAAACCAACAAAGCAGGAGTTTGAAGTGTTATTGAGGAAAAGAAACTTTCTCTGAGAAGAATCAAAATACTGATACAGTTGTTAACATCCATTTTGAAGGGTGAGAGGTTGAAACAGTGCATTTATAGGCCTCGAATTTCACCTGGGGATTTCTTTGCAAGTGTCTCGGGTTTAAGCAGTTATTTCAAATAAATTAGATGATTCTCTCTTGATTAATGCTCAAACAGATTTAATAAAACTAGAACTGCTTATATGAGATAGAAAGAAAAATCCCACAGGGCTATTGCTTCAAAACAAAAACTAGAACTCTCTGATTTCCAGCCAGTCAGTATTCAGGGGATGTAACAATGTTCTACTCAATTCAAGGAAACCAGATGGTACCTAGCAGTCAAAGATTTGGACAGGCAAAACTCTTTTTCATTAAGTTTTTAGAATCCAAATTCATAAAAAAAAAAAAAAGATCACATGGACTTCAATGCACAGACATATTTCTAGGGAAAAGTGAGAATACCTTTTGCCTTCCAGAGCATGCATGACCATTCAGTAAACAGTATTTAACAACTTTAGGACAGGAGCCATTTCATCAACAAGAAGAGACAGCAGAGACCCCTACAATTACATTACATCTTGGAGTAACTTCCATTTTTATATCTTCAGACACACAAACCATTAGTGTTTGCACAGTAAATAGCAAAAAACCCCAAAGCTCCACAGCGTAAGAATTACAGGTTAATTAATAACACCCATGAATCAGTTTGTATAGATGCTACGCCTTGTATTACATAAGGGATGTGGATACTTCACCACAAACAAAAATGGTACAGTTCATACAAAATCCAGAGACTTTGCAATTAAGATAGCAAATCAATATATTTTTTAAAAAGCTGAAGTTTAAAAAACCTCAATACTATGAGGAATGAAGGAAAAAGAAGCAGCAGAACTCTTCATGGTTCACAAGCAGAAAGATTCTAGGGTAGAAGGAGAGGCATCAATGTACTCCTGACTTGGAAGGATTCAACTGAAATGAAGCAGAAGATTAAAGACCCAATTTCAGATTCCAAATGAATCCACATTATCAACAGGAACCTGCCTGAGCGAAGAGGAAGTGATCTCTTCCTCTTAAGAGGCTGAAGGCCTCAGATCCCCCCAACCTCCCGTAGGTGATAATTAATCATCAGTCCAATTGCCCAGCTGCAGACTAAACAGGGGGGAACAAACAGGAAGAAACAGCAGAAGTATTACACTACATTGTCTCAAATTGAGCATGATTTACCACCATCTGCTCCTGGTGCCACAAACAAGAGCACAGGTTAGAAAGGATTAGGGTTTTTCTCTTGTTAGGAACTCATTGCTGTTTTGCTCTTACTCTTTCCTCCAGGTGTGCACCTGTCTTGCTGTTCCTGTCTCCAACTCAAAACCAGCCAGTGGCACATGGCAGCTAATTCTCCTATGCAGGTTTTCCCTACATTCCTTCTGCTTTTAATATCTTTACCATTTCATAGTTAGTGTTTTTTAAACATCTCCAAAGCATTCTAAATCTAAATATAGTTGTCCCAGGAAGAAGGCAGTACCAAGCCTGTTGGAATAAACAGACCAGGAATTAATCTGGAAATCAAAACAATGAGCTGTGACCACAAAGGTAACAAAGACATGGCTGCTCACAGCACTGTGACCTCAGAAAGAGCACCAGTAGAGGCAGAAGTCATCCAAACTCCTCCACAGAGCATCTACACCAAGTACAAATGTCATGAGGCTACAGTTTGCTCCATTCTCAGCCTGGAGGAGGGAAGAAAAAGGATAAAAATCTAGTAGGGGAAAAGACAATCAGGTGGGGAGCAATAATTATGATACAGAAGGTTCTTAAAGAAAATCACTACGATGGTGGGAAATTAGGAAGGACAAAGGAAGACAAGGATGTAAAAATAGGGCTGAGTGAGAGATACGACATTTTTTAAGTTAGTCAAGTTGGAGAAGGGCCCTGACAACCATTAGCTACAACCAAAGGGTCTGAAGCTTTCACCACTTTAAGTATTAACCTAAATTACTTTAGCCTTTTCAGAGGAAGACAATTAGGATGGAGAGGTGGAAGAGGCACATTTCCTTTCAAAGGTTAACGTGGAGCTGCCAAAATCTCTAATGAGAGATCAATGTACTAATAGTTCTTTCATGAAAATGTAGTTAAAATTGAATCAGAAAGGATTCAACGTTGAACAATTTTAATGAAGCAGTGTCAAACAAGCACATCAACTTCTTAAAAACCAAGGAGCTCCGATGTTTAATTACAAAAACATTGTACAGAAAACTTGGCATTTAAACAATTCCAAACACATTAATCCAGCAAATGGATTCTGCTTTCATATATTTCTCAACATTTCTTTAAGTGACAAAACCATTTTATTCCACTCTTCTCCTTGACACCCACTTCATTTTTTTTTTTTCCATCAGTCAACACTGAAAACTGTAAACTGAAGTGACACTCTGAAAACACTGGAAAGACAAAATCCATTTTTATGGGGTTAATCAACATAAATAAGAAGCTTCTTAACGAGACAAAACATCATCTGTCACATCATCAGTGAGCAAGAAATCAGTCTTCCCCCAGATGCTTCAAGATGGATAATCCACCCTGCCTCCTTCCTTGTGGGAAAATGCAAGAGATTTGTAAGCCCCCAGCTAATAATATCACCTTAAATTTCCCATCCCACAACACTTAGATGCTTCTCAGCAGAGATGGATGAGTAGCATCCACAGGCAGATTTCTGTACACAGGGCAGCCTGAAGCCACCTGCCCTTACTGATGGATTGGATATGTTACAGCCTGGAACTGCATCCTAGGATACAACTCCAGGTACCAGGTAGGATGCCACAGACAGAACGTCAGGATTTTGTAAATCAGTTTTGGCTATGCAGTGCATTTTGGCCACTTCAACAGAGAGTCAAACACCACCAGTTCTAAAAAAACAAGATACACACAGGAGATGAAGGTGTAGGTGCTTCTTCTGGAGATATTAACAACCTCTAGGATGTACAACATTCATTACAGAACACACTAAAAAAGTTCATGGCAGCATCAGCTGGTCTCATCCATGCTAAGGAGAGTGGAAGTCAATACAGCAAACTGAAGTTCCTTTCTGTGAAGTCTTGAAAGCAAAACACAACAAGAGAAAGGAGTTTCCTCCCTGAAGGAAGACTTGATTTACATGGAAATCCTTGCTGCATGGATACAGCAATAATCCCAGGAGTAAGGTGAGACCTGGTATACAAGGTGCTGACGTGAAGATGGCTCCAGGCCAGCATGAGGTCCACGTGTACAGCGCAGGAAAAGAAGAAACTGCTTTTTAATCCTCAAAATATTTGTGTCACAGGTACATTAAAGTGATGCTGACAGCAACACACTCCAGTAACGAAAGCAACCTCCAATTCCTAAGAGGGAATCTTAACAGATGTCTTAAGCAGGAGCAAAGAGATTGTCATGTGGGAGCAAGAGCATTTCAACTACCCCCATAAAGCCTAGAGATGTCCAGCAAGTGCTGAGCCAAAGTCAGAATCAACAATTTGACAGGAACCAAGGGGCAGTGAAAGTTTTGCATAAGCCAGGGCAGACAGTGGGTGCCTTCAGCTCTGCCAGGAGGTGTGGTATAGCTCAGCAAGATCAGACTCAAACATGCAGAGCTCCATCCAGTGCAAGTGAAAGGCCATTTAAGTCACCTGGAACATAAAATGCTGAATGCTATGGACTCCATAGGCAGTGCTTGAACTGTACAAAAGGTGAGAGCACAAACAAGCTGGAATGCTGAGTTCTCTGGGCTGCTTTGTGGACCTCATTGCTAATAACCTTCTCTGCTCTAATAATTCCTGCAAAAATATACGTGCTGCTTCCAGACATATTGCTTCCCAGCACAGCAATTTCAGGAGGGTAGGGAGGGAGAAAAAAAATGCAATCCCCGTGCCCATTTCTCTTTTTATAGAAAACTGATTTCCCTGTGAGATCGCTCTCTCAAAAACAAGGCAATAACATTAAATTAGACTGAACAATGTATCAGAGGAAGGGTAAGCTTTGTGGGTTTAGTCTAAACCAAAGAATCCCATTTTCCCTGCTGAGAAGAACTAATGTTTCACTATTTATCTTGATTTCTACTGATCTTTGTGATAGTAAAATGCCCCAGCAAACGTTTTCAAGAGGTAACAGGAGACCTTCACAGAAGAGCAGGATGCAATGTGCAAGAGAGGTGCTTGAAGAGAGAGGGAGAGAGGAAGTCTGTCTCACAGTAGAATTAAGTCACAAAGCATCAACCACAGCCAGTCTTTAGCAGAGAGCAAACTCACATTGCAGGAACTGCAGGCTAACACAAAAAACCCCCAGGATTCTGCTTAAGAAGAGCTCCTATAACATAGCAGGAAGCACAGGACAAGACAGTGCACCAAGGAAAACTCCTTATGAGAACAGACAACACAAGCACTGCTATCCAGTACTGCAAGAATCAGGGAACAAGATCTAAAGAAGAGAACTAAAGTGAAGGAAAATAGCCCCACAGGATAAACATGAAAACAAAATAAAAGACACTAGAAGACATTAGGCAATATAACACATCAAAGTTATTACTACAACATATACGCTGACTCCATTTCACAAGGTGAGATTTCATCTCCACAGTCAGCCAGTCCACAGAACGCAGGCATCCTCACACCCAGCAAAATCCATTAAAAAATGTAGATTGCACAAAAGTTGCATGCTCTTAAATGTTCACACAGAGGACAGTTCCAAAATGTTTAGTGGGCGGTGTCCGTGGCTTCTTAAGATCTCTTAATGCATTGATCTGTTTGTCTCCCTGACAAAACACACAGGCAGGGCCCAGGACAAACCTGCCATCTCTGCCTCCCACCCTAGGCTTTCCCTCATGGCTTCTTATTCCACACTGGCCAAAAAAATTTTGTAAAGCTTCCCCGGGTCACGAGACCTGCAGACGAAACAGAAAAATAAGGGTTAGAAGACTACAATCTGCCAGGATTAAACAGGCACCGTGACACCTTTTTTTTGATGTTCGATCTGAAAACACAACGTTAAGTACAGCAAAGCAACCTCTAGAGACAGAACCAAACCAAACTGCTGTTTCCATCCAGTGCTAATTAACAAAACCCTTCCTCTTCTTCCCATATACTGTTTGCACAAAGAAGTTTTTTACCATGCAGTACAGAAGAACCAAAATATTCACCAGTATAGTCAAATAGTCCCTAAACACAATGTACTAAGCCACCAAGACCCACCTCAGATCTGTGAAAGTTGTTTCCAGGAGCATCATAATACAGTTTTCTGTGGTATTGATTTGTGATGTGTCTCGGCCTCAAACAGACCACTTGGTTGACAGAGATTACATTCAGAATTAGTATACTTCATATGCACATTAACAAAGGGACACTGATGATGACAGCTTGTTGATACAGTTTATCATGTGCCAGTTGAACCTTTTATCCAGAGCTTCCTTGTTTTCTAGGGAATCTCTACCATTTTCTAGGTTCGCATCTAACAAAACCCAACCTTCTTCCTTCCAAAATTTTGTCTCAAAATATAACCACTGCCAAGTGAAAGTCAGTGTAATTAACAGTCCATTATTTACTTGATCATAATATTCAGTTACATGCATGTTATTATACAGTGAAACTATGTGATTATTAATCACATTTTTAATTGTTTCACACCATTTTGCTGCTGAAAAGAGGGAAGGCATTGGTGGGAAAAGGAAAGAAGGGAAAGGAGTACTATTTTTCAAACAGAGGGTGGAAGGAAGAATTTAAAGCAAGAATTACTTTTTCTAAATCAATTAGAGACATCCAGCTTATCCAACAAAATTCTTTTTGTATGTTTAGGAACACAGAAGTTGTCCATCCTTTAGGAAAGATGAAGCCACCTGGCAAGTCAACGAGAGTCTAGATTTTAGTAGCTTTGAGATACGATTTTTCTGGCAAGGTGCTTAAAGGACAAATATCCATTTCTGGGCCTGGCACACCCTTCTAATAACTGATGGATGAGAAACTGCTTTCCCTCCTAGTCATTCTGTAAAAACTCCCCTCCTCCAATTGTCTTGCTGAGCCTGAGAACTAACTGAAAACATACAAAAAGGAGGAGGTTGATGAGCTGCTGAAAAATCCCAGACCTGGATCGACAAGCTGTTCCCTTCACAAATAGCAGCAGTAAAGGCACTTCTTTATTCTGCTGGGAGCTCAGTCATCTCTTAGAACTACAGTCCGTTCCATCTGGCTACCCTCCGGAAGGACAATGATCTCCTAGCTAAAGCCACACTATAAAGGGAAATGTGTAATTAACTGTTCTACACAGCATCACAAAAAGTCAGAATCAGAAAGGCTGAAAAGCCCCATCTTCATATTTGCAGATGGCACAAGGCAGCTTTATTTGCATTTCTAAACACTATTCAAGACATGTACTGTAGATCTCTACATAATAAATGCCTAAAGAATGAAGGTATGTACTTTGTTAAAATAGAAGTAGGCAAACTCCTCATGGCTGTGCATCATGGGGAAGTGGGGGAGTGAGAGGTGTGGGAACTGCAAAGCAGCACAGTAATGCAGAAAGACTAGTATTTACTTCTTTGGTAATTTGTTTTTCTACTCTGTTCTCTATTACAGTTTTCTAAGCTGTTAAACAGAAGTAAAAATACAGAATCATGAGCTCAATAATAATCTACACACAAGCCACATAAACATTAGTCTCAGCAAATGCTATGAATAGCTTAAACCATACTTCAGTGTTCCATCTGAATATAAACCTTCCTAATCAGAACAGCTTGACTACAGGTGCTACAGAGCAGAGGGAGGGTATTTTCAGTTTATAACAGAATTGAGTTCACCTGTAACCTCTTGAGACAAACAGAATTTTCCCCGTGGCCATCAGTTTCTACAATTATTGCTGAAATCTTCAGATTTACTTCACAAGAAAGGAAGCTTCTTCTAAATTAGTTACCCTGCTACCATTCTGTCAGAACTCTTACTCACCTTGTACAAATACATAAAGATCTTGGAGCTAAAGGGAATTTCAGAACCCTTTAATGCCGTGGAATACTTTCAACCCAATTTGACTTTCATTAAGACAACCTGCTCCTGCAGCTTTGAGGAAGAAACCTTTTTGATTGTACAAGATGGTGATCAGCCCAGGAATCAGCACCAGAACAGGTGCCAGAGGCACAGAGTAGACACCCAGAGCAGCCTGGGATAGAGAGCACTCACCCCATCACTAACGCTCCAGCCTGTTCACCACGTCCCGCACCGTGGCGATGAGGTTCTCGTTCTCCTGTGGGTTGGCCAGGATAATGCTGTGCAGTCTGTTCATGTAGGAGTCAATGGTTTCCATTGTGGGGGTTTCCCCGCTGCCTACAGTGAACATAAAAGTGAAATAAGCCACAAGGTATTTTGATGACCACAGCAATTCCAAAAAGTTAACACTATGCTAAGGGTAATTTGTGCCAACATGCAAACTGCTATAGGAGGTGATTTTGCTATGCATCACCTCTTGTGACAGATTCTGCTAAACAACGTCCTCCTAACTCCACAAAGTGAGTAGTTCCAAGCATATCAGGACTAATGAAGCATGGTTCTCTTTGATTTGGGCCTCATAGTTGATTATAACAAACTCTTTCAGCTGGGCATTCAGAGAATCTAAGTGGGTTCCCTGGCAGCAGACAATACAGACACAGCCTTTATTTTAATCAAGGAACTTGCAGGTCCTGTCTATTCTACTTAGTAACATTTTCATAAAACAAGTGAAGAAGAGCCAGGACTGAATATGTGTCTCACTTTATTAGGAAGAGTAACAGCAATAAGAAAATAAATGTCATGTTGAAATAAAATACAGACTCTACGCTTTCCCCTGCATGCATTTTAGTATTTCATTATCCAATGCAACAAAAGCTCAGAAACAGCCGAGAGCAGGGAACTACACCAGCAAGCCACGTGTTCTCAGCTTGTCACAACAGCACATAACCACGAGCAGTTAAACTTCCCAGTCTCACCTGGCAGTGGGACTCCAGCGAAGCTGCTGGTGAGTGCCTGGCGCAGGGTTTCCAGGTGCTGCTGCAGCACCGTGTTGCGGCTGCGCTCCTGGATCACGTCCACCTCCAGCTTCTCCACGGCCGTGCGCATGCTCTCCACGTGCTTCTGCAGCGCAGCGTTCCTCTCCTCAAACTCCATGTTGGATTTGCGCAGCTGCCGCAGCTCCGCCTCACGGGCTGTGAACATCAACCCATTCCCAGAGAGTCAACGAACTGCTCAAAACATCTCTAGGACTGCTAGGCAATGAGGCAGAATATTCAGCTGATAATTACAAATGGTGCAGTTGTGGTTTAGAGATAAAAAGCGTCACATCATGGAGTGACAATAGCACCTACGGTAGCACTTATATAGAGTTAATTCCTAGAGAGGGAGACAAATCAGAAAACATTCAAAGCATCAGAATGGAAGTGAATGGGGGAATTGATCAGGGACGAAGACTGCAGCACTGATTTCAAATACAATCAGAAAGACAAAGCTTAGCAGCAGTGCTAAGAATCTTGCAAACAAGACCAGTTACAAAAATAATTTTCTATTGACCATGAAAAGTATCTGAATCCAAATTCTGTTCAGTCAAGAAAGTCTTCAGGAAGTCTGGCAAAAAATACTCAACTCTTGAGACTCACAGATACGAAAATCAAACAGAGTAACAGAAAATATATCAGTGTGATCTTCCACATATGGGGGGGGAGGGGGGGAATAAAATACTGCTAACCAGCCTGAATCATCATCAGGATATATCCTAGATATTTCTTAGTCCTACAGAACAGTAGATACAGCTTGGACTGGCTGGAATAAACGTCAGACACATTCTCAAAAAAGGCTAATTTGGGAAGACAATGCCAGGGGAAAAAAAAAAACAAAAGGCTTTTCAGCCATTGTGTATATACAGAGGTAAGGTAATGGCAGAAACTATACCCAAGGCATTACTTGAGCTGTGATGAGAAAGTGCAAGGACTCTTCAGCTGGACAGCATTTGCCAAGAACTTTGGAAAAGCAAGGAGAAAAGGGTCCTGCAAAAGTTTAATTTACCTTTACTATGATTCAGGAACTCTTCTGTGAAGATTGGAATATCAAAGACAGATCTCTCCTTTGTATCTGCTTCTTTCTACAAAAGAAGGAGTAATAACATACCTAAACAGTTTGTTTTCAGGAATTCATTTAACCGTTTCGATCATGAGAATAAAAGACCAAGGAGACCAATACCTGAGGCAGCTAAAAGCTGTATGGATCAAAGACACTTCCAACTCCTACCAAAAAAGGCCAAAGGATGTGTCTTAGCTTTTCAAGATACAGGTTTAACCAAACATCATCCTTAAGAAATAACATCTAACATACTAAAATACACTCTTTCACCCTAATGGCATTATACATGAGAATTATTCCATTCTAAAAACTATCTGAATGCATTTTTATGTTCCACCATCAACTAACGGACACATTCTAGAATAGTCTTTACAGGAATATCAAACAAATAGGAGACGGAGTGAGCAAAATGCACAGTGTCTTTCACCACCAAAGCAAAAAACACTTAAATCAGGAAAGGCTCTACAGCTTAGTCAAAAAACTGTAAAAAATGTGATTTGACTCTAGGCAAAAACCCCCTACTCTAACATACTTCAGTCACTACTTCTAAATCAACAGGAATTAATGCTTGTTTTAGCACCTGAATCGTTATGGACAAAGCCAATACAAATTTGGTTTGATAAAACTACAGCAACTACAATCAACCTGTAACTTGACACAGAAACAAAGTTAAGCAGGAAAGAGTGTCTGTGGAGAACAAAAGCTTTTCACAACTCTCAAACACCATGGCTGATAATGTGCCACAAACTGATCATCCAGAATTGCAGTGTTACGCATGACTGGTGTCCTCCAGCAGCCAAGCTCAATGTTTGACAGCTGATAAGGGAATTCTGGACCCTGAGCTCAGAGTATCACCTTGGTGTCTGCCACACAGAGGGGCTACACGGGGTGACCTGAATGCCACTTGGTGACAGTCAACCAAGACAGACAAGACTAGATGAAACTACAGCTACTCTGTCTTTACTTAAGGAGACAGACTGTCCATTGATTGCTTTTAAAGATAAGCTGGCTTTTATTGTCTGGCACAAGTACAGCTGAGGAGCTCTGTATTTACTGAGTGAGAACTCAAACCTCACTTGGCCTGAATCAACTGAAGACACACCAGAAACAGGCAAGACTGGAGGGCAGGGTAACAAACCTTCCCAGCTCTGTGAGGCACAGTAGGGTTTATTTGGGGTTCATGATCACTTATGCTATTCACTGAAGTTTTTGTACTTGCTGCTACAGGGCAAATGTCTCAAGAGTATATTTAGAAAGAGAAGTCATACACAGAAGTGTGAACAATGCATTCATTTTGTCTGAACACTGCCTAGATGGCTAAGAATTAATTTCACCCCAAAATCTAGGATCTCAGTATTAATGTGCATTAAGAAATGTTGGCAGTTATGAAGCTGGGTTAGAACATTTACAGAACACCCATCTTAAACATTCTAACACATGCTCACTGTTACTACCTGTGTGCAAAGAGCCACTGGCTTGGATCATTACTGGCTCCTGCAGAATAGATGGTGGAGGAGAGAGTACTGCAAAGAGAAGGTATTCTCTTTGCAGCCCTAGGATACAGGTTCTTCAAGTAAAAGGCCTTAATATCTTTTAGATTTAAATGTAACTGTCCAGCTTGCAAAAGGCAAGAAATTCTACCAAGCAGATGACTGATCATTAAAGCCATCAGCACCCTCCCATTGCAAAATACATTACCCAGCACATAAAAGGTCCTCTTGAGAACCCTGAAGTACTTAAGCCACTCTGAGGTTCACTGAAGATTAAAATCATCAGGCTTTCACTACCTCCTATTGAAAAGGACCCAGTCTGTTCAGTTCATGTATCATTTAGTCATCCCTCAAACCAAAAGAGAATCAAAATAGTTTCTATAATTTGCCTTAAATAAGACTGAGATGCTTCAAGAGTCAACAGTCTCATCTGGTTACTAAAACGGAGGTTGAGCTTTGAAAATTCTGCAATGAATCAGACTTGAAGTTCTTAGAGACTTGGTGAAGTCTGGTAATGAGATAGCTGAGACTTTTGGAGGTTTAAGCTCATCCTTCCTGCCATGGTCAGGCTGCAAACAATAGAAGGAATGGATATAATGGACAATAGAAGGAGCAGATATAATAAATGTACTACTCCAATAAATGTTCTCAGAGTAGGTACCACCAGGCAACCTCTGCTCTCTCAACCGGTGTGCACAAATCTTTGAAAGCTTTCCAGTAACAAGTGTAACTGAATGCAGGATGCCAGACCTACTTGGAATCAAGCAGCTTGAGGAAATAAACGGTAACAGAACGGAGAACAATTATCCAGGGGTTCAGTCACTACTGATGACAGTAGTTCCAGTGTATATTGCTATATGTCATATTTATGAAACTAGAATTTGAAGGAAGAAAAATGTTCTATTTCATGCCCATAGATGAGCTCAGTGGATAGTGTGTGCATGTTTTTCAAGGCAATATCTATTAAAAGTTCTCTCTCATACTTTAGTTATATTTTATTATAATTAGCATTTGAATTGCCCATCACAAAACTCTTTAGAGGTCAACTCTGTGTACAATGTTTAACTTCAATACTGACTCACAGAAACTACATCATAAACACTTAAGTGGAACAAGGGAAAGAAAAAAAAGCTTTCTTTGATCTTATTTTCTTATGTTCTCTCAAGAAATAATTTCATCAGCGTGTACCTACTAATCACAAACACAGCAACAAAAGTCAGTGTTGACAGGAGAAAGCAGCAAGACAACAAAAAGCTTTAGCCTCACCTCCAGTAACAACTTGAGTAGACACTTCTGAAAGCAATCTAACTTGTTTCTACTTATCCCCCAGCTATACAGGATTATAATACTTGACTTCCCTGCACAAAAGATGTGAAAGCACATCAGGTGATAAGCATGTGGGATTTTATAAATATAAAGGTAAAAAACACAAAGTAGTCAAAGGCACAGTTCAGAGTAGGATGTCTGACTGACAGGTTGATGTTCAGCTCTATCTGATGAAGCTTAAACGTCCCACAGGGTGAAGAGAACTCCTGTTTAACTGCATTTATGATGTGAAAGATCAGCAATGATAGCTTGAATTAGAAGGGTAAGAGTGAAGAGTTCAAATTTGAAGTTTGCCACCTGTATAACTTAAATGTTATGTAACAGCCACAGTCAACCCAGAACTTGAAGCCTTCAGTTTCTGTACAATTAAAGACAAACTGGGATTCAGTGACTGTAGAAGCAGAAAACTTGGGGACCATGTACTTCTAAAGGTTAATCTCACTACAAGCACTTCCTTTAGGAGTTAATAAAAGGCACATAAAAAACATGCTACCAAAACATTTTCCTGAAAGGGAAGCTTACTTTCCTTCAAGACCAGTAGCTGCCTCTCAGCATACTCAGCCTTGTCACTATTGTAACGAACACATTAGAAGCCAACTGGATTGCTTTCCCAAGGCAAAAAAACCTCACAAAGAAAAACAGATCTTTCAGAAAGCCCTATTGCTTACAAGTGAAGAGGCTGTGTATAAGCAAGGTTTTTTCATTGCTGTTTGTTTGCAATTTATTGGTAACCATGAAAAAAAGTTCTGTGGCCCTAGGCAATACAACTGGAGAAAGCTGCAGCATTTCAAGGAGAGAGAGTCAGCCAGGACACACAAGATTTGTGGTAAGATGCCTGTGCTGTAGTTGATGAGCTCTATCTCCAGACATTATCACTCTTTTCCAATATTTGCATATGCAGAGGGCAAGGGAGGGTAGGAGGAGGTTTAAGCCAAAGATCTTCCAATTATTTTGTTCCTTTATCCATTTTCTTCTCAAGGAAGCCACAAGCATTTGTGTTACTGCAAAAAACCAGTACCTGAAAACACCCACCTAAAGGTGCTAACTTGGCAGGTTTATTGAGGTATCACACTATTTTTAAGTTCTTAACATGGCATTACAAAACAGACTTATGTTTTAAGTGTACTCTATGCTCCGTTTCATCTCAGATCATTTGTGCCTGCCCAAGACTTACCAAATTTAGTTTTGTCATACTAATGAGTATAAGAATTCTGAGTCGTTTCTTACTTTTCAAAACCTGTAGTTGGAAGGGGAAGAATCGACACTCAAGTTCTGATAAATTGGGTTTTGACTTCACTAAAAGTTTGGTTTTTTTCACCTGAAAGTGTACCCATTGATGTAAGTGTAGAATGAAGAGGTTTACCTCATGATCATGAGCTGGCTGTCTTGCTCCATCTGAAAAAGAAAACAAACGAGAATTCTCTCAAAATAAACAAAATTTGAGAAAACAAGAACCAAAGAATTAAAACAGTTACACAACCACACAATTACACAATTCTAGACAGACTTGTGCAGCTCTCCTAAAAAGTCACAGAGCTGTGTCTAACTTCGATGCTCTTAAAGCATATCCTCCAATACAATCCAGACATAGTTAAATTCACATAAGTCTAATTCCCTTTACACACAGCTGATGTAAATGCCATAGAAAGAACACATTCACTTTTTAACAAGCCTTTAAATCCAAGGCTTTAAAGGAGTGTCAGGCTACATGACTGGCTGGGAATCTTCTATTGTTCTAGCCAGGCACATATTTTTGTCCCATTCAATACCTTGTCTGTGTGATTTGCCTTTTTGTCTGTCCTGTGCTTTCCTGCTAAAGACTTTGTAGGCTTCAGTCTTCTGATACTGCTCCAGCTCCCGCATGTAGCGCTCCTTGTCTCTGTCTGCTTCATCAAGGTATCGCTGAAACAAAAAAGTCCAAGAGTTTCAGGGAGTTTCCTCCCCTTTGGGAGGAAGGGAAGAAAAACAACTTGTCAGATGAAGTGCTGATCCATTTCACCTATGCAAACAGGAAAGGAGTGAAGAAACAATGAGATGCAAAGACATAAGATCTCTAGATAAAATTAGTGTATTCTGGTGTCCCATTTTTTTCTCTCTTTCATAACAACTGTTCTGGTTTGGGGGGTTTTTTTGTGCTAGGCCTAGGAGTAACTTGCTATTAAGCTACTCTACTCAACTGAATGTTACCTACACATTACAGACCAAACACTTCAGAATTCCTGTTCTGTGGCCCAGATGAAGTGCTGCCGAACAATAACATCTTATCAGATGATGCTTTATGGTTCAGACCCATAACAGTGGGGTTCCAAATACACTCTTGTTTTCATGCCCCACAGATGAAAAGCACCACCACACACTTGGCACATCTGAGAGGTGAGCAAAACATCATGGCTATTGCAAAGAGCAGCATAAAGATGAAAGAGCCTGGTTTTAATTGATATAATCTGCATTTTGGTTAATAGAAACCTTTTTTTATGAGCCTGAAGGTATTTCACACATCTGCATGACAGAATGAGCTTAGCTGGAGAATTCTTTAGGGGAACTGAACTGAAAAACATTTAATGAATGGTCACAGTGTTTACTAATGGGATCCTTTCAAGAAAAGCGTTGCCTTCTGTATTTTTTCTCCAAATGAGTTTAAAATTCAATGAATGCAAGAAACCAGAGTGAACTTTAATCACCTGGTATTTTTTTTAAGTCATCATGACAATACATATAAGTTGTTATTTCCATACATTTGCAATACAGTTTTGACCCTGCTGATGACAGTGTTAACATTCTGGATTGGGGTGCAGACTTGGTGATGCTGGGTTGGCATGGCTTTTGGACATGTTACTTGTCTGTAAGATATTAATTTTTTTTTTTCCATCTCCAGCAATGTGTATCTGAAAGGGCTCAGCAGTCTCCCCTTGACCTGCTCTGAGTTAGAAACTTACAGCTTTACTCAAGGATAGATTCCCTGGGGATTTAAAAAGCAGCATATAGAAGAGAGATTTGAACTCAATTTCCTTTTCCCTAGATTAAAAATCTGCCTCAGACGTGATAAGAATATGTTAAAATGCAGGGGACAGAGGGGCAGATGTCTTTTTCCCTTCTCTCCCAGTAGACATTTTCATAAGGAATATGTTCCCACAAGACATGGATGTAAATTTCCAACCTTACATAAGAGCAATCCTGACTTTTCTCTAAGCAACATTATTGTCACTATCCCTTCTACCAAATCAACTGCTTTCCCTTAACCATAATGGAAAATAGGAGGCAAATCACAGTGCCTATGCACCATTTTATATCATCTCTGTAAGTTGTATTCTACATTGTAAAAAGCAACAAAAGGAAATCTTGGTTTTTTGCACCATCCCAACTTTCCATTATACCCATAAGGTATTTTTCGAAGTTCAAATGTCAAGATTAAATTCATATGAGAGCATTCAGTTCCACTGTGATTTAAAAATTGCTTTGCAGTAATCTCCAACTGGCCATCAGGTGTGGACAGTAAGACACCCATTAGCAATTAACCCATTAACAAGGTAAACTCCAGAAGGCCCTAAAAAACCAGTCCAAACATGGCCTTGAGCTTCATTCACTTATCAGATAGTGCAGAAGGCCACAGGACTTGCAGTCAGGAGACATCACATCCCAAGGCTTTGGCCTTACGAGTCTCAGCTGTATCTGAGCTGGTACAGCAGAGTTACATCCAGATGGATCACAGGAACTGTAGAATGTGTCATTAGAGCAATCTCCCATTCTGGATGTATCCCTGCCTTACCTAGAGGATACAGCTCTCCTCAAGTCACCCCTGCAGGGGATGCTATGGCCCCACCAGGGTCCATCATGTGAACCTGTGCCCCTTATTTTGAAATATCCTCCTGAATATGATTTCAACCAAAAGCCTGTTACCTTCCTCACTAAATGACACTCCCAAGTAACAGCAATCACACCCAGCAAGGACAAGGGAGGGCAATGGTACCCGTTTCTCCTCAGGAGGCAGTTTGCTCCACTCATTGCCCAACATCCTGGTGATCTCTGGGAAAGGCACTTCCGGCCTCTTTGCTCGCAACTGCTCCCTGCGCTCATTCATGAACCGCACGTAGCCTGTGAGGGGGGATTTGGGGGCATTGCTGTCCCGCAGGGGTTTCTTCCTCTTTCTCCCTTTGGCCCAGCCTCCTCGTTTGGTTCTTTGCTGCTGCAAAATGAAAACAGAAGACAATTCAGACTGAGTGAAAATAACCACCTCTGGAAGCAATGAACAACTTCATCAAAGTACATGGCTGCAATACCTCCTCTCCATGGATGCAGGTTTCAAACCTTACTTTAGAGCTACCATGACTTTTGTCTAAACAAAGCCAAACAAGTCTCATTGTCAAAAGCAGTTTACAGTTTCTCCTAGTCCACAGGGACAACACAAGAACATTGGCAACGACTTCTGATTGTAAAATCACAGGGACGGATAATCCACAACATAATCATCTCAACTAATGCAACTGCAAATATTTTTTTATTACTTGTTTGCTTGGTTTTAGTTTATCTCACCCTCACATACCTTCCCCTGCAAGTCATTTACTTCAATAGGTTTTTTGGAGAGATTTTGTGTATTAGTTAATAATTGATAACTAGTTGCTTTGCACCTTCCAGATCTTCGTCCTTCGTGCACAATGTGCCCAAAATGTGGGTGTAAGGACAGTATACAGGCTTTTCTACTCTCATCTGTTCTGTAGATTGTCTTTCCCACTAATCACCTCCAATGGAGCAACAAACAAACAAACAAAGGAGGGAATATTGTAAGATGTGCCTGGGGCACACTGTGAGTTCACAGGAATAACATCATTATCACTCATCCTCTTGGCTTCAAACTATTTCTACTGCAATCTCTGGACAACACTATTTTCTAATGCTATGTACATACAACTATTTCCAGTACTTCTAATCTTTCCCCAGATCAAAATGTTCCTGCCATTGTGTTAGTTTTTGTTTCCCTCCTGGAATTTTATTACTTAATTAAAAAAGGACCTCACAGCTGAAAACAAACTACAAGGAAGAATATCAAATGCATCTATCAAAAAAAAAAAAAAAAAAAAAAAAAAAAAAAAAAAAAAAACCCAAAAAAACAAACAAACAAAACCAACCAACCGACCAAAAAAACCCAACAAAACAACACTTCCTTGTCAAACTTCAGGTCCTTCATGATTTAGTCACCAAAAATCATTGCTGGATGGTACACAAGGTATAATCTAAAGTAGTAAAAGCATAATAGTTTTAAAGACATCAGTTACTACCAGAACAGTACAATGGTCTGACTCTGGTGGCTCACAAGAGAGAAAATAAGTTGTGGCAGTTGAATATTTAGTCCTGAATGCAGCCCCAGCCTGTGGGCCCCTCTGGTTAAGCTGAGATCCATGTGCTGTTCTCTGCACGTTCCAACTGCCAGCTATCTGTGTGCAGCTGTGCAACACAGGAGAAAATTAGGGAATCAGAAGATGAAAATGACAAATGGATAAAAATTTGTGATCCTATTAAAAAAAAAGATCTAAGCAGGTAAGACAAAGATAATGACAAAATTCCATGGCTTTGCTTCATTGAAAAGTTACTATTATTTCATCTCACCTCCTCCTCAGGCTTCTGTTCAGTGGTTTCAGTAGCATTAGAAGACTCATTTTGCTGCTGCTGCTGAGCCTGTGACAAGTCCTCCACCAAATCTGGGTTATTCACAGGCTGTGAAGTTCCACCACTGAATGAACTCTCTGAATTAGCTAATCTGAAAAAGCCCAGAAGTGGAGAACAAAAAATTTAATCATCATTCCTAAATCACTTCCTCCCTAATCTTCTAAAACACGCAAAAATATTGCAAATACATTAATTCTCACACTAGCAAGAAAAAATGGGATTTAAAAGTGATTTTTGAAGAACTGGCTGTTCCATCCAAGCAACCACTATAACTACAACAGTTCCTATGGACTTTCACACCCAGTATGATTTTTAAAGCGGTATTTTGTTTCATTTTTAGTGAAGCATTTGATTACACAACTTGCAGGCACAAGCGTATGTTTGGATCAGAAACCAGAAAGCATGAATCTACCCTTCTTCAAAAATACCATAAGGAATTTAAAATTAAAAGTTTCATCATCAACCAAGATACACCTTTCTGGATGTGTTTAATATATTTCTCCACAAATACATTTAGAGGTCTGTGATTGTGTATGATCTTGGATTGAAATTCATTCCACACAACCTCCTGTTCATACACATGGGTATTTAAACACAAACATGACTAGGTTCCAACAGGCTCCAGAACGGCCATTATTTCATTTTGCTGCAAGAGCTGTATCAAGTGACCTTACTCCAAAAAAAGGGCAATCTAGAGGCAAAAAGAAGAGCAAGCGTGCAGAAATACTTCTGAAGGTAGACTGACAGTGATGAACACACATTTTAGGGCAACGATCCCCTGGACATTCTCAGCACTGTGCTCTGTAGGCAAATTAATATAAGATTTTTGAACTCGTCTCAGATTCTAAACCCTTCTTGAGGCTAAGGATTTCTTGGCCTTACCCATTTACATTTATGAAAATTCCTTTAACAGCAGGGTATGCTTCAAGTCTCCTTTGCTCATTTATTCCACTCTAAAGCTACTCATGTCTATGGCAAATTTTAAATATTCAAAATAACTGTTCCTATTGATGTAGAATACAGGTATAAAAATTTGATATATATTAACAGAATTGTTATTTGAATGCCCATGGGAATATCTGTCTTCAGAGAGAACAGCATGTTTTCATTACTCACTACGATCAGCAATTGTGACATAATTACTGGTAAAGACACAAAGGCTGGAGAGATCCACGCCTGACTTTGAGACACCAGATTGAGCTCATATTACTGACAATTAGAGAGGGAGCAAGGGAACAAAGCAGACACTCTCTCATAAGTTAATTAGATTTGGTATCTGTCAAAAAGAATAGGAACAACACAGCTCTGGATTCACTGTTAGGGTTTGAAGAGCAGTTCAGTTTTCCTCTCCATTCCCCCTTAGCAGAGAAGCTCTTTAAACTACACCTAAAGGAAAAACTTCATGTGACACTGCCATTTGCAGCAAACACTGATGAAAGCTCAGCTAAAATATTAATACCTCTTAAACACAAGCCTAATTTGAACATGGACCTCATTTGGCACCAACAAGTTTGAAGTCCCAGATAAGTAAATCCAAATTGAGACCGATTTGAAGTCAAAGTGTCCACATTCATTTTTACAGGGTTTTACCTGAATTTTACTGTTTGGTGCTTTGCAAAACAGAAAAGAAGCTTCAATTATCAAAATGCAGCAAAAATTCCATGTATTCTTAAAAGAAAACTTCTCTTGGCATTGTGATTTTAAGAGACCATTATTGCAGTTTGTAAAAGGAAAGTAAGACTGACAAAAATGAGAGATCAGTTTCAGACATCATTGATGAACAGTATATCTTTAATTGAAATAATTTACTTAGCAGGGACCACCATGGCCAACAGATACTTCCTCCCTCTCTGACCCCATAATGTCACTTTCTTAAGACTGAAATTCTAGGGATTTACTTTTTAAAGCCAAGAGATACTAAAGAACAGTTTGTGACCACTTCCACCAGTTCAGAAGAGTTCTGGTTTCTCCTAAACAGAGTCCTGCGATCTTCTATCAAGGCCAAGGGAATGTAGCAAGATTGAATTTAGTCGGGTTTATTTGTCTTTTTAAAAATTAGTTAGAATGCCCTCTTCCCACTGAAACAATTTCCCTGACAAGTGCCAAGGTAGTATCCACCAGCTGAAGGTGAAAAAGGAGTTGCTTACCCAGTTACATTAATTTCACTACCTTCCTTAGGTCCATCCTCATCTGAAAACAGTGGAGGAAGATTGGAGCCAGCTACCAAGTTCTCCATACCTCTGGGGGAAAAAAAATAAAGGTAAAAAAGATTAAGTATGTCATTGTTTCTCTTCAGCAGCACTTCAATTCAAACATCATAACATACCAGGAATTTGTTACCCCATGAACCAACTGGACAGTCACAGCTGATTGGCTTCAGGACAGATCCTGTGGGCAGATGTGCTTAGGGGCAGAGAACAAAGACTCTAAATGACACTTCAGTTCCAAGTTTCCGTTTTAACTGAGCCCTGTGCCAGTGCCACACTGTTGCCGGAAATCCTTGCAGTTCTATTTTACTCTTCAAGACAAATCATCATTCACCACACTCAGCACACAGGTAGGTACATCCTGCTCTTCCAGTCCACCTGCCTGATTATTCTTCACAGTGCACCCTTCACCAGAGGTTTGTGTTGACCCTAGAAGAAAACTGAAACCAAGTCCCCCCTGAAGTTTCAAATTAAGATTGTACTAATAATTACTTGTTCAGATTTTCCCAATTAATCTACGTGTGCAGTTGAGCACTAAGTAGGAGAACACAGCTATTTACAGTATTTTACCTTCAATCCCATAGAACAGTTACTGAAGCAAATGGTTTAAGACTATGCATTTCTCATGGAATACAAACTGCCCCAAAGTTAGTAGTAGCTCCATTTGTAACCTTCTGGCCTGTCACAGGAATTTAATATGAGAGATGAAATCCAAAGCTTAATTAATTTATCCCCTTCCTTACTAAAATACAAAACTGTTGTATTTTAGTGAAAAAAACCCAAACAAAACCAAAAAGCCTTAACAAACTCACTCTGCGATTATGAGTTGCCAATTCAGGCCATTTTGAAGGGCCCCATTACTTAAATTCCTGTACCTTCAATTTCAGAGTCACCTTTGATGAGCAGCAGATACTCAACTTGATTACTGCTATCCCTTTCACCCAGTGTATTTGGGCTTTGGGCCTCAAGGGACTGAGGAGAGCTATCATCTTGTACTGCTTTCTCCTGGGTTGGTGTGCTTTCCACTCAGCATTGAAATCCAAGTGATCTGAGACATAAAATCCTGCTCCATGTTTTTATTATTCGATATGTTTTCCCACATCCCAGCCCACTTCCAAAGGTAGATGTTTTCTACGGATAAAGGCCACTGCTTCTTGCATCTTACAGATTTTGCAGATCTCTATCCCAAGTACATGGAAAACATTCACCCTTTTCTGTTCTGCTTTTCCAGCTGCTGACATCCTTAGACCATCCTTAAGGATATCATCATCCTGACTCCTTATCTAGAAAATAAAACTAAGCAGACTACTCCTAGGTGGTACAGACATTGATCTCTAGCAAAGGAACACTTTTACTTCATCCAGGAGTGAAGAAACTGAATTCCTGCCCTTCCATTACAAACCAGGGCCTGAGTACAGTTTTGGGGGCTCAGCCTTAGAGCTGTGGCACAGCTGGAGACTGACCAGCAAAGGCTTCCAGGATGCTCAGGGATCTAAAGCACCTGGCCTGTAAGGAAGGGTGAGGGAACTGGGCTTGATCAGTCTGGCAGAGGGGCCAAGGGCTGATCTCACAGAGCCTAAGGCTACTGGATGCCAGTGGCAGAGATGATAGAACCAAATTTTCCCCAGTTATACTGGCTTCTCAGGTTCAAGCTGGACACCAGGGAAGTGTTCCCAGAGAAGTGGAGTCTATCCTGGCTGATTTTAAATGCTAAAAGCTGTAACTGACGTAAACTAGTGTTGGCAATAGCCTTGCTCTGAGTGGGAGGCTGGACTAAGATGACCCCTCTCCAGATGTCCCTTCCAAGCAACATCTGCAGTTCCATGAATCACAACTCCACATTATAGGTTTTTTTTCAAATGCTAGCATCTCAGACAGGAAAAGAAACACAACTCAAATAATATCATGCTGTTAGGAAAAGTAGTGATATACTCTGGTGAAATAAATAGGATTTTAATCCTTAAAGAAGGCAGTGCAAACAATACTTCCTCACACACAGAAAAGAATCTATACATACAGAAAAGAAACTACATGACGACTGGGACTTTAGGTATCACAAGAAATCTGAAAATTCAACTGATTTGAAAATTATGCTCTTCACTGCCCAGGAAGCTGTTTATGCACAGCTTCTAAACATACACCATAAATCACTTCACATAGTACAGTCTTCATCAGTCAAAAATCCTAAATTATGATTTTCAAAAAAGGAAGCCTAAGCAATTATGCCCATTGTGACCTTCTCACCAGGTCCTGATCTGTCTGCTCACATCTGGCCCCAGCTCACTTTCAAACTGCAGGGAGGCAGCTGGACACCAATCTTAACACAAACAGAACACAAACATAGGAAGCTAGGAGAACATATCTTTTTTTAATTTAACCCGTGTGTTTCAGATAGTAACTCTTTCAGATGATGCTGACCCACATCCTAAAGAAAAAGTAATATCAGTGAATTTACAATGGTTTCTAATCAGTTCCAGAGAGCAAGAAAACAAAACAGTTCCCCTAAAGCTCACTGAGAGCAGATGCGACCCTACACGAGTCTTTCAGTCCCATCTCTCAGGCATAACCCTCCCATACCTCTGCTCCAAAATCCCTGTCCACATCGTTTCCACCCCACTGCAGAGCTCCATGTTTATTGAAACACATTTAACTGAATTCAAGGAAAAGAAACAACGTACACTTAGTTTTCTAACGGCTAACCAGTACAACCTAGTTTCATTTTTTAACTACGTCTACCCAAATGCAAAACCAAAACTGAAGCTGCTGTTAACTCTAAACACTACCAGCCCCACAATTCAATGCAAGGAAACATTTCCTCAAAATAAAATTAATTCAAACTGGAGCAGCTCTGAGTTCACTGTACTGCTACACTACTGGCTGTGTTGGCTCAAGAAAGGAACCAGCTAAGCAGGAATAGAGACTGATTTATTCATTAACAGCAGTACTTGATAAGATTTCAAAGGTTCAACTAACATATACACTAGCATTAGTTAAACCCCTATATGAGCCTAGGGAAGATCCTACATTATCAAAAATGTGGCTTAATTTCTCTTTTTCTTTCCCTCTCTTCTCTGATCAATCATGACTTCATGATACAGAAAGTGGACGACAGTATTTTGTAACTTTCAGCTTAAATTTTTCAGCTGGACACTTAGATTGCATGCCACAGAGATCATACTTGTACAGACTGTACCAATATAGTCTAACACAATTACTCAGGAAATTAAAGAAAAACTATTACAGCATAAAGATCTAAGTGCTACTACATACATCAAGGATCAATTAGTGGGTAATTAAACACCATTCTAAATCAGAATACGGTTTAATTAAACTTTCTTAATTTCTTCTCACATTACCTTTTGCAGGCCATGATATATAATTATTATTCTAGAAGCAAAGATAAAGTAGCTGAGTTACATTTTGCATAGACTGAAAGATACCATATGATCAAATTTCTAATCACATTTGTACAGCAGAGAGAAAAACTTAGAAGCAGGTAGCTTTAAAATCAGGATGAGAACAAATCCATGACTGGAGCTAGACAGAATGACTCACTTTTCCACATTACTGTGGCTGCACTGTTAACAGCAATACTATAGGGCAGCACATGGAAGGACACGACAAAGTTTAAGGGCCTTTTATACATAAACGAAGAGTAAAATTTGCCACAGTCAACCTTTTATTCAAAGAATCAGAAACAGCAAAAATGCCATTTAAAATGTGCAAACGATTTTATCTAGCAGACCACCTCAGCATAGCACACCCACATCCTCATTTGTCAGGAGTCAGCTGGAGTCAGAGCAGCACGGCCACAGTGTCCCAGCACAAGGCACAGGCAGCCCCTCCTCCCCCACGGGCACTCCCAGAGCTCAAGCACAGCAATCACTGCACATCCAAAATGTTCACTGCTTCCAACAAACGTCACCTGCTGTGGCTGTGCACAGTCAGTCACAACGTGAGTGACCAGGGTCTGCAAAGGCCTGGTCAATCCTTCTCATCCCAAGGCCAGGTCGAGTTTTAGGGTGCCCCTGAACACTGGGAAAAGGGTGAACAGCCCTTAACAATGTTGCCTTTTCAATGACTACATTACAACAGATAATCTTATGAATAATAATAATAATAATAAAAAATTTACTAAACTCTTTAGCCATCCAATTACAAGGTAAGATTATAAATACATATTATTTATTACGGTTAAGCATATTTAAATATGAAGTCAGCATCAGAAATCCTACTTACAGGCTGATTATAAAACACTGCAGGAGTTCCAATTACCTCATCACCAGCTCTAGTTTTAGAAACATTACTGCTGAGTAGAGAATTTTTCTCCTGAAGTCTTTCATCTCCCTTTGCCAGAGTAAATAAGTCCAAATTTTACCATTCAGAGGCTAACAGATTTTTTAAAAACATCATCTACTACATGACAGAAGAGCCACAGTATTCCTTATCTCACCATCAGAAACCAAGCACTTCAGAATGCAAACAATCTAAATTCAGATAATACTGAGAAAAAAACCCACAGGAGCATCACTTCCTCTGCCTTTCCACATGTAGCCAGAACATCTGAAACAAAACTGAAGTAAGTCCATCTCCTATTAAAACAACAACGCTTTTCGAGCTGTCAGAGGAAGTTCAGATTCCCTCTGACAGAGCCTTTTTTTTCCATCAAGCTGGGGCAGAAGCATGTTATCCAACATACTTGACTGCAAAAAATCAGATTTGACTTCTTCCTACAGGCAACTCATTAGATCTTTGTGACTAGGAAAATTGCAAGCTCAACCTAATGGGACAAAAATTTTTCTGTCAAACCAGAAAATATGTACCAGAGAATAGCCAACTGCTTTTATTTTTACTTCTTGCCAATAAAAACAAAGAAACACTACAGACCAAAATAGAGACTTGTAGGAAAAAACTCCAGAGTTCCACTGCATTTCCAAGCAGCTTACGGAAAGAAAGGAAAGATGTAAAGCTTAGGTTTATGCTTAGTTTAATTGGGTCTTTGCAGCAAACATTAACATAGCCATTCATACTCTGACCTTAGAAACACCTGTCGAACATCTGCAAACATGTATTTTAAAAACACAAGTGTTTAATTCTGTGTTCTGCTCTTATTTATATAACAGCTTTAGGATGAGGTATATACAAGACATCTCCCATATATATATATAAAACCTTGCTGCTCTCTGGAATTAAAGCCACAGGAAAGGTATATGCTCAACTCTCCAAAGGCAAGAACAGCTCCACATTGATTCTCTCCCTTCAAATACGAGTGAAATTTTGCATTAGCAATAAACCAGCTATTTAGATCACTTCAGAGAAAACAAATCCCCACAATGAGATGAAAAATAATTGTGCTATAGATTCATGGATAGCTAAAACCAGTAACTGTGGTTGCCTCTGGTATCCAAAGGGAAGGATTTGCTATCTAGTCCTTCACTGCAAGTATTCCATATCTATGCATTAGGATAGTTCATTTTATTCTGAATTAACTTTGTTCATGATAGCATGAATTGCCATTTAAACTAATACCATTAACAAATACAATTCTGCAAAATTAATTCTCGTGTTACAGATCTCACGTAAGAAAATGGAAACCATTTAGATTACAAAAAATAATTCTCAAAATAAATCTTGAGAACTTTTTATTTTTCATTAATCAGTCTACTTAAAGTAAGTCCAGTAGATGACTACCAGGGATGGGACGGGGTTTTGTAATCTGCCCATGAAAATGCCTTCTGAATTTCCAGTTACTATAGGCAATTTAGCCTACTTCTTCACCTGCTCTGCCATTTGAAAATTTCTCTGGGATCTGAGGACCTCGTATTTCACAGGACAAAATTTTCCAATAAATAAGGTAAAAGGGATAAGACCCCACAACCAGCAGCTCTGGAGTGTCAAAAGCGGCACCTGGAGCACAGACACTTCCCAAACCCATAAATCACCAAGTCCTCACCAGACCCAGCAGTGAGCAGATGGTTACTTCCCTTCAAAACTGAAATTCCATTTCTCTGATCATTTATGTCTGTAAGACTCAATCACTCACTGTTTGTGCAATGCAAACATAAAAGTGCCATGAGCAAAGTAGTTTATTAAAAAATGTAAATGAACAGACTGAAGTTTTTCATGGTGTTTACCCAGTTCAAACATTTACCAGCATCACACAAGTGAAACAAGAAACAGTATTACTTAACACTTGAGGAGTACTTTAATTTAAAATACCAAAAAAAATATTCTCAACTAGAGATAACTGAATGTCAAGGAATCCTGATTGTGACTGGCCAGTGAAATGCAAAGTTACATATTTGAAAATAAAATAATTGCATGCATCTGATGAGACTGAAAAGTTGTTTTAAAGCTATTTTAGCACTTTTGCTCTTCCTCAAAGCTTTATTCATCAGCAAAGTTGTAAAGGAGTATAGCATATATTCCAAGCTCAGTTATATTCTGCTAGAGGAAACTCTGGCTGCTGTCACAGAGGAATACAGATTGGAATTTTTCATGCACATACACACCAAAACAAGTCATTACAGCCATTTTACAGAATATGGGGTCAAATACTTTGGATGTGAGAATATACTGAGAAACAGATTGACTATATGCTTAAAAGAATGACTCACCACAGGCATCATGACCCAACACAAAAGCATCTACTCTGACCTCAAAAGCCACAAAGACAGCATGGAACTGGATATTTTAAATGCACTGATATGGGTACAGGGACAAAGGTTAGAGGAAATGAAGTGTGGGAAGAGTCAGTGATTCTCACACAAAACAAGCAACTCATTCTGCCTGTTTTCAGAGAAGATCCATCTTTAGAAAAAAATATTACATGTCAGCTTCCATACATTTTTGTTCTTATTTTCTTGCTTTATTCCAGCATAAAACAAAGGAGTTTGAGCACTCAAACCCATCATGTAGAATAAATCATAATTTTTAGATAGCCTTAGTTGTGCAAAATAACAGGGCTATAAACCTGAACAACATAACTCCTATCAGCAAATCCTTTCTAATAGCAAGGATAGTGAAGAACTGGGCTGGGCTGTTTGTTTCTAATCTGGTCTTAAAACCTCTCTGGTAATAGTTTCATATCCATCAGAAATTAAAGTATGGAGGTACGTTGCATGAAGTGTACCAAAATCCCTTTTCAGGCAAGGTTCTTCTTTCAGTCTCACACAGTACCATTGGCATCACAGGGTAAAAATTGTAAAGACCTTGGAAACACCCTGATGGAAAAACTAATAAGGAAAGTGAGCACAAAAGAACAGATAAGTGGTTCAAGCATCAATACCACTGCTTACAAAATCTTGTCTGGATTCCTGAAAAGAAAAGAAAACAGAAAAGACAGCCCAGTCCTGCCAAAGCATCCTCTCTAGGAACAGCAGACAGGTCCTTTGACCACTGTTAACAAGATTTGAAAGCTGTCTGAGTTCGCAGACAAAATGTGTTAAAATGGATACCAGAGGAAAAGACTACACCCAAAA
>WEKY01004782.1:141568-155526 GCA_013390045.1 Picathartes gymnocephalus | reverse complement strand
GTAAACAAGAAAAAAAAAAAACCAAAAAAAAAAAAAAAAAAAAAAAAAAAAAAAAAATCAGGAAAATTTTAAAAGACAAACTTTATGCTCTAAACTAGGCACATACCAGGATTCTACTCTCAGCACCACAGGGAGAACTCCCAGAAATTTTAAGATCATACAAAACCCAGGTACTTCCATAACTCCATAAAAGAATTAAATCAACAGCAGAATGTAGACAAGTTAGAATAAAGCTTTCTCTATATTCATCTTCCTCCAAAAGCAAGAGGAAATTACAATATTTAGCATCATGAATGGAAAACAAGGGTTAAAAACAACAAAAGCATAAACCCACTGGAGTGGTCTGACTGCTCTCCAGTGTCAAACAATACATAAGAGATCCAGAGATGCATGTAACAGATGGGAATATGCAGGCAGAGGACACATTTTTGGAACACCTGTAGCATAAGTAATGAAAATAGTTCATTTTGGAGCTGAAGTAGGATTGAGAAAAAAGCATCCGTGCCAGCAGTGTGCCTAAATATCCTAGGCTGACTGCTTGGAACAACAGCTAAACATTTGCAATATTGCACCTGATCCTCAAACCACTTCCAGTAGCCCAAAGAAACTGCTCTGAGGGCAGTGGAGAACTTCTTTGTTCATCTCCTGTCATATCATCAGCAGGAAGGGAAAAGAAGGGAGGGAAAAGCCCTAAGCGCAGAGCTTTGAGCCAAAGAGCAAAGATGTACCTGGGAAAAGCACATCCAAGACTTAATCTGCTCTTCCAACTTCCCTCTTCCACAGCTGCTCCTCATATGCTGGAAACAAGAAACTGCAGGTGGGAAACACACACAAGCTTTGAAAAACAGAGTTGAACTGTGCACTCAATAAATTTAGTCCTAAAAGAGTGTAAATCTTTTCAAACAGGTTGATGACTGAACAGACATGAGATGGAGGTCTCACAAAACACAATGTCTTCAAGCACTTGCACTTGAAAAGATTCCTAATTTACGTTTAGTTACAAGTCCTCTGAAAGATATCTGGCATTCAGGTTTGAGTATTTACCATATTTAGCAAACAGCAGATTTATACTGCTTTTAGATTTCTTTTGCATGATTTCATTTCTATATATATTTGTTAAGTAAATATGGTTCCTCTGAGCTAAAGCAGAAATATTATCCCAACACCCCTATATATGGGTAGAGATGCACAGCTGGTTTAAAGGTCATAAAGGAAATCTCTAAAAGCTAAGAATACAACCAAACTTCAGAAACAAACTTTGAAGCATTACCCATATTAACCTTTATTTTGGACATCTCAACTAATTGTTAGGCTTTGCCTGGTTTCAGAGATCTCAAGTCGCTCTGAGACTCTGACCCGAATACACATCATGCAATTCTTACGGCAAAGAGAAATAAGAACTAAAGTCTTTGTGATCCTTGCAAAAGGTCAGCAACACTCTGGTTTACACAGCATTAAATAGTGGGAAAGTGGAAGAACATTTCTATTTTCAAAAGGGCTACAACATGGATTTCACCTCAGTATAATATCATAACCTGAAGTTCATTGCCTTGAGCAGAAACAGACAAAGTCAACTAGTGGAAAACAAGAGTTCAGGCACCGCTTTCTTTGATTTGTGAAGCCTAAACATTTTACAGTAGGAGTGCAAGCACCGAAAAGTTACTTTCTCTGACTACCTTTTGCAGTCTGTTAGAAGTAAGCACACAGATTAGCTGAGGATCAAATACCACATTTAATCCCCAAAGTTAGCTCAACAAGGACTTTCTGAGTTAGACAACTGCCTTCTCGGTCACCAGCACTCCCTTTGCATTTAAAAAGACTCCTCTGAAAAAGCACTGATTTATATTTTGCTTCTCCCTACATGTCCCAAAACAAAACAAAGAAGCATGATATTGCTTTTTAAACGTTATATTTTTAAAAGTAAAGAGTCTTCAGATTTTATGAAAATTTCAATCATATTTGAGCTTATGGACGTTCCAAGATAAAACATTTATTACAGTAATGGAAGCTTGTTTTTCCTGGTCTTTAACAGTCTCCCAAAACAGCTAATTCCCACCCTGGAACTGTTTCCTGACCTCTAGAAAGGGTCATCTATATATAACTCCAGACAAAAATATGGCCATAGCATTCCAAAACTCCATGGTAAGATCATCAAAAATAATTCAGCAGGTTCAGTTGGCATCTCAACTGAGCTTTGTTTTTCATGTCAGAACAGACACTCAGAAGAAAGTGTTGAATGAAGCCTTACCTGGCTGCTGTAAGTAGCACACACTGATCCCACAGCAATGAGGACACAACCCCAAAACACTCCAGTCACCAGTCCCATTGATCAGCAACAGCAATGAGCAAACCTCAGAGCAGGCTGCACTGTGTAAATAAAGAATCCTGGGTGAAGATACTGCACCAATCTCTACTTAACACCTCTCATCCACAGCACAGCAAGCCCAGGTCCTGGAGCTTAGCATGTAAAAAACAAGCAGCTTATTATTTGAAACTGTGCCAAGTAACCAAGCTGAATAGGAAACCCTGTTTGAAATTTCAGTTTGTAAAAATTGTGGCTTTTGACAATTGAAGTGTATTTCATTTACAGCTAACAGTTCAATTAACAAGAAGCAAAAATATTATTCACTTCACAATGAAATTTTCTTCTACTCAAGTATCCATGACTTAACCAGCATGAACTCATTCGTATTCCTACTTAAAATGCCTTTCTCAATAACACTTGCTGACATCACCCAATAGTTACACATTTTACACATAAATATCTCCTAAGCATACAAAAAAAATCTGAAGATTCCAATTAGTTTTGCTGATTAAGATCCACCCAACAAAGCACATATCCAGTCACCACAGTTTCTTTGTTAGCTGCCCCTGCCCAGCTGTAGGGGAAAAAAAGGAACAATGTGAGAAAGGTCCACATTTTCTACTACACTGAATTAAACACACTCCCAGAAACTAAGAAATACATCTCTTGCATCATTCACATTTAATGATTCCAAGTTTAAACTGGAAGTGGCTTCTAGAGGTCGTTTGATCCCAACAACTACTCAAAGCCAAGGTGAAGATCACCTTTATGGCAGACACCATGTTACACTGCCTGGCTCAAATCCTGATCAACACGGATTTCAATCATCAAATGCCCTCAACTGCTTTGGTTTTTTGCTAGGAAGGTTACCAAGGGCTGAAGAAATAAGCACTCCTCATTCTCAGGACACAGACAGTAATGGATGAAAGACAGGACAAAAGCAGCTGAAAAAGCCCTTACAATGGCCATAGGAACAGAGGTGTATCAGACAACACCTCCCCCACTCCTGACAAAGCTGGAGGGACAGGAGAATAAAAGGACACCAGAACAGAGAGAAGGTTTTCACTTTATTCATCTATTAACCAGAAAATCTATCCAGAACAACCTTAGCAAGGAATCCAGGATCTTCTCTCCCATTATTGAAGCTAGAGCTGGACTGCCAATACTGCCCTAATCGAAGATTCCCTCACCTTTTGAATTACGCTCAGATTGACTCAACTCTGAGTACAATAAGCAGGGTTTACCCCAACTCAAACCATGTCAACAACCTGTAAAAAACAATGACGAGCTGCCATTTCCAAGAGGAGTCCTGTGTTAGGCTCACTTCACAGAACTCAACCTCCAGCGATTTCAAGTAGGTTTAACTCAGCAACAGATTTAAGCAGGTTCTTCTCTTTTTCTTCAAATGGAAAGCTTAGCTCAGGGCTGCTGTGTTTGCCACTCCACTTGTTCAATCTGTCCTTCAAGTGGAGGGCACAGCAAAATGAACTGCACACACTTTCACAAGATTATAGGGACAGATGACTGAGGGACCAAGAAGATATTGCAACATCAAGCCCTTCATCACATATGAGCAAAGGAAGTTCTCATTTCTAGTCTGACAGAGGATATATTGTTATTTGCATGACAAAAGGGCTTTAAATCTTAAAAGAAATAGTCAGCACTATATGAAAAATTGAAGAGACATTCTGTCCCAAAGCTGGATTATGAATCACAAACTAACACTCCTGCCACCAGCAGCATGAAGCCAACTTTGCAGCGATACTCAAGCCCTACCTGAATAACCATTGCACCAGTTAACACACTTGCAACCCCCTCCTCTACATTCAACACCCAAAAAGCAACTGATTTGTCAAGTGTTTCACTGATGTGACACTTCTCTATTCCTTCAATAAACTCCTTCTCTATTCCTTCAATAAATTGCCATTCTAATACTTGCATTTCATTTACCTTTTAAACACTAGATTATTTAGCAGTAGCAAGTCACAGCAAATGCCAGGAAATTCCTTTATCTGATCTGCAAAGCCTCCACTTGCTCAAATTTCTGTATTTTTAATTACAATGGTATACAAATACATCCACAGAACTGAGATGCTACCAAGCAGAGACACTGAAGTCTCAAAACTGCAAATATGACATTTCCTATTACAGACTGACAACTGATTTGAG
The DNA here is from genome assembly GCA_013390045.1 of Picathartes gymnocephalus. Lineage (NCBI taxonomy): Eukaryota > Metazoa > Chordata > Aves > Passeriformes > Picathartidae > Picathartes > Picathartes gymnocephalus. The sequence goes on along the minus strand of WEKY01004782.1, from coordinate 151,052 downwards.
TAAAACTTATCTACAGGACCTTTTCCAGGTTCACTTTCAGGGAATAAATCACTGCATTACCACAATCCTGACTCATCACTTGCCCAGAGTCTTACTGATCAATCACTGATCCACATTCACACATGTTGGAAGGAAAAAACCCAACCATGCATCATAGTTAGAGACCAGTAGGCATCACTCAAATGTCTCCATAAAAAGTCAATTACAGACACTTAGCTGACAATTACTGGTCTCAGACTTGAGAGTAAGGAATTGTGCATCAATAAAGAAAAAACACTTTTCTAATGTAATTCCCATAAGTCTATAATATAAAGACACTAAGGTAAAAGCTGAAGTTACTATCTTTTATTTATAGGTATCCAGCCTTTAGTATGCATTTCAAATATATCTTCCCACTCTTCCTCACTATAAAAATGTAAACCCTTTGTATGTGGTTATTTGAATATCAATACTCTTCCAAGTAACAGCAATGTGAGAACAAAAAACTCCAGGAACATGCTGAAAAGTTCCTTGTGATCAGTTATTTTCTGCATGCCTTGCAAACCCCTCCTGATAAATGTCTGTTCTGTAATTCCCTTGGGAAATACTCTGTTGAAATTACTTTGGGACAGAATGTATGTTTTTACAAGTGGCAATAAAATTATATAAATAACTGGCCTAAAATATCCAAACACATAAAGTGTATTTCTATAGAGAAAATACAAGTAAGCCATCTGTAAGAGAGTTCACATTTTTTCATACTTGCAATGAACTTCAAGTTTTTTAAGGTTAAAACAATATTAACAGAAAAGATTTCTCAAGTAAGAAAAGTATCTGATATTTGGAAAATTTTCACATCACTACACATTCAAAACAATTCACATAAAGTCTCACAGTCTAAGTTTAACATGCAGTTAATAATTCTATAGCTTTTTATATCCAAATGTAAACAGAAGAGTAATCAAAGACAACTTGGCTAGTCTAATACAACTACCTGCAAAGTTTTTGTACTTTGCAAAAATTTCCTGGGCTAGAACTAAAAAAGTTTATTTCCTTATAAAAAAAATAAAATAAAATATAAAAAAAGCTACCGTACAGCCACAGGCCAGAGGGGATGACTGTGATCACTGTGACCCATTTAACTGAGGCACTACCCTCTCCTAAAAAACAGAAACACAGAGGAATTCAAACCTACACCATGGTTATCCAGACTTGTTTTAAAGAAGCATCACTGCAGCAGCTGTCCCACATGGCACTTATGCATACAGTAAATTTGTACAACTTCTTACTGCAGCAGTCACGTAGATGTTGTTACGATTTCACAGGTTAGACCCTATCAGCTAATAGCCTGTATCAAACTCTGATTCAAAGCTGTTGTTTGATAAATGTATCATTTCAAGAAGTTAAACAAAGCTGAAAATGCATGTATTTTTAGGAGTTAAAATATGCCTTAAACTCATGTTCAAACTGATCTTTTTCCAGGGTGCTAGCAACGCTTTCTGAATTCCAAAGCAGCTGTACCAGTGCCAGTGCCAGCTGTGGAAGACACATGGTATACCTTGCCTGTTAAGGTTCCTCTGAACTCTTATTTATACCTAAGGCTTAGCTGCTCAAGCTTCACTAAATGCTAATGTTCCCAAGCTGGATTATCCAGTCACCTCCAACACCTCTTCGTGTCAATGCTTCCAAGGAGGCTTTCCCAGCCTACATCCATCCTGAGCTATACTCGTTTTAATGTGACCAAATATCAAGTCTGATTTGCTTGAGTACATTCTTTAAAAACAGAAAGCTGAATGAGGTTAGTCAACCACAACTACTGAAAAAGCACTTGTCACATTACCTCTCCATAAATAACCAAGAAGTTTTAAATTGATGGCATTTTGTTCAGAACCATCAAACTTCAGCAAGCAGTGTGAATCATGCACTATTTGTTACTTGAAATTGACATTTAAAAAGCAGGGATCAAACTAATATGATCAAACTAATATGATCCAGAAGCTTTTCTCGCAGTTTCTTTTTCCTGTATTCAGAGCTTTAAGAAAAAAATATTTGTGCTTCTACATTTCAAGTAAGTGTTTGGTGTTAGTGAACAATTTCCAGAATCCTGGTGATGTCACACAATGATTTATACACTGCTATCAACTGACACAGAATGGGGAACTGGCAAAATACTGGTGGCATAAGAAAGAGGCCTGAAAATTGTATTTCTCTCATGCTCAAGCTTTGCATATTTTGATACAAGCTAGATTTAAGGATAGCTTACAAAGCAGTAACTTGCTGCTGCAAAGAGAGGAAAGTCTTGCACTCTTATCCTTTCTCAGCTGGTTACAGCAACTTCCACAGCTTATTGGACATTTTATAGAGCTACTTAACTCCCTAACTCTTCCCTTTGGGAGAATCCCAGGGAAGTGAGGAGGCTCGGTATCTTCAACTATACAGTGTTGAAAGGAAGGGCTCAAAGAAATACCAGAGCTTATTAAAAAAGAACATGCATGGGAACTTCCACTGCCATGCATAGTAAAGTCATCTTAAGCTTTAAGAACCACCTCCAATCACCCAAGATAACTTTTTGGATTCTTTCTGCCAGCAGTGGAGTGTAGTTTTCACATGACATCAAGAGAGGCCTCCAGAAAGGTCCTCTGCCTGCATGAAGAGAAGCCAGGTGCTAGAAGGTGCAGACAACAACTGTCCACTGCATAAGGCTACAGTTTCATTGCAGCCTGAACCTGCTGAGCTACCAGCTACTCCTAGAGCATCATCTTGCAGCCTGGCAGCTGTTCCCTGGACAAATCACATGGTGGTTCAGCATGCTGAAGAAACAGAAGAGCTTTTAGTTCATTTATCAAATTAGTTTATGCCAAATGAAAGGGTGAAATGGCTCAGCAAAGGATCCAACAAGCAGCTGGCAGAAGGAAAAGGGATGTAACACAGCCAGGAATTAGTGATGTACATTGCTATAACTCCATAGGTTGCAATTCAACTCTCTCTACAACTCTACTGCTGCCAGAAATGAAGATCATTTTAAGCTATTCCAGTAACAGAGGGCCCCAATATAGTCTTAAGTGGGACAAAATATGATTACCAGAAAAAAAATTAGGATTATAAACTGACATGACTTTTTTTTTTCCCCTTTCCAATCTAAAGCAAAACATTATTCTCCTGATGAAAGATGAGATTCTTCCCCATAAGTCTGGAAAAAGAACTTCAATTCTACAATTCTGATTCATTTCTTCTTATTATTTATTACATAAGATACGACTGGCTTGTCATATCATACATGAATTGCAACAATTTCTTATCTTAAGCTCAGCAAAGAGTAGTTGGAGTCTATTCTGTCATGTTTCCCATATATTGAAACAGTGAGGATTTAGTCAAATATTGGTTATCTCGATTTCGTTTCAGCAGCAGCATGAGTCATGTACAATAGCAGCTAAAACATACTGCAGTAAATGCAGCCCAAGCCAGCACTCTGCTCCAAAAGATTTTAGTAGGTTACCTATGATAGTTACTGCCTAGATGTCAGGGCTGGAAAAAAAATGCATTCCAATATGCCTGTATTTCAGGACTTGTGGAGACTCTGAAGATTTGCTCATCTGCTCTAGAAATCCCACAGAAACTGTGATTATTGAAATATTCCAACAAGATGCTTGTATATTTGAAGAGATGGTAGCTTTAAATGGAATATCCTACTTCAGTAAGTCTTACTTTTTCATCCTTTAGGTATCAGAGATCGCTTTGTCAATGTCCTGGATAAGTGAAAATGCAAACAAGGCAGACTATTCTTAAAGTAAGGTGGGAAGAACTGCTGGGACATAAGAGCAGCATCCTACCCAGGGAAAATATTTAGAATAAAAGTAAGAAAACAGCATCCCTAAAGCTAAACTGTGCTCCAAGCTTTCTTCTCTTACCTCCATGTGCCATTATCCTGCACTGGGAACACCCCCCTTGCTCCCCAGTTTTCCTGGCAGAAATGCAATGTTAGCAAACTCCAGATTTCAAACTGTGAGAGAAGATTCACAGTTTACTGTTTCCAGTACTTTGCTCAGTGTTGATCTGTTTTCTCTCCTGTATAGTCTCATACTATTACCAGAACTTCTTTTGCCTCAGCTCTCTCTCCACTGCTTTTCCAACTATGGAGACTGAGACTTTCCATATATTGTTAGGCACAGCATATCCTCAATACTGGTATGGGACACTAATTCTGTTACATCAGAAATTCAACCTCTGATGAACACATAATTATGGCTTAGACATAAGGCTGAGATTACTTAGCCCATTCTTATGAGTCCATTCTCCCAAAATCTTTTATTTCCGTTACTAAATTACTAGATTTCAGCAAACAATACTCCAAAGTTAAGAAACAACACACCATCTTATGTCCAAGGCTTCAAAACAGCAGCCAAGGGAATTCCAAGAGGAACAAATAGTTTATTTCTTAAGTAACAAACAAAAACTCACAAGAACCCCACTAATTCAGGCCATACCATTTACCTGAAATAAAAGGAACTAGAGAACAGACACAGCTAAGTCAGACCTGCTTTAACCACCATTTAAGACTGTCTGAGAACCCCTTCAAACAAAGCCTGGCAAGTTCTACAGATGACATTTTGAAGGGCAGTTGAAAACTGTTGAATTTCTTTTGGCTGCAAACAATCCCTCAGACAGCACCGTATAATTAAAGCAATGAATTTATCATCTTCTCATATTTGAACACAATAATAAAACAAAAGTAGACTTTTCCCCTGGTAATTCACTAAATTGCCGAGAAATCCTCCGTGTTTTGCACTTGTTAGGGGAAGAAAAAAATAGAAAAAAGGATCCAGAAATAAATCCTGTCAGTTTTAAGCCTCCTGAAGTCAACTAATAACCAGCACTTTGACTACCCTCATTCTCTTATGCACTTCACACATTTCTATTGTAACAACAAAGCCTTCTGCCACTCAACCTTGTGACTAAACCACTCTTGGCATTTTCATGCTATCACAGTATTCTGACCTGCAGGCTAAGGGTGTCCACTGCTCACTTCATTACTTATCCCAGCCATGATGCACAAAAGGCACATTGCAATGTCTTACATTTACATTCCCTTTTACATAAAGAAACAGTATAAACAATCCAAGTCATAAGAATTTCAGAAACATAAGTGAAATATAAGGTTTATTTTGCAGTTCACTGTACGCCAGGTAAGACGCATGGTCCAAAAGACTGAAATCAGTCAGCCAAAGTCAGCTCTTGCCACAGTCTCCTGCAAAACAGCGCAGGATTATTTGTTTCAGGATTAAAATCATTAATCAGCCTTCTTTGAAGACAACACAGCACAGTCTCCTTTTACATATTTACTATTAAAACACTCTAGCCAATAATGTTCCTAATGTTTCTGAAAGACAGGTTTTTTTCCAAGTACATCAGAACTTGCAAAAGTAAAGTCAAGGAACAAGGAAAATTTCCTAATCAATTCAGAACTTGAAAGAAATTCAGGTATTCCACATTTAAGTGGTTTTGTTTCCCTGTAACACAGAAATGAAGATTTCTCCCACATAAATACATTGACTCAAAAGTAGCTGTAGCTGCAATTCATCAAAAGCTGTCCTTGTCAAACTGGTATCAAGTAGACCTTCAGAAATCAAATGCCGGTCTCAGCTTTGCCCTTAACAGCTATGAACAATGCAAGTTATTCCTTTAATAAGAATTAACCGTCTGTGGGATTAATGTGCCTACAAAAAGCTTTAACATATACATCCCAACAATCCCATTATGCAAGAGATTAAAACCGACTAGTCTGGCAATGAAATGCTTATCACCCAACCTGTCCCACTGGCAGTGCATGGACAAACTCAGATCTGGCTGTTTTGCCCTCAGAATTCAAGGTCCAGTGTCCGACTACATGTTTGCACCACAGAATCTGCTGATTTGGAAAGAACCCACAAGGACCATTGAGACCAACAGCCAGTAAAAACTAAGAGCTGCCACCAGAGCCAAGAGCTGTGCTGCTGATGCCAGGAAGAAGCCACTCCTGGAGTCACACAACAATACAGTACAGCCAACGTTGCAGGTCCTGCCAATGGAGCCTGACCTACACCAATAAGGCTTTAACTACCATCTGACTGTTTATTTCAAATATCTAATACTAATAAAAGCTTTAGCTACCACTTGACTGTGTTTCAAATAGCCATCAACTAGCTTCAGCTGCTTTCATAAACTAATCCCCTAAAAAAATAGTGGTCTCTGAAAACAAACTACTCTTAGTAATTCATACCTCATGAACACTTAGTGTTGAAGTGTTTTTATCGATCACTCTTCTCATCTTAAAAATAGCAGAAGCTTAGCAGCTCCCATGAACATAAGAAACATTCCCCCTCTCTTTCTAAAGGAAATCATGGAAGCAAAAAGCCAAAAAAGCTAGAAGGAATGCAGAAAGCAACTTCATTTTGGGACTCCAAAGCCAATCACATTATAGATTGAAACAGCATTTTATTAAAGGTATATGAGCAACTGGAAAAAAGAAAAAAGACAACCTTTCTGTATTCACATCCTGTCCTCAAAACTATAAAGGCATGTTCCCTTGAGCCACCCATCTCTCCCACAGATCACTATCAAGAATGTCTCCATTATTTTAAGTGCAGCCTCTTCATCTGTGCTGCTCTGACAATTTCTCACAGCACATGCCACAACACTCAAGAAAACGAGCACAGTTCTGTGTGCACCACAGCAATGGTGAGCAGGAATACTTAAATTTTTCACCCACAGCCTGGAGAGGGCATGAAGTACAGCAAGAATTCAGAAACTTCTATGAGCCTATAAGCTTGAGAAAAATCTCATTCAAGAACTGGTTCTAAAACACTCCCTATTTAGTCAAGGAGATGCAGTTAGTGTGGAAGGCCGAGTTGGCTTTGGCAGGTGAGGAGATACACCTTGCTAATGGGCCACACCTGGATAATGAGTAACCCTTTATTTAAACACATTGCAGACAGACACACTAACAAAGGTCACAAAGTTAACCCCAACACATCAGTGCGCAATTTTCTCCATTCCTGTGCTCTGATACTTAGAGTAACTTGGTGATGTGATACAAACAAAACCACAGCTCACAGTCAGTGTTTGCATTCAGCAGTCCAGCAGCACCGGGAAATCAACACCTCTCCTCAGCTCTCGGGGCAGGCCTGGCCATCACACACAGGAAGCTTGGCCAGAGAGACGCCCTGCAAGAGCAGAATGTGGAAATCAGTGAGAATCTGTCCTCGTGGCTGCTTTATTGCAAAGCACCAGAAACTGTTATAGTCACCTTCTAACAGTCAGGTACACACAGGAGCTGGACCCAGCTCTTGGGTACTAAAGAAACAGGATTCTCTTCTCCCTTTTCTGAGCCATTAAAAGTGCACCAGTCCCCTTACCCTCTACGTGCCACACCAGGGGCAACCAAAGGAAGAAAAATTCCATTTATAACCAAGACAGCGTGGTCAAATCACACAATCATCCACTTTTCTGTTTTGAAAACTGCTGGGATCCTACACAAAAGTTAACCTACGATTTTAAAGACTAATCCAAATACTCTGTTTTAGACACCATTTCTAAGCCCAATTTCTATTTCAAGACATGCCATATTTCTAAGGACAGGAAAAGAAATTTATCACTTTCCCTCAACTTCCTGAAGTCTGAAGTTACAGTATTTGCCACCAAGTGATACAGTTCCAGAAATACTGACTATCTCATCCCTTCTAACAGGCATATGATACAGGTGTGAGAAAAACCAAGAGAAGATAAAACAGCATTTCACTATCTTCAAATAGGTTGTGGCCCTATGCATATGGCCAGGATTTAAAAAAAGAAAAAAAAAAGCTATGAAAAATAAACTCTTTGTTTTCATCAGCAGTTTATGTTTATATTCTTAAGAAGTTAAGAATGATCACTTCAGAATAACATATCTGTGCTATAAAAGTGGTCAAAGGGATCACATGCAAGGCAAATCACTGAGGGGTGTAAAAATCATTTTTTGTAACTCTTAAGAAATAATGTTTTAAAATACTGTCTATTTCATTTTTGTCTTATCCTTTCTCAATTTCTACATCTGAGTACATTTTTTAATTTATATATTGGTACAGCAGTACCTGTATATAAGTGATATATCAATAAATTTACATATACGAGAGGTGCACGATAAAAAGTGCTCTTTATTGACAGGAATGGGCAGCCAAAAAAGTTGGAGGCCATTCCTCCAGAGAGCAGGAGCTCTTTTATTTACATGTGCCCTGCCCTTCCTCCTTCCAACTCCAGCGCTGGTTTTCCAGAGGAATGAATGGTGCCTCGCAAGGCATGTGGCCCTGGTGTTTTCAACCCCAGGGTCGAGGCTTCTTTTTGCCACCTCAAACAGGGAACTGCATGTGGAAACCTGGACAGAAGTATCAGAAAAGCACGCTATAATAAATCACCTGCTTGACAAGGGAATATTAAATAGACCTACCTAAAGAATAAATAAATAGAACTAAGGAGCCGTGAAATATCGCTTTGGGACAACCGTGGAAAGATACATAATGGAGAACACCGAAAGCCAAGCACTTAGACCCTCACCCGATTCTTTCCCCTCACCCTCCGTGAGCTCCGGCGGCTTCCTCAGCCCCCCTCACGGGCGGGCCACAGCACCCAGAGCCGCCCACCGACTCCTTGCCCGCCGCGGCCGAGGAGGGGCGGAGAGCCCAGGGCCGTTCCTACTGACCTGCCGGCGGCGGCTCCCGCGCAAGGCCGGGGTCACCGGGGGTGGCCGCGTCCCCTCAGCCGGGTCCCCTCAGCCCGCGCAGCCGCCGCACCTCCCGTACGTGCCCGGCCACCCTACAACCCCGCCTGCTCAGATCCCTCCGCTCCCGCCTCAGCACGGTCCTCTTGCCTCCCGCAGAGAACGCCCGCAGGAGAAGGCCCAGCCGAGCCGAGAGCACTGCCGGCTCAGCGCCCGCCGCTCCGCTCCCCTCAGCGGCCCAGCGCGGGGCCGGAGTTCAAACCACACATCGGGACTACTTCACCACCACAGGCGGAAGCACACACTTTTCCATGCGCGACGATGGCCAGAGCGAGCAGCTTTTAAAGGGCCGCGCGCGGGGCACGCCGGGAGTTGTAGTCTTCTCCCTGCGGTTCCCCTAGCTGGTCAAGGGCTTCGCACCACCCCGCGGTGGCAGCACGCCCCCTCGCCGCTCGCAGCCAATGGGCGAGCGAGGAGGCGGGGCTTCCCGCCGCGGCGTGTGCGCGGGGGGGCGGCGCGCGGAGTTGGTTGTTGCGCGCGGGCGCGGCGGTCGCAGCCCCGTCCCGGGAGCCGCGTCTTCACCGGGGCCTGGCGGGAGCCTCCTAGGTGCAGCCGCCGCCTCCCCGTGGGAGGCGCCGCGGGGCTGGGGAGCCCCTGCCAGGTGAGCGGCGGAAGGGGTATGACGGCCCCTCACGCCGTGAGGGGAGGCCGGGGGGCGGCCGCGGTGGTCAGCTTTCCTCAGCGGGGCCGCGGGCGGGGGCAGCCAGCAGGGCTCCA
>WEKY01004782.1:0-141381 GCA_013390045.1 Picathartes gymnocephalus | reverse complement strand
GCCCGCAGCGCGGCTGGGAGCGTGCGGCGCGGTCCCGCGCCCTGCTGGGGAGCGCCTGCCGCCGCGCTGACACCTTCGAGGAATTTCCCGGGATAAAGCCGCTGTGGGTGCCAGGTGGATGCCGTTTCTGCCGGGGCTCTGTCCCTGTGCTCTGTTATTATTTCGAATTACTGACTTGAAAGGCTTTACGTGTTAGTGTGTATGCGTGTAGCTGCATTCCATCCTCCTCTCGGTCCTTCCCTTTCTCTCGAAGGTTATTTTGGACTTGTAGGTGGGTCCGTCTCTTTGCCAGTTTTTGTTGCGGCTGAAGCTGGGCTGGGATTTGCGCTGGGATAGAAAGTGAAACGATGTGAATGCTTTGCAGTGGTCGCTTACTTGTGGAGCGGCTGATACTGATGCAGAATTGGCCAGGCTGCTCCGAGGTGAGCGCAGGGGCAAGGGGGAACATCGACCTCGAGTGTAATAGGGGTTTCTTCTCAGAGAACATAATTTCTGTTTACTTTAGGTCTTTGCCGTTTGCTTTTGTAGAGCTTACTCTTCTTTAATCGCTTTGTAAGTGCCTGTAAAGTTTTTCCCCTTACTCGCTGTGACTTAAAGGCTGTCTAATGTCTGCTAAAACACTTTATTCCTGAATATTTATGGAAAAAATAATATGTGGAGATACATGAGCAGGAAGAAAGGAACACGTAGTTGTTTTAGGAACCAAGACTTTATGGAATTCCAATAATTGGATTCTGTAGTTTGAAAGTTTACTTTAACTTGTTTAAAATTGCCAGCTGAACAACTACCTTTGTGACAAACTGGATGTACTTTCTTCTGTGTACCTTTTTTTTTTACTTACAACCTCTTCTGGACAATCTGAATCCTGGGGTGTAGCAAGCGCAGCAGATACTTGTGGAGATTTTATTTGGTCGTTTGGACTTGTTAGAGCTCTTAATCTAGTGTCATACTGGCATAAAAGGCTGTGTCTGTAAAGTAGTTAAGATGTTTTATCCAGATGAAGCATCTTCCTGGCAGAGTTACTGCCCAGTATGTTTTCAGGAAAAGTTCGTTTTGTTCTCTAAAATACAAAACTATGCAAGAAGGATTTACCAATTTTTCTGTGAGTAACTTTCCATGGTTAATCTTATGTATTCATTTCTTGATGACTTTACCTTATTGCTAGGATGGCCCATGTAGATAACTTAATTCACAGACTTCCTAAATTACCTTTTTGAACAGATCTCTTTGGCTTAACTACACCTTCCTTACCTGAACAGCAGTGGCAGGTAGGGTGTGATTCCTGAGCCTGGGTAGGAGGTACCAGCTGCAGAGCAAAGAGCCAGCAGACTTTGCTGCCTGGCCTGGCTGCAGGTAGGCATTTTCACCCACCTACAGTTCCTAATGGATGCAGTGTTTGCATTTCCTTCTGCTTTAGAACATACAGTAAGTTTGAAGGAACAGCATTTCCTATGTATTTATAAGTCTTCTGGTTGTTTCAGTGAAAGAGAGAGCAAAGAGGCAAAATACCATTTCAACTTCTTGGGTCATTTGTGTTTCTGACTTTTTAGCTCTTTAAGAAATCCATTTCCAGGCATGTTTACCAAAATATGTATTCTTTCCTGTTTACTTTCCAAGTAAAGAAGTGATGCTATTTGGCTAAATGACTCCTAAATGTTGCTTTTTATTTTTTCCCTAAACAGGATGGTAAAATATTATAACTATTGTAATCTATTGATTAGGGTCACAGACATTGACAATTACTGTTAACCTTTTGTATGGTGACAGGAAAAATATGTCTGTGAAAAGCTTACTCCAAGTTAACAAGTTGTAACATGTTTTCTCTACCTTGTTTCTGAATTTATGCTCCTACGTGCTTCCTTTCCTTTTTCCTTTTCTTGTTTAGTCTTTGCTCTTAGGCTCCCTTTTCCCTCCAGCTGCCCCTCATCCCAGTTTAGGATCACACTCTCCCATCCCTGCTAGTTGCCCACGTTTTCTTTGCCCTTTTCTCTGAAGGGATCTGCAGCTTTCCTCCTTGTCACTGCTTCTCTTGTTCTGGTTGCTCTCTGATGAGATTGAGTTTCAGATGGTGTTAATAATCCTTTTTCTTGTTTTTTTCTTTGTATATGAGGCTGTTGGAGCCTCTCTTGCCCAGCCGCTGAACAGAGAGCCCCAAAGGTCTCTCCTGGGATTGCCGGGTACAGCTCCGAGGTGAGGGCTGTCTCCTGCCAGCTCCACACCGTTCCCACATCCTGTGGCTCTGCAGCTCCCGAGGAATCCTGCCGAGCTGCTCCCTCCCGTGCAGTCGGTGTGGCAGAGCTGACATTCGGGTACGAGCAGGGTATTGAAATGCAAATGCCTCGGCTATGACGAGGAGATGATGCTGTGCTGGTGGAAAGCACTGAGAAGGTTGTGGTGTGAAGGGAGATGGTGAAGAAAGCACCTGGCAGGGAAACTGAAAATGTAACTTTCGCATCTCTCTGCTATTAACACCTCCAGCTGTTTTTAACCTACTTTGAGTACAAAAATAATCATCTGTAGAACATGTTTTGGTTTAGCAGTTGAAGCAAAGTTCAGAGAGAGAGAACATCGAGTTATTTGCAGCCATATGTAGCATTCACTGGCTGTTAGTGGCAGCCAAAAATCACCAGCGAGGGAAATTCCACTCTCTGTGTATGTAAAGTACCGTGGATTTTGGAGAAGGAGATGTGTAGCCCCAGACCCACGGGAAAAGGGTTTGGATTCTCCATGCTGATGGCTGGAGCACATTTTGTGAGTGAATTACTTGTGACGGGCTGGTGCGAGGACCTTGTCTGCAGAACCTCTCTTGGCATTACCAGTCTTCCCACCTCCCTGTGCTCCCACACGCTGCTGTGTAAGGACCAGGAGTTGCACTGGGATTTACATTGGCCTAAGGCTGAAATGCTTTCATTGTTTCACATGGATCAGCACAATAATGCAGAATTTCCATTACCATACAGTTTTAATCTAGAGTGGAAAAATCCAGGCTGCAAACTGGAGTAGGAGTTGGTAGTTGACTTTCACTGTTTTAAAGCAGGGTAAAGTGGAATCAACGGTGTACATTGAGGAGAATGTGACAGCTTTAGAATTTGTGACATCAGTGACAAGGATAAATGACTTGTTTTTACTTGGTAACAATTCTAACTAGTTGTCCAATATTTGAGCTGCAATTTCCGTAAATTGTGGTTTAGCGCTGTGGACTCTGTGTTTTCCAAATCATAAGCAGAAATTATCAACTGTGTAAGAAATTTTCAGTTTTCCTTTTGCCTGAGATAGATAAGTAGCTGAGTGACTCAAGCAATTTCTTTCCTCATATCTCTTTAAGTGGACTGAGTTGATCTGAGATTGCCTGCTGGTACAAAATGTGGACAGAGGAAAACTACACAGTGGGTGTAACTCTGAGGTCACCTTCTTTGAATTGAATTTCTTTTGGGACCCCATCAGCTATTACAAAAGTTACTATGTTAACTCACCAAGTTACAAAATGGTTTTACTGCAAATGTTCTTGGGTTTGTCTGTTCAGATGACAAGAAGAACAAGATTTCAGAACCCCTGGGAGCCTCATTCATCATTTATCTCCTCCTAGTAATCACATGTTGGTGCGCAGGATGAGGACAAAATCTGCTTTAAACCACACCACCTGGAGAAGTGTTTTGTAATCAATCTGTAATGGATTTCCTTTTTTTTAAGTCTTTGATTCTGGGGAAATGAAGGGAAAAAGTATTTTATCCATATAAAGTGCAAAAAAATTAAATATTATCAGGGAAAGGCATTTTAAAATCTTTCTTTTTGTAGACTTTATCCCGTGTTTTCCTTGAGAGCAATATTTCAGTTAAAAAAGCCTTATATAAATATAAATGCTGAAAAATGCTCAACTGTCTTCATGCAGTCAGTGTTGACTGCAGGAGACATTTTTAGCAAAGTTTTTGAAATCACAGTAAACAAATGGATAAAAATCATGCCAGGCTAAACATTGTAGGCTTCTAGCAATACTTGTTTTAGTAACATCTTGTCTGAGATGCCAGTTCAGTGTGGTGCTAAAAAGTAAGATCACTGACTTGATAAAGTTAGTGCTATTTCAGAAAATACTGCTACTAGCAGAGAATTTGCCAAAGCAAGGTTTTTGGTGTTCAGGCAGATTTGGGTTATTGTACTGTTGGCTAGAGGTTCTGTAGGAAGCTGTTTAGTGTTCACAGTTTGACCTTCCATGTTTTTGTAAAACTGATCTCAATCCTGAAATGTTCCCTCTTGGATGCATGCCTGTATTTATACAGGCCTCTCTACAAAGCTCACCAGAGGAGGAAGACAGTCTATAATACAGGAGATGTAAATTCTGCATGTATATATTTATATCCAGTATTCCAGCTCTGAGGGTCTTACTCTCAGAAAAGCCTTCAAACACTTTAAAAAGACATTTAAATCTTACACTATAAACATGAACAAATATAGACATCCTTCCACACTGACTTCATGTATATTCCCTCTCAGCATAAGTCTCTGTACATATCACAGATGCTCTTATTGTTGCCTCAGCTGCCAAATTTCCTCTTAGTGAGTATCATTGTTCTGCTTTTATACTTGTTGGTGTCCTTTCTGGGGACTTTTGTGATGAAGGAAGAACAGTTTTAAAAATATGTAATCTTCCCACAATTTGGCCAGGAAATTCAGAGGTGTGTGTGGCTGAAGGTGACAGAGACACTTCAAATTTCAGTGCTTCTGGAGTTGAAGCTGTCCTTGGGTAACTTTAAAGTCTTTTAGTGCCTTTTTTTTTCCCCCCTCAGTTTTGCCTTTCTCTCTACCTTATTTTAGCCCTGGATAGTCTTCTGCAGAGTGCCCTCTTAGCCTGCTTGGCATGCTGTTAAAGGCACTGATTCCCTCTGTAAAGGCTCAGAATTACATCAATATTGCTTTAATAAAGTTTGAAGTTTAATGCAAATCTATACAAGCTCACAGAGAATAAATATTAAACCAGGAGTTTTCCACGGGGAAGTAAGTCATGTTGTGTAATTGTTTTTCCATTTGCTTTAAACCTTGCTAATTGTCCTTCTGGGCCTTCCTCATCTAGATTGGGTAGTTTTCCTTAAAAACACGTTGCACAATATTCCCCAGTCTCAGACTTTTAAGTCTGTAACTACATGGTTAAGGAGCATGACTCCTGCCATTTGGAATGATCTTTGGAGGAGATAGTTTATTTAATGATTTTGTTCTGTAAACTGTAGACATTCTCAGTTTTTAGAAGCAGGGAGACAGCTCCTAGTGAAGATGTAGAGTGGGGTGCACATGAAAGCTGCCAGTGTGATCATTTACACATGCTGTGATTGTGCAACAGCTTGTGGTATGTTGTAGTCAGTAGAAGAATTCACTGAACTTGGTGTTAAACATATATCCATTGCAAAAATGCTGGCTGTTTTAGAGTTTTATATATGTAAAATTGTATTTTCATACCATGATTTCTTTTTTCAATTTGGAATATCAGATTATTAGCAAGAAGTCTCAAACCTGCTCTGCCAATGAAGCTGTCAATAACATATCTTACAATTGTAACAACAAAAATTTGAAAGTGTTATTGCAGGCCTTGAAGTGAGACAGATTCAGATTTAAATCTGAAAGGACAATATTTTTAGCTAGAGAAGATTGCTTGGGAAGCGCAGAAAACGAAGGCGTGTTAGGGCAAAGCTCGCTGAGGTTCCTGTGCCTCTCAATTTTGCCTGGTAAGTATTTCTTGTGCAGCAAAGGCAGCATCCCTGTGAGAGAAAATGTCAGTAGAAGCAAAGCTCAGAGCTTCCCCTGTATTTCATCTGCCTTGTGAGCTGTGTGGGTTCCAGCTGCTGTATCCTAATTGGCATCTTGCTCCATGAACCTGTTGGCAGCAGGGTGCTGGGTCATGGTTCCTTACAAGTTAACCCACTTATCTTCTCAGAGCAGCAGCAAATATCTTCCAAAGGTGGTTCTTTTAGTCGAGTTGTTCAGTAACTGATGCAACAGGAGGAGTGTTGCACTCTGGTACATAAAGTACCTGCTTTTAGGAGCTGACAGAGAGATGCTGTTAGTAACAGTTGCCATGAAATACCTCCTGCGACAGCATTAAGGTGAGATTGCAGAGTGGTTTAGATGGAGATTCCTCAACCACACTTTAGTCACGGTGAGTTCTCCCGTGTTCTGCATAATTCTCTGTTGTTCTGCTGTTGGAGTGTGGGAAGTGTTTGATTGTTTGTTGCTTTCAAAGAGAGTAGCTGAATCAGGTTCCTTTCTGATGGGTATTGCCATCAGCATCAGAAGGGGATTCAGTAAATACATTCTTTATGTACACAATTTCAAATCATATTGGATTACATAATGTGGTAAACAGCAAGAAGTGGTGCATAAAAAAAGGTGCCCAGTTCTCACCCCTCATCTTTTTTTTTTTTTTTTTTCCACAAGGCTGTAATTTTTCTCTGTAGTACATAATAGTGATAACATTGCAGGCTTTTTTCCTACTGTGCCCTTTGCAGATTGACTTCATTGCTTATGGTTGTACATTATCTTTGTTTATCACTGTAAATCAACAGAGGTATTCCTGAATGATGGAGATAGCAACAGACAGACTTTTTGAAGCCAAATTTGCAGAGTGAGAAACACTGTTGTACAGAAACATGTTGGAAAAGATAACCAGCACAGGTTATCGGGGAGTGCTGCCCAGTCCCCTCAGAGGGGATGATGGAAATGCTCTGGAATAATGGTATTTTCTAAAATATTCCTACACAACTGCCGGGGCAGCTGGAAGGTTCATGCATACACTAATAATTCTTAGAAGAAATAACAGTAAACAGGTGATATACCAAAGCACCAGCATTTAAATAAGTGTGAATTTTATTTAATACATCAAGTGTTACATAATTGGATTTTTTTCCCCCCGGAGTTCAGTTTCTGCAGTTCTTTGCATATTAAATATTGATCTGTCTACATGGAAAGCTAACTTGGGGTGCTTTGATTAAAAAGTTTAACACCCAAAAGGAATGAGATCTGTAAAACACAGGAGGAACTATGAATCCATATAATGAATATTGTTGTCTTCAGCAGCAAGCACAGCTTACTGAGGGGGTTATGAGTTCAGTCTATAGTCACTAAATTGTATTGCATGGATAACACATTGAATATGTTTTTGTGTTCTGCTGTCTAAAAGAGTTGCTGTACTTTTTCAATCAAGTAAACACAATAGAAGTTTGAAAATATATTGGAAAAATAAGCAGCCAGTACTCAGTTAATAGCTGCAGTGGTTGTGCTGGATGCAAATACCTGAACTATGGATAAAAAATTACTGAACAAGTGAAATAATTGAAAATCGGTATCAGTTTCTAAACAAAGGTAAGTTCTGATTTTCCAAAAACGAAGCCTGTCATTAGGGTGGACACTGTAGAGGAGGAGCACAATCCCATCCTCAGTCTCTCTACAGCAGATGGGTGTGGTGGCTTCTTGGGTTTCTCTTGCTGATAATGAGTGAGATGCTTGTCCATTCAAACTGGTGTTTCAAATGAGATGGGAACAGTTATAATTTAAAAACTTTGTGTCTTTCCTACTGTGAGTGTGAGGCAAGAGAGGTTTTTTATATAATTGGGTTTTTTTGGCTTTCACCTGCCAGTTTACAAATGTCTGTAACTTAGGATATCTTAAAATCCATAAATTTCAGCTACTTATATTAAATGGAC
The DNA here is from genome assembly GCA_013390045.1 of Picathartes gymnocephalus. Classification (NCBI taxonomy): domain Eukaryota; kingdom Metazoa; phylum Chordata; class Aves; order Passeriformes; family Picathartidae; genus Picathartes; species Picathartes gymnocephalus. The sequence continues at coordinate 133,696 of WEKY01004782.1, read as the reverse complement.
TTTGCCACATGGGTCAAGGTTTCTTTTCCATCACTATTTTCCATGACTTCTTGGAGTAATAGTTCTGTAAGCGAGGTAGATGTGTATCAGACATAGAAATGGATGCATGGTGAAATATCTGCCCCAGCTGCATAATCTGCTACAAATGACATCCAGAGGACAGCTCAAAGCCTGGGCAGTTCCTGGATCCTTCCTGGGACCGGTGCAAAGGGATTTGCTGTCTCAGAGGGGCACTTGCAGTCACCAGTCTGCCAATTGACTTCAAGATTCACATCCCTTTTGTTCTCTATAAAGACCTATAAGTTTTTCTGTAAGTAAAAACCTATAAATTTTTCTTGAACATTCCTGTTGTTTTCTGGGCAGTGGGTTTATGATGGAGCTTAGAAAGGAGAGCTGTCACATCACACAAAAGATGTACTGCTCATTAACTTGAGAGATGAACTAGATTCAATTTGTATTCTGAGAGCTTAAAAAATAGGAGAATGGACAATGATATCTTCCTGAGATGCCTTCCTCAGGCTGACAAGGAACACACTCAATAAACCGCCTGAACTCATCCCTTCCATGTCCCTGGCTGCACATGGCAGCACCGTTTAATAACAGAATATGCAGAGAACAATTGGGATATCAATCTTGAAGTTAACTCTGCTGTACCTGAAAAATCAGAAATCTGGCCTTTAGATAAGGAGAAATATTGAAATAGAAGTCTGCCTTCTTTATTTTTACCATGAGAGAGGAAAGTGAAGGCATCTCATGATGAAGACAGCTCTTTCTGAATGCTGCTTTGCTAATTGGTGTGACCCTACTGTGCCTGCACTGCTTCACAGCGTGTGCCAGGACCTGGATAAACATTTCCTTTTGGAAAAGCTGTACACAATGTGCAAATAGAGGGAACAGGGTATCTTCTGCCTCTCTAAGATGTGTTGGAATAAATATGTTGTTTTGAAAGGGGTTTTTTCACATTTTTCAGATGAGCAACTCTCTTGGGCTTTGTGCTTTTTATTACATAACGTTTAAGTTTTTTAAGTTCTGAGCATGACCACAAGTTTTTATTTCGTATTCATAAAGTATTTGCTGCTTGTAGCCATGTAAAAATGGATACATTTCCCTTTATTCTAGCTCTGTAACCTCTAGTCCCCCAGAGTTTGGGAAGCCTAACTCTGTAGTGTTTTGAATAGAAAATAATTTCTTTAGTACTTGCAGAATTCAAAGTCATTAGAATTTGCTCTGTATAAAATTGACTTTCTGAAGAAATTTTGGCACAAACTGTGGAAGCTGTTAGGTTTTGGAGCTTGTATTCAAATTACTCATTTTTCTGCTTTATTTCTTCTTTCACCTCATAATTAAAAGCTGGTGGACAAAGCAGTCTCAGGGCTGAAGGGACTGCTTTGGGATCTGACAAAAAGGCAGTTAGAAAAAAGAGTGCTTGAATTGAAGAAACAGTTTTAGGTGCTGTGGCTTATTTTGTTGTTTGGCTCTGCAGACAAGTCACTTACTTCTGGCATTTCCATGGACCAACTTCTGCGATTTCATATCTTAGGTGTATAAATGAGTTTATAGTTTCATAGGAAGCAGTTATTAACTGATCCATTTTAGTATTTGTGGAAGTTAAGCTATAAAGTTTCTGTCAATAATTCAAGAGGACTCTCTCTAAATATATTTGGTCATGAAGATTTAGACAAATCCATGTTGCTCTGAAATCTACAGCTTAAAAAGTATTTATACCTCAAAATCAACTTTTTAGTGTTATTGGGAAAAAAAATGTTGTACAAACTTTCATTCAAAGAGGAGACATTTTGTGTTTTCATCCTGAGGAAATGTCTTTGCTCAGATTTACCTGGATATGTATATGTATATCTTACAGATATATGTGTTTGAAGTGAGTGTTAATGCTGGTTTAGGAAGTAGTGTTGACTCTTCTGCTGTATTCATGTTTTGGGAAGAGTCCATTTTTATCTTCAGAGTAGTACAGTAGAAGGTAGTGGTGATTTTAAAACATTTCACTGTCTGGGGAGTGTGTCTGAAGTGCTCATATTTCCAGAAACTCGCTGGGACTTTGGTTTGCTAAAATATTTTTTCCTTTAAAGTGCTGGTTGAGGAGACTTTTAATGAGCATCCCAGCTGCCTTTGTGTTGGATGCAGAGAGGCAGCAGAGTGAAATGGCTGTTTAAGTCAACTCCTATCAAAACCCACAACTCTACCATTTACAGATTTTACAAATAAGAGAACTAAGAGCTTGGCTTGTCTGAAGTCAGTTATTCTAGTGTTTAGAAGAGGAGCCAGAACACTCTCATGGTCTTACTCACTTTGCTAACCCAGCCTTTTGAAAAGAGCCATGGTAAATATTTATTTAGTTGCCATAATACAATATGGCAATGTCTTATAACCTCAGCAGTGAGGCTGCTGCTTCTAAAAGCTTTGAGTCTTTAGTTGGAATGTTAAAGATTTATGGCTTTACATCACAAATTGTATTTCCAAAGGCTTATCCTGCCACTGCTGTATTTTGTTTTTGTAACGCTGTTGTATCGTCATCTTTCTTGAATAACTTGCTGTCAAAGCACATGCCAGGTCATGTGTTACAGTCAGTTCAGAGCAAGCACACATTTTGCCAGTTAAATATTCCTCTCTGGGAGCTGCCTTGGCTATCAGAAGCTTGCAATCCAACCTACTGATGAGTATTTGCTTTGCTTATGGCTGAATACTTAACATGTGATTTGGGAGTCATCTTTGAAATTAATTTCTGTATTGTTCAGAAATGGGAGAAACTTGGAAACTGGGATGGTGCTTCATTTGTTGCTCAGTTTTCAGATTGTTTCATCTAGGTGCTCTTCTCCCACCTAAAAATTGAAATTTTGGATTAAAACAGATTTTTGCTGTTTTTAGAGCATGGAAGATCCTGCCTTTAAATGCCAAGTCAGAGACTGAATAAATACTTGTAAGTAAGGAAGCCTCATTTTTAAAATTTTCCTCGTTGACCTCAGGATCACATTTTCCATCATTTATGACAAGAGATAAAGCAGTCTGCTTGCAAAACAGTAAATGCATTCAAATCTTTTGGTATTGTCAGGCCATGACAAAAGCTTAATAAGATGAGAATGATTGGCAGAATGACATGCACCCACAATTTTTTAACTATTCTGTAAAATGTACTGAAACCTGAAATGGGGCATAGTGCTCTGAACAAAATGCTGATGGTGACAAAAACTTTGACAATGGAAAAATGCTCATTTGTGGAGCTGAATCAATTGGAAAGAGCAGCCAAAAAGGCAAAGTGGAAATGCTATTAAATTGTCTGAAACATTTAGTAGCAATGATGTGCATTAAAATAATTTGGTACAATTAATTGATGCTTTCTGTCATTTCTTTTGCACAGCAGTTTTCATGTGTGTATCACAGTCATCTCTTGAAGCAAGAAAATGAGGCTTTTTCTGAGCTGGCTAATACTTTATTGCAGAGATTTTTTTCTTAATCTTCATTGGAGATTTTGAAGTACTGACTGTTTTTTAGCAGGCTGATTTAGTTCTTGTTTTATTTGAGAATATACAAAATAGGACTGCTGTAATTAAAGCTTGGTGGTAGCTGTTGGCAAGTCCTGAGTTATTTGTGCAGTAGCATTGTACTGAGGACACGATGCATTTTAGGGAGGGGAAATCAGAACAATGTGCTGATTTGCTTGTGTGGGCTAGTGTGACTCATTTAGAATGAACTCCTTTAAAAGATTTTTTTTTTTTAGGAAAAACTGACAGGCTAAGCTCAGGTTTCAAATCAGTTCTAAACTGTCTAGCAGGCTGGAAGTCTCCCTTCGATCTGCAAGGCCCTAGCAATTCTCCACGGTTGGGGTCAGCAGTTTACAAACACTGCCTGGACCAATGATCTGTGAAATCAATCTTTGAATCTTCCTGCTGCTGCCTTTGAACGGTTTCATTGATAGCAAAGTAGAAATGACTCAGGCTTTGGGATGTGATTATAAAAGTTCCAAAGCTTAAAACATACAGAAGACAAAATGGTGATGCTTGGAAAGTTTCTTTACCTTTGGAATGAGAGAGTTTTGGTCCTGACATTTTCTGCAGGTATGTCATAAGATCCCGAACAGAATTACTTTGGTAACGTGGTGTTATTGCATAAATAGATTAAAGACATTTTGCCCACCTTTCAAACTGAAACTACTGTATGAATGAGTCAGCTGGCTGGCTGCTCTCATGTTAAAGCTAACATTTGGTGGGTTCACATACTTAATAGCTTTTATTCTGTGAATGAATAAGATGGATTAATTTATATACAACCCTTCCTAGTCAGAGAGAAGTTTAAAGTAGTAGTTTAAAGCCCAATGAAGCAGTGGTTTTAGGTGCCACCTGATCTGTTCCTCTTGTTGAAGTTCTTTAAAGCTGAACTGTCGTGGTTCCTTCACCTCGAGCTCAGTACCTCTGTTAATCAAACATGCTTTCTGTTGTTGTTTCAAGCATCTGTGACAACTGGCTTGGTGTCCCACCCAGTGCCAAGTGGTGTTTCATATTAAGTAGTTTTTTTGGAAAGCAGTTGTTTTGGGTGAAGTTCCTTGCATACTGACTTCAGTCTGGCAGTGGATTCGGATATCCCTGTGAAGGGATCACATCTTTGATTCATCTCACATCTTTTGCACTCGCGTTTTCTTTATATTTTCTTTCCACACAGCATATCTATAAAATACTGTGTGTTCTGGCTTGTAGGATTCACCTCAATGTAGGTGAGAACAAAAGTGTTACGAAAATCAGGGTTCTGTCTGGGTGTGCTGAAAAATTGCTGGAACCTGTGGCAAAATTTGGTGTTGCTGGCTATTGGCAGTGCCAGAGGAAGTGATGCTTTCAGGTCTCGGGAGGCACGGTGTGCCTCCCATGGATGCCAGGCTGTGTGTCAGAACAAGAGCAGCTGCTGGACGTGTCCCAGCTCTCTGGGCCGTGGCCATACAAGGAGCCCTCTCAGCACAAAGCTGGTCTGTGCGATCCGTGTGTTCCATGTGTGTTAAAGTTCATGGGGCTTTTGTCTGGGTGGCAGCCACGGGTGCCTTTCATCCCTGAGCTGCCTGCAAGCATCTCTTGATATTAGAATGGTAGAAAGGAAGTGGAAAAGAAGGAAAACAGACTTACTGAATGTTTCAGCGGGTCTTTGCCAAATCACATTTTGGGATTCATTTCTATTTTAAATACTACAGTGACTGCCAAAGCTGGCAAACTGTGATCCCCTTTGGAAGGGGGAGGAGACTTTATTACTTCTCTGCCAGAGGACGAACATCACTTCATTTCCCTGTTGCTTTGTTTTTCCTTTTGTAGTGAACAAAGAAATTCTGCAAGAGAAAAGTAGAAAGAGCCATTTTTCAAAGCTTTTCCAGAAATTTTACAAAACAATGGGTTTGATTTACACTTTAAATGTGGCTTCCTGTCTTCACTCACATCATTTGCATACCTTTAAAAAATAGCTTGGTTTAACTTTATTTTATAGGAATGTTTCCTTTCCTCCACTAGTGCTGGTTTGGGATACTGTTTCCTTGATTATTTCTATGTGCATACAAGCAAGAAGTGATCAAATTTAATCAGCAAACAATTGGCCAGATTTGCATAGAGAAAAACTGATTAGAATCACCAAAAAACCAGGCTGAACATAGAATAATATCTATGCTTAAATAGCTAAACCCCAGAGTTTAGGTAGATAAGATGACTGAATAGCAATGAAAAAGAAAAAACTGATCGCCAGAAAATATCTGGGTTTTCTTCCTGCCTTTGTCATGCCTCACTTGTAGCCTTGGAAACTGAGACAAAGAGGTTAAGAAACTTGTTCATTCTTGAAATGGAGATAAGATACAGTGTACAGCTTATTTTTGTCTCACTTTTTCCTCTGCAAAGTGCTGTAAGCGAACAGTGCTGGATTTATAACAGTATATCTCTATACCATGAACTTGTTTATTTAGGACTTGAGCCAATGAACCCACGTTTAGTTGTGTTTCCTGTGTTATCTGTTAGTGATCCCTTGTTTGAATCTGTCAGTCTTTGCAGGTTATTTCATGACCTCTGTCTGAAGGGTGCTGGGTTTTGGTTAAAACCAGACAGTTCTGGGTTCTGAGCAGGGTGCCCGTACCCCAGCACTTGGGCACAGTGCAGAGGGGACGGCTGGCTCCAGACTTTTCAAACAATCTCCTGTTTTCCCTCCAGGCATCTAAAGCAAGGATTCGAGATTGTGGGATCAAAACATTGCAAGGAGTTCTTGGCAAATTGATCAACTGTGAAATAGTTACAAGCTCTTATTTTTTAAATCTGAAAGTGGCACTTTTTAGTTAAGGTCTGTTCCTAGGGCTTTTGTTTTATATGCTCTCTGGACATTCACATGCTGTTTATATTAATGCAGCTCATTTGTAGGCAGTGCAGACACTTTTAGGAATTGTAAGACTGTGGAGACATTTAATGGCTGAGGATAAATTGCACAGCTGTGGACACTATTTATACTTTTCTTTATAGAAAAGAGTCTGTATCATGAAATAAGCATAGCTCGATGTTGTGAGTTATTTTTCATGGTTTTTTAATCTTGGAAAGTGCTTGCCAGCTCTTGAGTTTACATGTTAAAAAGTGTTAGCATGTCCATATCCTAAGAAGATAAAGTTCTTGCTTTACCCATTAAGAAAATAGATACTGAAGAAAGAAGAGAAAAGGTAAAATGTTTAAAAATCTTAGTAAGGAATTCCAGAAACACTGCATAAAATTTCTGGGCTGAGTGGAGTAGTTCCTAAATATGCAAAGGGAAACTAAATGTGATTGAAAATAACCAGGACTTGATAGAGAGCAAAGTGAAGAGTAAATTATGCAACAAGTTAGTTTACAGGTTAAGGATCTGAAACCTCTGCACCGCACACATCCCTTCCTAACGAAAGAAATGTCCAAGCCCACTGCTTTCAGTAAAAGAGCAATTTATAGCAAGTTCCAACTTATTAAAATATGCAAGGAAAAATAATTATAACTTTAATAATTAGATCTCAACCAAAGAACACAGACAGCAAGTTGTTTGTTCCTTGTAGATGTGTTAATGATGGGAATCTTTAGAAGTCAACTTTAAAGGACAAAAGGACAAACACAATTATAGGACGTGTAAAATGGAAATTAGGCACCGAGACAGAAACTGAGTTGCTTCAAAGATAAGAGGCTAGGATAAATTAAGAACTAGTAGATACCATCTTCGAAATACTGGAATCGAATAGCTTTGACAATTACTTTGGAAAAAGTTTGCTGACAGAAGCCATAGGAAATTGCAGACACTGTATAGTTCTGGGCTCTTAGTTTTTATATCTTGCACATGGACTGTGGCTAATTTTAAGTTGTCCCCATATTTTGTATCTGCAAGGTTCCATAAAATTATTTTGCTACTTAAAATACCTCTCAGTGCTTCTACATCCTCTAGAGATTTAGTTGAAGCATTGTAGTTTGTTCCCTTTTCTCCCTTAATGCTCTAAAATCCAGAGGCTTGTTCTGTCTCAGATTGCTGTCTGTTATGGGAACCAGGGGATGGGGTTAGTGGGTGAATTATGAAGTAATTTGATCAAGGGCTCAGGAGATAGGATCTTTCCTCTCTTTTCTTCCCTTGTAATGTCAACACTGTGGTTTTTAGAAAATAATAACTTGCATGTATGCTCTGAAATTCCAACTTTGGCTCTGACTTGTCCAAAGCTGTTACTGCTTTGTTGGGGTCGATCTGATTTGACAGCTCTTGTCCCTCTAAGAAACTAATTTCCAAATTATGTATTACAAAAGTTTGATCAAAAGATAAAGCTTGAACTGATAAGACGAATAACTTACTGACATCAAAGAGAAATGGAATGGGGGAGAGCTGAGAGCCTGGAACACTGATGTGTTCCCAAAATATTTCTTGTGGATGAGTTCTGCTGCCCATTGTGTGTGTCTCATTGCCACTACTATTTCTAAAAATGAGGCTATGTACTTACCAAAAAAAGTAAAATTTGGTTAACAAAGATTTTTTCAGAATGTTTTGTACCTTGATAATTTTATTTTTGATTCAGAAACTTAGGAAGTCCTTAGACCTGCCAGCCATGTTCCTTCTGTTCTTTTCAGCACTCTGTTGATGCAGACTGAGAAATTCTTTCTAGGTCAAGGTGGAATCCATGAAGGGGATGTTGTCCCTCACCTGTCAGTCATACCTCAGCTACAGGTTATTGCCCCTGCCTGTATGGTGCAGGACAGAGCTGCAACACTTCTTACTAGATTTCAGTACAGAGGGAGGCTGATTTGTTTACTTAGGGATTTAAACATCTTAAGTCTAAGTTGTTCTCCTTTGTGCTGCAGTGAGCTTGCACACTCCATTTTCTACATATTCTTTCTGAAAGACAGCTGCTTGATAAATCACTCCATCTGACAAGAGCAAGTTTTTACTTCTTGACTGGTACCTTCAGCCCACTCACAAACGAGGTGGGTTTTTTTCCATTCTTCAGATGTGTGGTTATGTGAGAAAAGAACATGTGGATGCAGTGGTAAAATCTGTCAACTCCCCCTCTTAAGACAGAAGTTGTTGGGCTGAGGGAGCAGCAGCTGCCTGTGCCCCCCTGGGGGACAGAACCTCTGCTGAGTGACCCCAGGAGGGACATCTGGGCTACATTTCTGCTGTTCTTTGGGGAGAATCACTTCAGTATGATGCCTTCATTGGAATGGCACTTTCAGGAGAGATTGGTCTGAACCACTTAGATGTGTTTATACACGTGTGTCTTTTTTTCTGCCCGTTTAGCTTTTTCCATTCTGTGCATTTTAGGCCAAGGATGCGTGTTCAGGGAGATCAGGGCAGATTGCTGGCTGGCTCTGCAGCCTGATGGGGCCCTGCTGTGGAAAACCTGCATCCCCCAGATCCTTCTTAAATTGCACAGTGCTAAGTGATTTGTGATCCCGGGCTGAAAAGCCCTACTGCTACTTTAGACTTCTTGAAAGTGAGACAAACTGATGTTTTTCTTATTGCTGCCATGTTAGAGAAGCACTGTATGAACTGTGCTGCAAATGCAGCTTGTGACTTCACAGCAGCAGCTCTTTAAGCCTCAGTGTCCTTCAGCCATAGGTAACTGGCAGGTCTCAGTGCAGGAGCAGTTTGCTTCTGCCTCCTGGGATGACAGAGGAGAGAAGATGCACCAATGGCACAGTGCAAGGTAATTAATTTTTCTTTAGATGTCTTTTTATTACATAAATTGTCATCATTGCCCTGGTGACTGCACAAATCCATCAACAGAATAATGCAGCTGTGCCTGTGAGAGTCTGTGTTATCACATTGCAGTCTGGGCAGCTCTGGCATGCAGAACCTTTCATGATGAGCTCCTGTTTCTTGGTTTACTTGCTCTGAAGCAATAAGTGAGAATATTTGTTTCAGACTTGTACGTTTTCAAAACATGGGAGGTTTTTATTGAATGTATAGAAAGTTGCTCACTTTGTGCAAAGACTGTAATATACCAAGCATTCAAGAACTGAAAGCCTGCACTGAGAGAATGTAATAAAATTTGGAACTTGCTAGCAAAGGAAGGGATATCACCTCATACTACACTGGTTTGCCAACCTTAAGGAAGTTGGGTGTGATGTAGCACCAGTTAAATGCAGACTGCAGCATTTTAAATGCAGCCATAGGCTGGGCAGTCAGATTTTACTTTCTAAAAGCTCTTCATCAAAGGTTTTATTAATCAGTTGGCTTGTAAGAATACCTGATCAATCTCTGAGGACAAAACTTAGACGTGCTTGGGAGAAAATAAGTTCCTCATAAAAATATTTTTCCATAACTTTTCATTAAATTAAGGAAAATAAAAACCTCTTTAGAACTATACTTCTAAACGTGAATTTTTAAAGGAACTTGAATTAAGAAAGGATATTACTAGTTACATAAAAGTGTAATTAAATATTTATGATACTGTAAAATCAGCCTTTCCATGTGCCCCCATAAAGCCAAGCATTCTTTTTGTGTTCCTCTTGTTTCTGTTCTGAGATCTGGGGTCAGGGGTAAATGAATGACTCTCATGTGTGTCCAAGCTCACCCTCTTCCTGTTGTGCAATCCGTTTTTCCAGGAGTTTGTCAGTCACAGTGGAGTGATGCATTTCCTTCCTGAACTTGGGTTAGCCAGGATTCCTGGGGTATTTCATGACTCCCTTCTGGAAGGTGCCTGTAGTGTGATCATGTGCAGTCCATCAGTATTCCTTGGAATCCCTTCTATCCAAGGTAAAAGGCAGTGCAAGAATCATTTTGAAGAACACATCATGGGGGAAAAAATATATTTTTCTTTAGAAGGATTGTGTAGGCGTTTAAATACCATCCAACTGGATGACTTTCATAGATAAAAATGTTAAAGCTGCATATCTGAAGGAATGAGATCTATAATTGGATTATTACACTAATATTTGCCATTAGGCTGCCAGACTGGCTAAATCTGGCTCAGGAGCCAAGCCTTTCACCAGGGCTGGATTAATCCCACTGCACTGCTGTTACTGTGGTGGGATTCACCTGGGAATTAAAACCCTGCTGAAATCCAACCAGCCTTTTTACCTGTGTCTAAAAGTAATAAATTATGTTAGGAGTTAGAAATAGATTAAGAAGAGCTTCAGTGTTTTGTAGTCTGAAGAACCCATAAAAGTCAGTGTTGCAAGATGGCAGTAAAACTTCCTTACTGCTTTCATGCTGAGCTCCTGCAAGGAGATGCAAAATCAAAGAGGAGGAGGATTGTGTTTATGGCATGTAACTGTTGCCATGAGATTCTTGGTTGCCATCAGAAAGGTAATTTTGCTAAATGGCTGTGATCAGCTACCAATTGAGACATACGAAAGTGCAAAAGACAGAAAAATCTTTTATCCCAAAGAGCTCTTTAGCTGAGTTCAGAAGCAAGAAAGCAGGACCTTTCAAGATTACAGCTCGTCATGCTTGGATAATGCAATTCAGAAAAATCTAAACACAACAAATCAAAATCTGTGAAATGATGCATGACCTCACGCTTCTGTAATTTTGAAAAAGTTCATATAGATTTCCATTCTTTTCCAAAAAGCCCTTATGTCAAGTATTTATAGCTTTGGATGTCTCACTGGTACATGCGAGAGTTAATGACTCACACCTTTCCCAAACAATTGAAGTGCTTCCTGAGTAGCAGAGAAAACATTCCCTCCTCTGCTCCAGTACTGATTCATATTCTGATTCTCATTTGTTTGTTGTCCTGTGGCAAACACCATTTGGCAGGTTTACTCCTAGCTTTTAATTACCCTGCAGCTGTACATTTCTCTTTATAGGTTTTGTTTCCTTTCCCTCTCTCAACTCTAGCACGAAACAGCATCTAAATTAATCCAAAAATAATGGCTTCGTTCTTCCTCCTATCTTCCCTCCTCTCCCCAGCTGCTGCTGCTTCTTCCCCTGCCACCGGCACCTGTGGGCCCTCCACTGAATTTGAGTCAACTTCTTAAAGCAGCAGAGAGTTCCTCCAGTGGAGAAAAGACAGTTTTAGCACTAGGTTTGCAATTCAGATTGGCTCAGTGATGAGGCTCATAAACACCAGGAGCAGCACACAGGAGGGAGCCACACTGGCACCAGGAGCATGGTACGGGAGAGGGAGCCATGCAATGTCTCTGTATTTAACACAATGAAATTAAACTCTTCATTCTGCTTAACCATACCAATTGTTCAACATTTCTGTTGCTTTTTGTCCCTGAAAGAGCTTATCCTGAGGCATGTGAGAAGGTAACAGAGCATGCTCTGGGGCCAGAAGAGAAGGGCGTGGCTCTGAGATCCTTCCCCATGTAATGCTTCTTACCCAGACCCTCAGATCAGAGTGGTGTTTTGGCAGATGTCTTGCACAAGCCATTTTAAAGAGCTCCTTGCACCTCCTGTCCTGTCTCTTGGTTTTGTGCTACATTAGCACATGTACTCATGTACCTCTATCCAGAGATGGATCCCAGAAAAACTGGGCATGAGGCAAGTGCTTCTTTAGCTGAGTTTGTTTACCCACATGAGTTCAACCTGTGGCCATGCAGAAGGATGTCAGCATCATCAGGAATGAGTTATGCCAGATTTTTTTTTTACAGCCCTTTGGCCATATCACATTCCATTTGCTTATCACAAATTTGTTGCTCTCTTATTTGAGCAGAAAACAGATTCATAGGGCTGTACTGGAAAGCAGGCCTTGTGGACTTAGCACCTGAAGTGGGGAGGTGCCTATGGAGCAGCAGCAAGATTTGGGGAGAGCTGGGTGGGGAGGTGACAATGTTCAGAGTCAAGTTTGTCACAAAAGAAAATATTCATTACCCATACTCACACATTATGTGCATTTATGATGCTTTTATCTGAAAAAGTTAGAGGTATAGCCAGTAACTGGTGCTTGAAAAATGCAATTAAACATCTATGGGCTAAACATAGCCTATAGAATGTGGTTAAAATAAAGTTATTTGTGGGACTTGAGCTTAGTGACGCAGCATGCTTTAAATTTTAAGTCTTTGTGGGCTGTTGTAAAGGCTGTCTGTGTTTTGCAGCAGTTAGATCAGATCTCTCCAAGATGGGCCTCTTTGCATGGGCTGTTACTCAATCACCCTTCATTCTGTCCATTCCTCTGCCCTTTGTGCTTCTGCCTGGTTTTCCTCGTCTCTTACATACTTAATTGCATTTATATTTCCCTCAGTGTATCTCTGCTATTCAAATGTACCAGTGGTATTTGTTGTTCTCCCACTCCCAAACAACACCGATTTGCTGCTTCCCCTTTTGATAATTTTTGCTGTTGGCCGATTACACTGCTGTGTTATTTCTGCTTCATTAATTGCACAAGGTAAATATTTTAACAGGTAATCAATACTACAGAGAGTTCAGCAAAGCAATTTAGCAAAAACACGAGTAGGAAACCAGCAATAGTCCTCTGCCCAAATAAACTAATATATAAACCCAAAGTTTCCCTTCCATATCCCACACAAATGTCTATCTTCACACACAAATAAAAATATTTGAAGTGTTACAAGATTCCTGTGGGTTCTTTAAAAGAAATGACCTTCTCTTGCTATCCCAGGTTTTAAAAAAATAATCACTGGAAAACCAAAATGCTTTCCCTGAACTATTCTCTAACTAGACCACACAGGTTGCAGTTTGTGTGTTGTGAGGACAGGGCAGGGTTGTGCTGTAATAGAGTTTTAGGGAAATCTGGAGTGAAGGCATCCACAGACCAGACAGATTAGGAGAATCACAACTGGAAGCTTTCTTTCTGTCATCTTTCTCTGCATCATTTGAAAAAGAAATTGAGTTAATAGCCCTCATACCTCGGAGCTGTGCCTTAAGGGAGCCATTATGTTCACTCCTCTTTGCACAGAGGGTAAATTTATTTTATAATCAAATGTTGTTAATGCACAGAAGAACATCTGCTTTTTAATGCTGGAAAATGAGCAGAATTTGTCTTCTGAGTATTTTGCAAGTGGTGCTGCAGTTCTGGAAAAATCATTTTTGTTCAGGTTTTGGGAGTTTAAAATAATTGGAAATTTTAGGAGTTTCATCTTCATGGAATTAGGAGTACAACAGAAAAGATTTGTTTATTTTTAGAAACTTAGAAAACTTCTTCTTGCGGTACCTTTGACTTGTTCTCTCCTCTGCTGTCTACAAGAAAAAGTGAAACTTGTCAAGCTGTAATCCCTGTCTTGAAAACCACTCTTTCTCCCAGCTTGCATTGTCCATCAGATGATTTTGATTGTTTTTGTAGTCTTGGGAATGGTTCACTGTAGCAAGTGAGGCTGTAACTTGTTGCAGTCTCTGGTTGGGATTGCATTATTAATACAAAGCAGAATAAAAAGCCTGTCTGCTTTGCCACCAGGTTCTCATAAAAGGAGTTTTGTCTCCAGAACATTTTGGCAGGATTTAGTGATTTCATTCTGATGTGTCAAATACATTCACATATTAACAAATAAATTTGGCTAGGATTGCAAATATTTGTTTATATAATGTATTGCAGCAGTTGTATTTTGGTAACTTACTATTCTTTTTCTTCCCTTTCTTGGTTCTTAGATAAACGTGAATAGAAATGGGTTGTCCTTTATCCATATATTGAGAAATTCAGTTTCCAACTGCCTCCAGGTGCTAAATTGTCTTTTTCCAACAGGTTCAGCTTAGCTAATATGGGAGGTGCACTCGGTGAATCTCTTACTCTAATAACTCAGCCCAAACTCAGAGCCACATAGAAAAATACCAATCTGCAATCCTGTGTCTGGTAGTGACCGCATCCTTTTTTTGAGAGGCTCAGGGAAAAGGGGACAAAATTTCTCCCCAAAAGAAGAAAGTTTCTTTAGGGACTAGCTGCTGATTTTTGGATTTTGTTCAGAGAACCAATCAAATCTGATCTTCTGATCTGAAAGCTGACTATTAATGTGGATTCAAGCGACAAGATGTTGCCAGTCTAAGAAAATTACTTCCATTTTTCTATTCAGGGTGAAAAAACCCCAAAACAAAGCTGAAGTGACCAATTTAGAACTGTGAGCATTTTTTCCTGTGACTTTTACTGTGTGTAAGAGGGAGGAATTAATGAGGTAATTCTGTCAGAACTTTTTGATTGTGATCTGCAAATTAACCAATTATTCTTCTACAGATTGATTATATTCTAAATAAGCTGTGGTGATTGAAAACATACCCCAGCTTCTTGTGAAATCTCGAAATAATTCTTGCAAGAAATGTGTCCTTGGACCACACTGCCTAATGAACTTGATGGTGTTTGATAGCCACATGCCAAATGGAGATAAATATTTTATAGTTATGGATCAGTTATCCAATCCATTCCCCAGTAATGGATCTGGTATCTGCTCAGCTGGAGCTTTTATGCTGCTGATTATCCTTTTGGGACTTACAGGCAAATGGAAGTGCTTGAGGTCAGTGGAAAATTTTCAGTGTCAGGATGAAAAGATAAGATTTATGGTGAAAATACAAGTCTGTTCATTTTTGGAAAAGGTCGATAGACATTTCTGAAGTGAAAAGTGTCAGTTTTATGACCAAAACAATTCACAGAAGTGCATTAATTGTCCTGAGCTACTTTACACTGTTTTTCCCTTTTTTTCTCCAAAGGAGTTGAAATATATTTTGTTGAACCTGTTAACTTTGGATTGTTTTGTGTGGTGGTATCACTTTGTGTAAGCCCAATACTGAAAAAAAAATCTGTGCAGTATCTAATTTCCTTGAAAAAGTTTTTACTCCTCTCAGTTTGGGGCAGAAAACATAAAAAAAATTCTTGGAAAACTGGGGTTTTTGGGGGTTTTTTAACCATCTCTGAGTAGAGGAGAGAGCTTAGTTTCCAATATACTTTTCCTTTGGTTCCTCATTTCCCTGTCTAGTCTCTTCCACCACCACCCCCTTGTCACACCCAGTGCATCCTGCGATGGCCTTTTTGTCACCTCTGCCAAGGACAGGACTTGAACTGTCCAGCCTTCCTCAGCAGTCTTTGTTTACTAAATGGTACTCCCCCCCCTCAAAATTTGCAGATTTTAAGATACAGTAGTTCAAATTCTCCTTTTATTTGGCTGGCAGTTGTTAAAGGAGGGCACATAGCAACAAACTCCATTTTCTTAGAACACCAATATGGACATGCAATTTATTGGATACTAGTCCAGTGGAATAAGCGTTAGAGTTGATTGAGAATACATTATACCATGCCCAACTCAAGTTTTTACCTAAGAATTACCGCAGTTCTGGAAGAGCATTTCTCTAAATGTGTTTCCATGATCAGAAATAACTTACCAAGAAAAAAAAACTTGCAGTGACATGGTAGGAAATTAGAGTTGCCTCTTGTATATAATCTTGAACTGAAGTAATATGAAAAGCATGAAGCTGAAGTTTTCTTGTGTGGGGGATTAGTTTCCAGACAGATTAGGGAGCACATCTATCAGGCTGATTACACAACCCACAAGCACTTTCATCAGCTCCAGCTGCCAGAGCAGTGCAGGGATAGTCCCTTGGACCAAAAGTGCAGATTTTTATCTTCTTACACAGACTGTAAATCCACACCTTAAGAAATGTTTTGTTAACATGCAGATGGACTCAGGATGGCTCAGCTGCTTCCATATTATTTAAAGAGAAAAAGCTCCAGAAGCTTTGTTGTAAATGTAGTTGTGTAGGGAGTAATCGATCATTTTGTGAGTAAACTTAGTACTGAATAAATTCAGATGTTTTGGAGCTGAATACCCTGTAAACATGTCTTGTACCTTAGCAAAGTAAAAAGGGCTCTCTTCGTAAAGTCTAGTACTCTGCTGTGTTCATACTGTATCAGTTTTGCCCAGTTTTTAGCTTAAATTAAAAGTTTGAGATAGATGGCTAGACTTCAAAGATACTGGAATTAGAGGTGTCGGTGTGATACAGTGAGCTGAAATGTGGTGGATTAAATTGTGATTTTGTTTTCAGGTTTCCTTTTTTTTTGTACCTAAAATAATTATACCTTAAGATCTAGTCTGCCATTCTAGATTCTTAACTTCTATTTCAGTTGATTTTTCAGGTCCATTTTGGAGGATGTATCTTAGAGGGCAAAGGGAGGGAGGTGACAAGATGCTCATGATAGTGGCACCACTCCAAAAGCTGAGTGAGTCTGTTTCCTGGTTTGTAAATTTTCAGGATCATTTTTTTTTAATTGCATTGTTTTCTGTTCCTCTTTCCTTGGGAAAGCACTGCTTAGGCTGGGCTGGCACAGAGTGCTTTTGGTTCAGTTCTTTTCCCTGCTTGGCATTTCATCGTGCCAAGGCATGCTCCAGGCTCAGCATTCACTCGCTGCACTGAATAACTGAGCTGGTAAAGGTACTGAGCACTTGCTCCATCAGGCAGGGGCAGGGCTGTGTGGCTGATAAAAAAATACTTCAATTGAGAGATTATGTCCCTTTGTTTCTCAATTCCTTACTTCTTGTTCCCTGTGCAATGAACTTGTCTAATTTCAACGTGTGAAACACTGTCTTGTCCTGTTGAATGTCAGTCTGTTTTTAACTGGGGATTACTGCAAAGACATTTTAAAAATGTTTAGCCTACAACAGGTAATTAATCTTTTCTCAGTAATACTGTTTGTATTCTCCAACTCCTTTGAGACATGGTATCTCATGGGTCTTGAGTGGATAATAAAGCAGTGATAATGAATAGCTTGCTTCTGTGGACTCAATTGTGAAATAAATTTTGCCCTCTGAAGTCCAGTGCATTTTTCCTCTGTAGTAGTTGCTCTTCTAGATGATTCATTTTTTCCTTGCTTGAGATAGACTTTTGGTGAAAAGTGTCCTGTGGACCATGTCCACGTACAACCTGCATTGCCATCAGCTGCCATCCTCCTCTTCCAGCAAGTCACACTTGAGAGACTTCATTTGAGATAATATCTAATGCAGAGAATCTCCAGCCTGTGCTCAGCTTAGAGCTTGAACACAGTAATTACACACATTTTTAGTCTCTAGTGAGCATTTGCACTAGGAAAGGAACAGGTCAAAACTGAGAGAGCAGGCAAATCAAACCAGAGCGTCCTTCCTAGGCAAAATACTGTTAAAATTTTCATATGGTAGGAATGATCATTTAGGTGAATGTTTGAGCATTGATAGTTTGAACCCTTGGGAAGGGTATGTGGCTGGGGCTGTACAGGAAGGTGGGCATGCAATGTGCTTTTCCTTCCCCCAGAAATCCCAGCCCAGGATTTCCCTGGGAGCCTGTGCAAATTACATATCCACAGAGAAATAAGTGCGTGCTGTGTGGAGGGATGGGGATTTCAACAAAGCATTAGTAGCTTATTAAAAATCTCCTCTGCAGAGGGTAGAAGTTTTATGTTTCAGTAAGATTTTTAGGTTGTTAGCTGCTGCAATGCTTCTTGTTCTTTATTCTTAAAGTATGAAGGAAGTGATGCTGAATTGTGACAGTGTAGCCCAGTTTTTTTAAGGATGCCCTGTTTAAGGGAATATTCATGGGGCTTACTAATGTATTATTCAGCTTTAAGGTTTATTTGTGGAGATTTGAGTTCAGGAAATGGCATTGTTATGCAAGAACTGGAGCAGCTAAAAGGAAAGGAGATTAATATGCTAAGATTCAGAAGGAGAAGCTGGGGTTGGAGGGCTATATTAGCTCAGGCACTGATTTCCATATTTAACTATGAAACTTTCTCCAAAACTTATTTTTCTTCAGAGCTGAATTGGGATTCAGGATCAAAAAGATGTTACTGATGCATAGAAGCTGAAGATGTTTCTAATCTTTGTGCAGAACTTCTCCCACTGATTCCAGAGATCTGGGCGTGCTTCACTGTTGGCAGTTCTTTCCAGGGACTCATTAAAATGAATGCACAAGTAGCATCAGATCGTTTTTATTCAACTATGTTATTAACAAAATGGAAAGTTGGAGTGATTAAGCCATGAAACTGTAACTATTCCCTGGGAACAGCTCAACAATTGTGCTTCAGAGTGTTTCCTATTTGAATTCAGTGCTTACTTCAACGGAGGAGAGAGGCAGCAGTACAGAGATGAGCTTGTGTGTGTCTACAGAGCAACAGACTGGCATTTGCAGAGGAGTTTATATTCTGTTATGTTTAAAATGGAGAATTTAACATCGGATTTTTTTATCAAGTTGGTGTATATTTTATATATTTCGTTTTGTTGCTAAATACAGTAACTGCAAATCATAATTAGAAAATTTTGAAGTTGTGTAAGGTTTCATGCCATAAATTATATCACATGATACCGTTCAAAATTCCAATATAAAAAATTTGGTACCTCACATATCACTTTGTCTTACTATTGAGAAAAGTACAGCATTGCAGCTTCAATGTTATGTTAGTTTTTCATGGGGAGAGAAAATCTCTTAGAACAGCAGAATGAGTTGTAATGGAGTAAGATTAGAGAAAATTAATCTATAGCAATGAAGTAATTTAGGATCCTCAGGGAATGCATACCTTGTCCTGTTAAAAAAAGTAAATTATATCTCTACAGTTTCAGAAAGGAAAATAAATATTGTCACTAACTTAATGAAGTATCTAATAAAAAGTGAGTATTGAAAACTACTGACCTGAGGGCCAGTTGAAAGAGTAATTTGTCCATGTAATCTTTCTCCCCTGTCTATAGGAAAACCTGGGGCTCTTCAGGAATAACTTATGTCCTGTATTCTGTGTGCACCTGTAACCGAATGTGTGTGTGCTGTAACTTCCAGCACTATAAATGTGTGTTGGGAACCCAATTTCTCACTGCAGTTGGACTGAGAGAGAGGATTCTGGCATCCTCAGCTGGGCAGGTCCTGGAGGGGGCTGGAAGTACCTTGGCCTTTGTAATTTATCCAGCAGCATCTCAGCATCCTCCAAGACACCTGAGCTGTCAGGCTGAGTATTTTGTGTGTGGTCTGCAGGCAAAATGTTCTGCCCTGTCATGAATGAGAAAGTTCTTCTAAAACTTTCAGTGCCTGAGGAGAGGAGTGTGTATGAAAAATAAGGTTCCCAACTTCAGAAATCCCTGCTGAGCAGTGTGCAGGCTGTGCAGGGGCAAGGTGAGGTACTCTGGTGTATAATTAACACCTGTTCTCAATCAGTAGGTATGGTCTGTGCATTTCTTGACTGCGAATACCACAAAATACCTGGTGTTTATGGCCCATCAGTGTGTTAGGAAATGTCTCACAGGACTGTGTTGCCTTAAGGTATTTTAAATTAAAAACTTTATAATGGGATGTGCAAATAAAATTTACTGAGGACTGAGCTTTGAGGTAGAAACCTGAAAACTTTGGGAAATACTGATGTAGAAAATTCTGGGTAACATTCACATGTACAAATACGAATCTTTAAAGTGTTGACATAGATAATCTCAAACTTGCAGGTAGCAGATCTTTAAAGATCTGTGTCAAAAACCAAATGCGGAAAGGCAGAACATCTTAGTAGCCTAATTAAAAAAAAAAAAAAGAGCATTTCTGGGCTAAACCTTTGGTAATTGTCATTCCAGGAAAAGCAGCAATAATTTCGACTCATTCAAACTTCATTGCCATTAAAGAATAGTTCTCGGTTTTCTGTTGTTTCTCCTTTACAAGTGTTTGTTGCTTTTGGCAGGTGAGTATGCGAGAAAGCTCAGGATGGTTTGGTTATTTTGGAGGAGCTAGAGCTGTTTGAGAAGATAGGAAATTCTGTTTAGAATGGAAAACTGATCCTAATGGTCTCTTTGGAGACAGAATAGTCTTTCAAAAATTCTTTTACTTCTGGATAGTAGAAAAGCGCTTTTCTGTGGAAGAAAGGCATGTTGGGACTGAAATCTGGCACCACTGAACATGTGTCCAGACAACTACACCAGTTCTTGGTTTTTATTTTGATTAAAAATAACCTTAGAGATGTCTTACTGTTCACAATAGCAGCGTTACGCTGGCAAAACTTGCTTTTCTTACAGTATTTATACTTCACCCCCTGTTCACCCTCACTCTGGATGCTCCTCTCAGGGGGTGTGACAGGGAGTGGTGCCCCAGTTGAGCAGCCAGGAATTCTGTCAGACTGGCCCCAGTCACACTGCAGATAATCCAGAGCTGGAACTTCTTCTTTTAAAACAGGAATAATGTTTATTTAGCCAGAACTGGGTAGGTCAGGGAGTGCTATTTATAGGCTGAGACATAGTTGTGTTGGTCTGACAAGTTAATAAATACAAATTTTTATTCTGAAGTATTTAAGATTTTATATATAATGAACTTGATGTAACCTCATGAAAGCCAGAAGGAAAAACTGTATTTGTTAACTTGCCATCTTTTTATTTTCCTTCCATGAACATATGCTGCTAATATTTAATCTTCAACATGTCCCAGATCATGCACTGAAATCATAATTTTGCCCTATCGGATCACCTTTCTTCTAAAATAGGGGGTTTTTTACTACCTGGAATTAGTTGCTCTGAGTTTTATTAGGTTTAAGCATTAAGGGTACACTCTACTTGCAAAAGAAAGTTTGAAAAGATACCACCTATTCCTTCATCTTCGTGTCCTTTTTCAAAAGAATGTACAATATGAAACTTCAGTAAAAAGTCTTTACAGGAAAATAACCATTATTCTTTTGATAATTTCTATCAGCACTGACTATGTGTGGAATGCATAGTTATCCATTCCTTGTTTTAATTAATTCATAGTCTTCTGTTTTATTTTAAGTGCTGTTTTTTTCTCCTTGTAGTCCCAAAATGTTATCAAACAGTTGAGCACTCCCCATGCTATGGCCCACTGTGGAAAAGCCTTAAGGGGAAGGTACTGGTGTGGAAAGGGAGAGTTTAGGGAAAAACAAGTGTCAGACACAGCTTTGACCAGGCAGTGCAGGGCTGTGCTTCACTGCTTTTAACAGAAGCTGCTGTGAGTAGAGGGGCATTTGATAAAAAGGAAATTGTAATTAGGGAAATGGTCCTTAATTGCTGCCATTTTGGAATGATCGACAGTAAAATGGTGGTTTTTGTCTTGCTTTTTGAAGGAATGGGATAGGCACGGGCTTTAAGCAGCACATCTGGTTTTAAAGTGTTTTTACCCTGTATCATGTAGCAATTCTGCGTGTTGGTTTTTTAGGTGGAAGTGAGAGTTCACTGGGCATGTGGAGAGGGAAGGGAAGGTACAGCAGCTCATATACAAGGTCTGGAAAAAGTCCCTTCCAAGAGCCACATTATCCATGAAAATGGAGAGAGAAACGAGGTGGATGGAGAACCTAAAGCTTCCCAGCTCCTGTTCCTACACCTGCTTAGCAGAGCCAGGGAAGAGCACAAGTCCTCCTCCTTTCCCACAGAGCACAGCTGGGTGTTCCAGCCAGCTCCTCCAGCATTTAGATGATCTCCTTTAGGAAGACTTGAGAGCAGGCACAGGAATATGATAACCGAGTGTGGAATGAGATACAAGAGGAGATGTAACCGAGAGCTTACCTCTGGAGGCAAACCCTCGTGGCTGCTGGGTGTTTGTGCAGAAAGAAAGCAGTTTTAGAGCAGTAAGGTGTGTATTTGTAGCAGGAGACACCACGAAAACCAAGCAATTTGTGTTAGGGTTGGTTTTGTTGGTTTTGAGACACATACTGCAGATCTGGATGTCACAAGTAAACCAAACTGTGCATCTTCATAGTTCCTTCCCAGATACTCCTACCAATCCCTGTGGCACTAGTGCCTGGTGGGAATATGGATCACCTGCTTGGCCAGGTACAGAACTGAGTGTTTAATCCCAGAACAAGACCATGGGCTGGCTTTTCTCCTGTTCTCTGTGTTGTGCTGCCAAAGTGAGTATTTGATGTTGGATGTGAATTCTGTCCCTGGGCACACTTGACATTTGTAGAGGGCTGGTATTTATTCTATGCAGAACCAGACTAGACTGGTTTTGTCTACTTAAAATAGCAAATTTGAAAGATTTTTAGCATTTGCCATATTGAATAATTTTCAAACCTTTTCAATCTAATTTTCAGCAGTGCAAGTTTCGTAAGGTTCCTGATGTTGTGTCTCTAATAATACAGGCTTTTAGAGATGGATGGGTCTTTGGCTGCCAGGTTATTCCACAGAAGAACATTCGGAGAGTATTTATTGACTGATAGATCCTAATGGCTTCTGAAATGCTGTATCTTGGTTTGGTCTGGAAATCTTGAGTAGATATCACATTCTTTTTGTTTGTCTTTTGGGATAAGGTTAATGAGCTTTGTAAATTATTAAGGGCTATGCTCTCATCGTCCAGACCTGATTTCTCTGAATAGGTGCTGTGTGCTAAAACTGCTCATTGGCAGGTGGACTGATGGCTGCCTGGATGTATTATTGATGACTTGGTGGGAATCTCCCTGTCTGGAAAAGGCTGGTAGGCTGACAGAAGTGCTTTGCATAGAAAGGTGATGTTGAAAGATTTGACACTTTGTGCATTCATTTCTGAAGGTGTTTGGCCTCATGCCAGGGGTACCCAGCATGAAGATTGTCACTGGGAAGCAGATGGAATCCGGTCTTGCAGTCCTCTCGCTGCTCTTACAGACCCATGAGATTTTTATTATAACTCTGATATAATCTGGCGTGTATTCTTGTAAAAGCAATAGTTTTATTTAGCATGTATTCATAAATATATTGCCATTTCTACTACTGTTTTACTACTCAAAAATGGGCTGTTAAGCAAAGCTAAAGCAATGAAGCAGAAAAGATTCCTAGAGTTGAGTGTGGCTACTGTGGTATCCTACCTATTATCAAAACCAGCTTCAAAGTGTTACTGCCAGCCATCAGACAGGGAAATCGGGCATTATCCTGCCTGAACTCATAATCCTTGAAGTTTGAATCTGCTCTTAAAGATCTAGAGAGACAAAATTTCATTGCTATGTATCCCATTAAGAGAATATATTACCAGTATATGTAGGATAACTTTTCTGCTAATGTACAGATTTAAAATGTTTTAGGGACATGAATCAATACCTTAAAATGAAACCCAAAGCTCAGAATGCCCATTTCCTTTAAGACATGGCTCGTTCAGGATGATTAATAACTCTTAGTGGTACACCTTCACTTAGGCCTGTCTAAACCTGGATTGCCACAACTTTATCTTGTAACACGTCCTCTATCACTCCCACTCCTTCTGGCTCCCGGTGGTGGCACTGGCCTGGTTTCCAGCTCGGTCACATTCTGGATCTGCTGTCTGTGGGATCATGCAAGCACAGGAAGGGGCAGAGGCCAGTGACAAGGGCAGGGCGGTGCCAACCCAAATTTAGATTGATTTAAAGGGTTGTAGATCCACACCCTTTTGAAGCATCACTTGTTTGGAATATATTATCGTCAAGTTTCCACTGAGCCTGGAAGTTTCTAGTTGAAATGGATTTTAGATTAGGCAGAGAATTTGCAAAACAATAGGAGAGAGAAAAATGGTAGCGTGAGTCATAAGCATGGGACCTTCCCCCACTGTCTGCCTAGAACTGCTGAGATCCCGAGGATTAGCTCACAGAAGAGCTGCAGTTTCCAGCGTGCAATCAGCCACTAGGTCCATTGTACTTTCAGTTTGCTGGAATAAAAGAACCAGATTAGTCATCTAAACTTAGGGTTAGCATAAAACTCTGTCGTTTATGACCGCTTTTTTGGACAACACAGCTTAGATGGTGTACTAAATGCCGATGTTAATTCGGTGTTTATTGGTTTGATGTGGTGTGTTGTTTATTGGTTTGATTTGTTGATGTGCTGTGTCTAATGGATGTGGGGCATTTGGGTTGGTCTGTCTCTGTATTTAGCATTGTGCAGCTCAGCAGTCAGATGTGTTCTGCAAAGCTTCTGAGAGATTGTCATGATGTCCAGATGTCTCATTGGAGTCCCTTTAATGTTGAACTTTAGTTGAGACTGTGAAGGATTTCTGCCTAGATTTATTGCTAGATCATTTCCTAAGCCCACATAACTCGTACCTGTCAGCTGTGGGCCACAGCCTTTCTGAGAAGCAGGAAATTATGGAAATCTTTGGCTGCTGAGCTAATGGGCATTTGAGGACTGGGAAGGGCTTTCTTACAGCCTGGCTTCCAGGCTGTGCCCATCACCCTTCCTGGGCGACTGCAGCAGTCCCTGGAAATTGGGAAACCCTTCCCATCCCAGGCTGC
Source organism: Picathartes gymnocephalus (assembly GCA_013390045.1). NCBI lineage: Eukaryota > Metazoa > Chordata > Aves > Passeriformes > Picathartidae > Picathartes > Picathartes gymnocephalus. Next base: position 109,194 of record WEKY01004782.1, on the reverse strand, counting down.
CTCAGATGGGGCGGTTCACTGCTCCTGGAGCAAGTGCCAGGATGGTGCTCAGCTCTGCTGTAACTCAGCCAGCACTTTGGCATCCCTCAGAACATTCCTGCAAACACCAAAGAACTCTGAAAATACAAAATACTTAATTCCGCACCCATCTCCATCTTCTTCCAAAGCCACTTTTTATTGTAAATTAAGGCATTTTCTTGAACTCTGGTGTTTAACCAAATTGATATTTCTTTTCACGCATGTTTGGAATGATACCAGTCAGTAATGGCATTATTGACAAAGGAGATATTTCTTTCTGTACATTTGGATGGCTAACGTTGCCAAACTTGGAATTTAACAAAGCCTAGAAATGTTTTTCGGCGTTGAGTAGTAAATTGTTAGTTTGGGTAACTTTGTGTGGCACTGTTCTGAAGACTGATATCAAATAGTATATTTGCATTGGCAAAACAAAGTGTGCTTAAATTTTCTATGGAACTTAGAATTTGTGTGACTTGTGGAGTGATTAAAAGATTTCATCTCAAGTTTCAACCATTTAAATACTGCTCTGAATCTGCTCCCTACTTGTCATTGCTGTTTCCCTCCCTCATCTTTAGTTTAAGGTCACTCTTTCCCATCTCTTAATGTTTCTGTAGCTTATCTCATGTGTAGAACAGAAAGCAGATTAAAGCTGGGATTGCATCTGTGGTGGCACTGCAGCCCAGTAAAGCTTGACTTCTGTTCTTTCCTGGTCGTTCCTTTCCCCTCTGTGCTGTCTCCTGTGCTGTGCCAGCACACGTTGGTGAACCCAACCAGGGAAGTGATTCAGCTGGAGAACGAAAATCCTGCCAAAAAGACCAACTGCCAGCATAAACCCGTGTGGTCTTGGGTGGTTGGGCTGGCATGGGAGCAAACAGCTGGTTGAGAAAAGGTAGGAGTTAAGTTTGTTCTCCTGCTGAAAAAGTTATAATGGAGTCACAGCCTAAAAATTAAGGTTTTGCCTAAAAATCAGTCATATGTTAAATGGGACACACACAACAAAAGAGACAACAAACACCATCAGGGTCTTTTTTTTTCAGATCTGTGTTGATTTAGCCTAGGTCGGGTCCTTACTAAGATAAATCAAAGCATACCCATAGGAGTGATGCTGATGAGGCTCAGGCAAACTACTTGATTGCTGAATTTCCATGAGGTTTTTCTGATGCATTTTTTGTGAGCCAGGTTTGCAGGTTGCAGCCTCTTTGAGGAGCACTGTAGAAGGTGGTACCTGAACTACAGGTGTTGGTCACTGATGCCCTTTGTGCAGCCTCCGTGGACCAGGATCAGCCCCCTGAGCCACACCAGCAGCTTCCATGTGCACCTTGCTCCACTGACTCAGCTTTGGGTCTGTCTGGGCAAATGAGGAAGACGAGGATTCCTCGTGGATCAAGTGTTCCACTTGGTTTTCCCTTTGTTTTTCTATAACGTTAGAGACAAACTTGCACCTTTCACAGTTGCTGGTGTGTATGTACCAGTGTGTTGCTTGTACAGGGATCCAGCTAGAGCAGAACAATTGGGAGAGCATCCTCAGAGTCTCTGTAAGGACATGATCCAGTGTAGAACTTGCTGCTGCTGGGGCAGTTCCTGAGCACTCTGCCCTTCCCGTTCCTCCCCTCCCGCGGTGCTGCTGCCACCTCAGATCTGAATCTTTGCAGCTGATTTCATGCAGTAACTCATGAACAGAACCTGCCAAGGGCAGAGAGTTCTGTGCTGTGTGAGAGAGTGGGTAGGCATGGAAGAGGAACCAGAACGGTGTGGCTGACAGCAGAGGCAGGGAAAGGAGTAAATCCTGTCTTTCATCTGTCAGGACAGCCCTGTGTGACTTCACTCAGAGCCACAGGTGATGCAGATAAGGAGCGTTGCCTGTGGCATCAGCACTGTGTGCTCACACCTTTATTGCTGTGTGTCAGCTCTCGGCTTTTTCCTCAGCAGCACAAGCTGCACATTCAAACTGCAGCACAACCGTGAGCTTGTGCATAGCTCAGAATTCAAATGAAAAAATGACTTTTCCCTTTAGCTTCCAAACCCACAGCTTAAGGGCATTTTGCTGAAAGGAGGAGGACCCTGATGCGTGTACTGGCTGGTTTTGGTGATTGATTTTTGTGGTGAATCACAAAGCTGTAGTTTAAGTGGAACTTCTGAAGCTCACAAATAAGCATCTGCAATGTGCAGTGAGGTACAGGCACCCGATGCTTTGGTTAGGTGGCTTTGTCACAGAGCTCCAAAGGTGGTTTTTTAGGGAAGCATGTTGTGAGAGCATTGGCCATCATGCTGCTCTCGTCTGCTTCTCTTCCATCGCACATACAGGAAAAAATAAGCTCTGTTAAACTTTATTATTTGCAAGCCCCAGCACAGTCAACAGTTTTCAATTGTCTTCTGTCCTGTTGGTTTCCTACAAGAGGTTCTCAAACTGTAGTCAGTACAAATACACTAAACAGGTTCTTCTTGACTGCAAAGTTTGTGTGTGTGTGGCAGCCAGTCTACACAGACAGAGTGCCCTGTTAGATCACTTTAAATACAGGCTTTAGGAAGCAGTCCTATCCAGGTCATCCTCCCTCTCAGCCCTCTGGCATGGAGGAAAGTGCTGACAAGTGTGATGCTTTCATTCACAGTGGTATCTACTAGAGGAAAAAACTTCAGGTCAAAATGTATACACAGGATTTTAACTCTTAAGTATCACCTTCCTCAAAGAGCAGGGAAATATCAGTTTGCTTCCCCTATATAAGGAAAATCACCTCAAAATTTCTTAAATTATAAGGGGAAAGAGGATTTACCTTAGTATACATTTCTAAATACTTCTACTTGTTATATAGCTATTTTCACGATTGTACGTGCTTTTCTGTGTATAGGAAGTTTGTGAAATGCTCAAAATTCTGTGTGGAAAAAGGTCTGAGCCTAAAAGGGAATAAAGGCAGTGACTCTCTGAGGTGTACTTGGGCTCCCAGGATGCTAATGGCTGTGTCAGAGGAGATAAAGTGAAGGGATACTGAATGAAATCCATCAGAGCTGTTAAGCTGTAGCAATGCAAAGCTGCTGGTATTTTAAATAATGGTTAAAATAAATTCCTGTCGGTTAGTGTTGGACTATTTGAAATTCCCCTAGGTTTAAATAAAAAGGGAGAAGGAATTTTAACCAGCTCATTTGATAGAAAAATGACCTGCAGATGGGGTTTGAGTGAATAATAGGCAGCAGATTACAGTGGGGAAATCATGGCAGAGCATCAGACTTGGATGGGTTTATGCAGAGTGGGCAGTGGGGAGATGGGAGGAATTCCCACTGCAAACCTGCATGGCACTCGTGTTATTTCTACTGCCTCTAGCTGTTCATAGCAGCATTAAGTTTATGAAGTCATATCTGCTGAAAAGTTTTTAAATATCAGAGGTGTTACATGACATGCAAATATCAGTGGGTTTTCTCCCATTTATGTGCTTATTTTCAAGTACAGTCATATGTGGAAAACCTTGTGTTTCTTCCAGTCTTGACCTGCTCTGATCGAGGGCAAATACCCCTTCCCTAGTTCCCAATGTCCTGAAATGTATTTAGTAAATATGAGATTTTATCAACACTTAAGATAATGTACTGAAAATATAAACATGGTTGGGTTTTTTTTCTTCAAACCTTTATAACTCTGCCAAATTAAAAGGATTTTATGAAGAAGGCAAAACTTTTACAGCCACCAAAATTCAATTCTAAAGTGAATTTCTAAGCAGGAAAGCCCTTATATACAGTTACAGAATAGCACTGGAATATCTTTTTTTCCTTTCTTCTGTCTCACTCTTGAGAAAATCTAAACTACGCTTGGTGTAACTTAACAAAAAAATCGAGATTGCTGTGGCAGACTACAGAAATTTAAGTATTCTCAAAATGACACCTGCAGGGGTTTTTTTGTTAAATAATGGAAGTCAACATTTTTAGTGCAACTTACATCATTTACGAGCACATTTGTGAGCTGAAATAATATTCTCTAAAATTCTTGTGTGGGCTTCTGCAGCCCAGGGATGCAACAACATGGAATGTTTCATGTGTGCCTCCTGTGGGATTTTTCTTTTTGCCTTTTTTTAAAATAATATAGTTTTGGGTATTCGAGATGCTTACCAGAGAATAGAAGTGGGGTGTTCCTCAAAAATGTTAATAGAAGATTTTTTTGTGGCAGCAAATAAACAGTGTCCATGTCTGGGCTGACCAAACCCTCAGCAGTTCCAGAGAGGAGCAGGGCCCTGCCTGGGTGTGCAGGGTGTGGTTTGAAGCAGCTTTTAATCCAGGATGTTTTCCCCAAGGGGGACTGTACTGCAGTGACCTTAGCTGACCTCAGCTGAGGTTCACTGAATTCTCCTTTAGTAAAGAAACGTTGCCAGGAGCTGTTTCCTGCTGTGCCCCCTGTGTCCTGATCCAGTGTCCTGTTCCCATGTACAGCCAGGTACTGGTGATAAGGTGAGAAAAGCAACTTCACCTGCAACAGCAGCTCCAAAGTGCTTCCGTGGGAGCTGAGGGGAGCCTCAGCTGGGTGCTAGATCACAATGCTGCTCCAGTGTTTCAGGAATATTTTGTACTTTTGGAATCCAGTGATAAAGATCCCAGTTGGCTTTTAATATTGGAAGAGTTCCAGGTATTACTCCTACAACATTAGTAGTGTAAGATGACCAGTAACCATTCTTCAGCCTCCTTCACCACCACCCACTGTCCAGTTCTTTGCAATCTGTTTCACTGCATTTATTTCTATTCTTCCAATATATCCATACAATTAGAATACAGAGGCTCATTGGTGTCTGCCTCTAGCACAGGTGCCCCTTTCTAGATGAGCCAGGAAGTTACAAACTGCAGTGAAATGCTCAATGGAGGGGGAAACAGAGCACACTGAAATTATTCCAGCTCTGTAAAGCATGAAGACACAGAAAAATAAGCTGATTGCTACTACAAATCTTAGTTTGTTCCCTATTTCATATCTTTTAATAATGCTTGAACGGTTCTGCTGGCAAACATGTAGAATCACAGCAAAACTTCTTTTATTTCCTATGTTTTTTCCTAAATAAATTTTCTCTACCTTCAAACACTTCTCTTTGTTTTCACGGCTCTAGGATTCTTTCATCCTCTTCTCAAAAGCTTCTGAATATGACACACAGTCTCACTTGAAAAGAATGCAGAAGAGGAATGCAGGGCAGGGAGTTGGAGGTACGGAGCAGCATCCACTCAGCAGGAGCACAGGCAACAGGACATTTCCACTGCAACACAGGTTGAGGGGGCCTGTAAAAGAAATCATTATGGCATAGGAAGAAGTAAATAGAAGTGATAAAGGAACCAAGTTTCTTCTCTGTTTTCTTTTTTTTGTTTTCTGACAAGAACCTGGCAGCTCAAAACAAATGCACAAAGCTGAGAAGCTGTGGAATGTCCTTCCACAGGATGTTGTGGATATGGGATTGTAAATGGGTTCAAAAGGTAATTGGAGAAATTTATGAAGGAAAATTCCATGCAAGAATATGAAGTACAGAGACCCCAGTTCTTTTACAGGAAGTGTCTAAGCAGCAAATGGAGATGGAAGAGGGTTTGGGGAAGGTGGTGCTGTTTGTGCCTCCATGCTCTGGGCTGGTGCCAGGAGCAGCCTAATGGACACACTGGATTTGGGGCTGGCCTGCCAGGCTGCTGGCATCCTGTCACCACTTTTGTCCTCCCTGGGGCTCTCCTTGGGGTATTTATGATCCTTCTGATATTCTCAACATTTTTGATATTTGGCAACTTTGCTAAATCTGCAGTTCATTACCTCTGATGTTTCAAATGTCAGCAGCTGAATTGCATCCTCCCTCCTCAGATGAAGTCTATAATTTATCCTGCACAGATGGAGCACTCCTGCTTTTCCGTGGCAGTCAATTCCTCTGTCCTTAAATTTGTGTTTAGGAATAAAATGTTTGAAAAAGTAACTTGCTGCTTCAGCCTTTCCAATTTGGAATTTTATTCTGAGCTAACATATAAAATCATTTTCCAGAGGAGCATTTAAGAGATTGCTCTGTAACTTTGGTAACTGTATTATTGAAGTATAACACTCACTGAGGTCACTTCAGCCTGGACAGTTGCTTTAGCACACTGAACCATGTTCCTTTGGCCCTGTGGTATGCACCAACCTGGCAAATTGTTCTTGTCCACCAGCAGTTCTTACTTGTGATCTGAGATTCCCCCCTTACTGCTGATACCTGTTTCTCTTTTCTGTGTATTCCCAGTGAACTGTTTTGTCAGCTGTGGGTTTTCAGCTGTGCATGTTCTCAAGTGTCACCATTTGCATTACTCTTCTTGACAGTCCTTTTGATTTTGCCTCATTTTTCTTAAACTGCAGGTTTCAAACAACCACTTTTCTCTGGCAAGTGAATTTAGAATTAAAGCTTCACAGACTCTCCCTTTCCATACCAACACTTTATCAATGCAAGTGCATAACTCTTACATTGGTCTTGATCCTAAATCTCAGTATCTTTTTTTATTTTTTTTTTAAGCAAATGCTCTGCCCTTGTAGAAGGGAGGCTGCAGCAAGCTCGTATGTGTCTAATGACAAGCCAGAACTGGAGCAATACTTGCAGTGTATTGTCCTCTGTCCTTGCCTGTTTCCGATTGCTTAGCACCAATTATTTCCAGTTGCAGCTGTTTTATACAGCTGCCCAAACCACTAATGCCCAACCTGTCTCTAGTAAGAGAGTTTAAAGAAATAATCTTATTTATCTTCAGTGGTTTGAAAGATGGAAATGTTTTGGGTTATGATGCAGTTTGTCTGGTGCATTTAATCTTCCACTGTGGTGAAGTGGGTAAATGGTTGGTAGTGAGCAGTGCAGTGCTGTGTATGCAGCTTAGGCAAGAGAATTTCATGTAACTGGGGAAAAAAATCTGGAACCATTAAACATTTGCTGAATTGTGTGCTATTTAAATGCATACTCTGTATCTTAATACTTCAGAAATATTAAGTGCTACTTGAAGTTCCCTATTACAACTAGTTGTTTTCCATCAGTATTTTTACACTGCAGTTAGAACAAGGGAAAATGCCTTAAGTACTTGAGGAAGAGCAATAGCCCAGGAAGGAATCACAGAGCCTCTTTCCCATGCCCTCAGGCCTTTGCAGGCAGTCTTACTGTCTACCCAAGTGCTGTTTGCCTTAAGGGGGCTTTTCAGCAAATAGTCCTGGTTTTGTTGAATTTATCAATGTTCACTCGGGTTTTATATTCAGAGCACTGTAGTTATGACCTGTCCTCAAGCTCTGCTTATTCTGCTGACTGACCCTGCTGTTCTGGCCCTTTCACTGAACTGATGCTCCATCTCTGATGTTCTCTCTCACCTTCACCACTTGTTGCCTTTTTTGCCTTCTGGCTATTTCAGCCAAGTCAGTTTGCTTTCTGATGTAGTTTCTTCCTTTATGTTTGCATAGTATATGAGTGCTTTTCTCTTTGCAAGGTCAAATGGTACTTCATTGAGAAGTCAAAATGTGTGGATTGGCTCTTGTCACAAGCTTAATTTAGCCATCATTTATGTTCCTGGAAGTATTCCATTTTTGGTCCATTTCATCTATCTTAATACCTGCTTTTAAGCAAAGCTTTGACAAATTATAGCAATATGTGAAAGATATTTTAGCATAGTCTTTTTGAAAATCATTCTCCTAATATGCGAATTCTAGTCCAGACCAGACTTAAAATAATAGCGTTACAAAATGTCAAACCTGGTAAAACTATTAAAAAAAGAACAGGAACTTTGACTAATGGCCCATGTATATGGCTTAACATTTAAGTAAAGATTGCATTTCTGACTTGAGCGATGAGAAGAATTCAGCTAAAGCATTTCTCTCCAGCTTCCTGCTGAAGTAAGTTTTCTTTGTCTGGCTGTAACTGTGAGAAGAGCTCAGTGCCACACATCTCTGGAATTTTCCAGCTCTGTCTGGGATGCCACAAGCACTCTGCCTGGGGCCACGAGCCCTCTCTCCGGGGCACGCTGGCTCTGGGCTCCAGCGATGGGTTGTGTTCCAGCTGAGTTGGCTTCCTGGGCTAAATACTTGTGTTTTGGGAGGGGTGGTGTTTGACAAGGCAGGGAAATGGCAGGATCGTCCTGACAGAGCCATCGAGGTCACTGCTCATAACTGAGAGTGCAGAATTGAGAGAGGTGGGTCCTCTGCCCGAGCCCAGCAGAGAACCAGCTGTGGGTGAGTCGCCAGGATGGGGGTGCAGCCTCACGGCAGTGGAGCCCCCCAAGTTCCAGGGGCTGCAGAGGCTGCACTGACCCCCTGCCCTTTGGCAAATGCTGTGCCCAGGAAGGAGGGGTGGCATTCCTGTTGGGTTTATCCTGGAGCTCTTGTGGCAGCTGTGCAGGATTCTGCAGTGCCACTGGTGCTGGGGAGTCTGGATTTGCCTTTGTCTGTGGCATGAAGGCAGGACAGGCTCAGCAGGCTCACAACAGTCCCTGCTCTCAGGAAGTTCACGTTGTAGGAGCAGATTTCATCAGGAGAATGCCATGCACACCTTCAATCTGCCACTTTCTCCTCTAACCCCAGTCCTGTAAGATTTTCTGATAACCTCTGTCCTACATCCAGGAGCGTTTGTTCCTGTGGAGGGGAATATTTGAGGCTGGCAGCCACAGTTTTAATGTTAGGATTGTTTGGATGCAGGCCTGGACTTGGAGCAGGAAATCTACTGCCATTTCACAGCTTTATTTGTCGAATGGAAACCAGGGAATCGACATCATGTATTCAAGAGCAAGAAAAAATCCATTAATAGCAGGGTGTAATTTTTTTTTTGGTCACAAGCCTTCCTTTGTTTGCAATTTTAGCTTAATATATTCACGATAACTTGAAATAGGGGTATGCATCGAAATGGGGGTTTGAAATTGCTTTTGTGGTTGTTTCTGGCTTATATAAATGTATATATTCTGTAAAGATCAGAAGTGACTGGAAAAGAGGATTTGGAAGAGATTATTCATCAAAATGGGGGTTTTTTTGCAATACATTGAAGGAGGGGGAGAGAAATTTCAAGCTTATTCTCTCAGACTTAGGTTTTGTTCAGTTTTCTTGCTTTTACAAGATGTCTTATTTTTATCAAAATTTCTAATAAGCCACTGGAGCGAAGTATATGCTAACAAAAGTAATGTTAAGTGTTTCAATAAAAATCTCTCCTGCTAGTTGATCACAGATGCACAAACTCTGTGGTTATTCCATTAATTCTCCTGAGAGATTCCGGGACACTCTTTCAAGAACAGATCTACTTTTTTTATAGTAGCCATTGAAATATATGGATTTTCTTTAAATATTTTCTGGTCTGCATTTTTAATTTTTATTTGCATATAAAATTTATATGCAAATAGATTAGATTATGATAATGTTGTTTCCAGTGTTTCTGAAAATACTTTTAATGTCTGCCTTGCATGATCTGTCAACTCAAATTATTACATTTGTATCTTTTTTTCTAGAGCCTGTGCAATTAAAAACACTTTAATTGTCTATATTTTATGATAAAGTTCAAGGGAGACGATAAGCCAATTTGTTCATGGCAATTTTGAAATCCTGCTTAATAATTTTATTTAAACCCCACAACGTTGCATTAGGATTGAAAGGAAAGTGTGGGAAGAAAATGGCAAATCCCAGTGTAGAAGTTGTAGAAGTCTTGTCAGAGTGCTTGGGAAACTTTAAATGATCTAGTTTAGTTAAACAAGGAATTAGGAATTTGCTTAGGGAAGACGTGGGCTGGTGGTTGTGTAAAACAGAATCAGAAAGGTCACAGGAGATGACAGCAGGGCTTGGATGTGACTGATAGTTAAAGGCACTTCATGTGCATAAGGGGAAAAAGTTATTTCCAGCACTGCTGGAACTCTGGGGAGATTTGAAATGGTTCAGTTCATGTCACAGATTCTTCAAATTTACATACAAACATTGTTTGGTGGCAGTTGGATATTGTCTGTAGTTATTTGGTACCTTTTAAATAGCAGCAACATAAGAAAGAAAGAAAATGTTTGTATTAATCTAAATGGAAAAGTAGGAGGAGTTTTCCTTGAGTATTTTGTGTTCATACTTGAAGTGAATTTTCTTTATCAAAAATGTTTTATGAGAAAATTTGGAGAAATCTGGAAGAGAATTCTCTGTTAATCCCCAAAAGTGAAGGTTGTGCCATTCTTTTGCAACAAGGTGAATGCTTCTGCAGAAACAATTTGGAGAAGAAAAATATCCTAATCAATCCAAGGCCCAGGATTTGTGCCATTTTTCAGCAGCGTTGGTGTGCCCTGCCCTGAGCTGCAGCAGGAGCTGTCCCACCAGGATGGACAGCTCGGTGACAGCAGGGATATCTGTACACAGAAGGGAACAAAGACTTTTGGGAGGGTTACAGAGAAAGATGGAAACTTAAGCAGCACCATGCACAGGCTAATGAAGGGGATTGCAAAGCGTGTGATACTCAAAATCTTGTAATACTTGTATCATGTTTAAAGAAAATCATTCGAACTCTACTACTTCACCAACTTTCTTCCTTCCCTTAGCACTCCCCTCACTTATCTCTTGCCAAGAGCTGCTGTAAGGAAATAATTCTCTGCATTTCTTATGTTCTGTCAGTAATAATGGTGAGCCTGAAACTCTTCTGCAGTGGCAACTTGCAGTACTTCAGTAAATTGTGGCTTTTGTCAGATAAATCGAATTGGTACAATTTTTCTTGATCCCCAGACCCCTCATTTATCTTCCCATTAAAAAAATACATATATATTCTCCAGCTTCCATTCTTCCCCTTCAATCTGTAAAGCACAGCATATGATGTGGTTTCTGTGTTGATTTTCGAGATAATTTTTATCCTGTCAAAGACCTTCTGTCTCAACAACTTTGAAACAAAGATTTTTTGAATAGATGAGGAAGTGCAGCTGCCAGATAAAGTGACACAAGAAATTGGAAGGGGAGGATCTTGCAGATGGTTCTAATAAAACTGGGCAAACAGCAAGCAGGGGTGGGGAGGAGAGTGGGTTGAGATGCAAATTGCAATCCCAGTGCAAGTTTTGGGGTTAGTTTGTGAAAGAAAGTTGCACAAACAGTCATTTGAGGGTTTGGGATTGAGGGCAGTTTATTGTTGCTCTCAGTTTTTCCTGTTGCCACAGCACTGCCAGCTTTTCCTTCTCCCTGTATCCCCGTGTCCACGCTGCTACCTGAGCTTGTGTGGCTGTTCCAAGAGCCCTCCTCTGGAAAGGCATATTCAGCTGTTCGTAGGGTTTTTGTGAATGTGAAATACCAATAAAAGTCTAGGTTTCAGTAGCTGTTGAGAGAAGAATTTGTGCTTGTTGTAGCACAGAGCAGTAAAAATGGAGCAGAGATTTGTGTTGCTCCATTGTTCCTGCCTGCTCTCCCATAGCCAAAAGTGCATTTTGGCCAAGCCTTGCTAAACCCTGTGTTTTAGATTTGTACTCCATGATTCATTCATAAGGATGGAGGGTGACTAGCAGTAATGTCTGTCTTTTCTGCCAATTTTCTCCTCTTATTAAATGGTATTAGGTCTGTAATATTGGGCCAACAATTAATGAATAAAAATTGCAGTAGGAGGGATGCAGCTGAGGGCCTGGATGGCCTCTGATGGTCTCAAATTCCATCACTACTTCTTGACATGATAAATTGGGGTTCTTTCCTGGTTCTTTGGGACAGAAAATCTTATTGAACCTCATTTCCAAAGCCAAACCAGTTAGGTCGGGTTTTTTTTCTTCCTCTTGCTCATCCTTCCCTTCTTCAATGAAAGGAAGAGTGTTTGAGAGCACACAGGCTTTCAGCTCACACGGCAGCCCTTGGGGATGTGTCTTCACCTTGCTGTGTCAAAAGCTTTTCAAATCAGTAGTTCGGGAGCAGCAAATCCTTCAAACGCATGAGTAACAGATACTTGTTGTATTTAAGAGTCCTTAAGCATGAGCAAGTAATTAAGTACTTCCTTTCTCCCCATGGATCAGTTCTATTTTAAACAGTCATCATGTATTTAGTATTTTTTAAAAGTAAAAGAAGTTCTGACTTTTAAACTTTTTTGGAGTCTCTTGTGTACCTCTGTGCATTTGTATTAAAAACATATCTCTCAAGGGCTGCACATTGCCTGTGCTGATGCATTCCCTTTCCTGTCTCCTCCAAGAGTGGATATATTCTGTGTGCAGCATTGCTTTGCCCAAGGAGACCATTTGGAAGAAGTTACTGCTCTGAAAACAGAATCCATCTCTCCATTACCTGGTCAGTAGCTGGGTAATGCCACCACCTGAGTGACCTCTGGAGCACAGCAATGTCCCTCACACTGCCCAGGGGCCTGGGAATTCCTGGGTGCAGTGTTTTCTGTGCCAGGGGATCCCTGCAGCCTGCTTGGTGTAGGGGGGGGCTGTGGAATTCCACTGAAGGGATCCCTTGGTTTAATGGAATGCTTTGGTCGTGGATCTTGACCCTGTGATGTTGTCATGCTTTGCTGATTCAGTCCATTTGGACAGAAACTGTTTCCCCTCTCTTTACTGTATTTTTGCAAAAAGGATAACGAACATAAATATTTATAATTAGGTATTTTTGCAGGGGTTTGTGTCCAAGATACAACATGCTGAGACATTAAACAGCACAAGTGTTGCCAGAATCCTACCAGCTTGGCAAATCTGACAGCCAGCTGAAGGCAAGGGTGGGTTTTTATGATAAAATCAGGCCATGTACTGAGTGCTAAAGCATCACCAGTTGCTCACAGCTCGGGAAGAGTTCACTTGGAATCAGCATGAATAGGAAAAACCTTTCCGAAATGATGCTTTGTTTCCTTGTGGATTTGCTTCCGTTTTTGCCTCCTTACCCAGTCAGCAATCATAACTCACATGGAGGGGTTTGAAACAGCCTTCCTGTTGCTAATTTTGTCAGGAGGTGCCCCTTTACCGCTGGCTGGCACTGAGCCTGACAGGCTGGGGAGCTGCTCCCAGCCCTGCTGGCACTCGAGACGTTTGCACCAGTGGCTCGGGATTCTTCTGCTGAGCATGCCTGCCCTTTGTGCTGTGAGGACAGGAACCGAGTCACAGGGCAGCTCTTCATACAGAGCTTCTGCCCGAGCCTCCACAGAAATCCAGGGGGAAAACGGAGAGGGATTTATCCATAGCCTCATTTACTCCATCCATGGGAATTGCCTCTTTAAAGCAGCGGCTAAAAACGGTTGCACATCACCTTTATCAATTAAGTTTAAATGTTTTAAATTAATCTGTAGTACTGGGCACCGGAACAGAAGTGAATATGGAGTAGTTTGAGTCTTTTCGTTTTTGAGTGGTAGATTGTGGTTTTTAAGTTCCCATGCTCTTGTGAGTACAATGACAACTGTATCTGTGATTTCTGTACCACCTGTTGCCTTAGATACCATTTAATGTGCAATATGCTGATGTTGGAGATAAAATGTTCTCTGTGGCACCTATAAAACACCTCAGTAGTCCTCATGAGCCAGAGGAACACCAGATTTATATCCAGCTGTGGCAGTGAATCTCTGCCATCTCCAGCTGTGCCAGAGCTGTTGGAGTGCAGCCTCGCAAGCAAAGGCAAACGGCAAGCAGAGCCCTTCGTACTGCTGGGCAAAGCCTGCAGAATTTTAGGGCAGAAGTACAAACCTCTAGCATTAGCATGCAGCTAAAATTTAAAAATGTGTGTAACTGTTGATATTATATAGATACAGCTCTGGCAATATTTCCTGGCTTGCTGTTCCCTAGAGAGACATGCCCAGAGGTGCCCGCAGTTTGGGGACAGGTCCTGCAGGCTGGTGGAGCCACCTCAAACACTGAAGGAGGATAAATCCATCTCCCCCTACTCCCCTAGCCAGCTGCCTGAACTGCAGCATCCTGCCTGAATCCACAAAGTTCCCAGTCTCTTGCTCTTCTAGCCAGAAAAAATGACATTTTGGAAGGGGTTAAATTTTACACAAACACATCTTATGCAGAGACTTTAAATAATCTTTCAGTGCAGCCGTTCATGCCATGAAGTCTTGGCTGATTTCTCTTTTCTTCAGGGCTTTTTTCTCTTATTTCAAAGAACTTGATGCAAAAAAAAAAAAAATTTGCTGCTGTGTGAGGTTCTCAAAACTACTAAGAACTGTGGTGTTCCCTCAAAATTCCTTCTGGAGGCTTTGCAGGGCTCAGTTCTCATTCCTTTTCTTCTCCTGCATCCTATTTCTGTCTGATCCCACCTGCAAAAGCAAATTGGTTGGTAACACTCGGCTTAGGAGAAGATTCAATCTTTTCCGTCCAGAGTAAGCTTTTGACTCGTCTCTAATATCTTCATTTAGACAATGAGCTACAAGTTGAAGTTTAATTTAGTGGCTATTCTCTTACCTGCTTTCAATGCAGGGTATTCACCCTTCTTGTTAAGTCCATTGTCAAGCACATAATGTGTGTTTTTCCCTCGGATGGTTCTTATTCATCTCACTTGTTGCTACTCATCTGCAGAGCTATTTCCGAAGCTTCCTTTCAAATGTCCTAAGAAGTCCTTTTGTGGTGATAATCGTTGTCAAAGCGTTCTGGTTGTGCTGCTCAGCCTGTGCCCTCACCAGGCTGTGTTTGCTTTGCACAGAAGCTTGAGTGCTTTGCTCCTTGTTATTTGTGGCTCCCCTTATACAAATAATTGGTGTTTGCTTTCCTTCTGCCAACTTTGTCACCCACAAATGTCTTCACACTTGAAGTCACAAGAAGCAGAATACCAGAGGAGGGAAAAAACCAACCCCACAAACGAAACCCCAAAAGACCTGGACGGTGCTGTCTGTTTATAACTCCAAAGAGCTTTTCCTAGGAAAAGTCCTGAATTCTTCCAGTAGGTTCTACAGGCTGCTCCTCAGCCTGTGCCTCCAACCTGTCTTCATTGCAGAGCTGCAGTGTGGCTGTTGGGCAGATAAAATTAAAGGAAGGCTGCAGCAGTGTGCTCCTGGGGAATGGAAAAGAAATGGGAATGTTAAGGATGAGGACGAAAGTCTGGGGTGGCAGCTATACAGCCAGAATTCTGAAAAGAATTCAAGTGTCTTTTTACACAGCTCCCGTAGCGTTTAAGAGATCAGGAGGTCACTCAAGGAAAATTTACAATAGATTAGATTTGAAATTTGTTTGAAGTAACCTTCTTGTCTGTCTTTCACAGGAAATGTTGCTGCCCTGACCAGCAGTCATGAAGAGAAGGGGGTGAAGCGAATTTGTCTGGAGAAGTCAGAAGTTTTGAAATTTTCAGCAGGATTTATTACCAGTGGCTGCAGGAGGTTTTGCCAAGCCAGCCATTGACATGAGAATGGATTCAATGCCTCGGTAACTCATTCTTCTGTCATCTTTTTATTTCCAATACAGTACCGTAGGATAATTTGGATTATAGAAGATACTGTTTTACTGCTAACAGGGTTTAAGTAGTGAAATCTTACAAGAGCCAAACACATGATTTTGTGAGCTTCATTCATTAGCAAAAACTTGGAATTTTAGTATCTGGTGCTTTATTCAGTAGTTGAAATTTCTTCCTGTGGGTTCGTCCCATCACTTCATCACTGAAAAACAAAAAGAGATTTTGCTGTGTCTCCATTACTAACTGTCTTCCTAGCCAATGCCCAGCAAATGGCAGTTTGGAGCAGGTTGTAGAACCAACTCAGTCCCTGGTTTTTTTTATATTTTAAGTACTTCGTGTGACTCCTGAAACATGTGGAAAGACACACTTACATGGCACACTAGGAACCTTGTTCTTTTCTGCTGACATTCAGTGTTTCCTCAGAAGTCTTTTTCCATTTTCTTCTTTTCTTTGCTGTTCTTATTTGCTTATCTTTTTCTCTGCCATTCATAACTGGGTATTAAACATTTGAAATACTTCTATGCCTGTCTTCCTAAGGTCAGTTCACTAGTCAGGAATGCAAAACTGCTTCTTTTCAAAGTTAAACTGGGAGCAGAAAGACCCCCAGCTCTTTCTTGCTATTCTGTTCTGGGCTCTGTGCCTGTGTAACAATGTAGAACTGGCTATTTAAAACAGACCCTTTAAGAAGGGTAGAGGGGAATTATAACATCTTTAATACCACACCAAGATGATGTTTCCATGTCTTTTGAGAAAAGAGAGTGAAAGGAGGTGTTTGTGCTCTCCTCAAAGCCTCACTGAACCCCAGCACAATAGAATCTGCCTTAGTTTGAAAACTGTAATGTAACTGCATATATCCAAAATGACAGCTCACCACATTTCTTTCATTTGTCATGAATAAAACAAAAGAAATCTGTTACGTGCTGTGGTTTTGTTTGAAAGCCTTCTTTCTTATTCTACCCTGTGTTTTTTAGAGGGAGAGTGAATAGATCTGACAGTAGTTCTATGTGACTGATGGTAGAAAAATTAGACCTGCATTTCTGAACCTCACAAATATCAGTCCAGGTGAGGTATTCATTCCACCCCTGTATCATAGGCTGTGTTAGAACTTCAGTGGGAGAACAATCAGTGCCCCAGTAGGATTCTGTCCTAATTTGTGAGGTTAAGGGGGGGATTCAGAAAATGGTCAGCATTAATGTAGCAGTTGTGTCTGAAATCCACACTGAGGCTCCTGTGTCCCTTGTGAGAGCACAGACAGGCCAGCACTTGGGAGCCTCCCAAGCAAGAGCTTAGAGCTCAGCTGGTGCATCAGGTGCTCAGGAAGCTGCCAGGCTCTCCCCTCAGTGAATTCCCATCTTCAGGAGTTGTCTGGTTTGTTGCCAGAGTTGTTTCCATATTGTGTCAGTGTCTTCTGCTGCATTGGCAGGAAGGGAGGGCTTGCAGATTCCATCTGTCTGCAGTGGTGACAAAAGAAGCTCAGAAAGAACTTCAAAATGTTTTTCTTCTTTCAAGTTTTCAGATTTACTGTGCTCTCATTAATGCCTTTTCTCTGTTGTTCCCTGTAGCCCTGCAGTCCTTTCTTTCTGAAGGTGTGCACAGATCCTTAGATCTGATTCACTCACATGTCTATCGAGAACTAAAAAAAGACAAGTTCCAACTCTTGTGTCTGTTTTGCAGAAGTTTTAGAGCTGGAGCACTTCAGTGAGATGTCAGGTTTCTGTAGGGCACTTTAGAGCCAGAAATACGAGCAGCACAAGGTGCAGAGCAGTCCTAGTCACAAAATCTTGCTAAGAAAAGCACCACCTGGGCTTGTCTGTGTGCAGGAGGTCAGGAGAAGGTACAAACAGGGGTTGTAACCACCATCCTTTTAGAGGAAACATTCTAGAAAAACTGGAAGGTGGTGTTTTGTGTGTTCCCTTGTACATCCCTGCCTGGCAGAGCAACCTCTTCATGCATCCAGCCTTTGACAAAACAGCACCAACTGTAAATCTGCTGGGGACAAGGGCTTCAGCTGAGGAAATAGGTTCCCATAATTGTTTCTGCATTCAAATTACTATTATTTAGCTGATTAAAGTGACTATCAGAGGCCCAGGAACAGAGAGAACGATCCTTATGGGATAGATTCCTCTGCTGGCACAGGAAGATGTTAATCAGCTGAACATGAAGAGGTTTTTGAGGTTGAGGGAAGTGCTGGGTGGAATGAGGCCAGGGAAGAACCAGGGGTTGATGCTCTGGGCAGATAGAGCTGCTTCCTGCTGGAGATGCTCTGGAGTGGCCTAGGTGGGAGCTGTTTGAGTGTATATATTCTTTCTCTCTCTGAGAACAGCTGGAGGATGTTGCCTGGGAGGTGCTCTTGGCTCGGGCATTTGAAATGGGAGGGTTTTCTCTCAGCTTGAGAACACATTTTTTCCACTTGACTCACTGACTGAAATCTGAATGAGTGATAAAATTTCTAAAAGTAATGTTGAATTGGTTAGAATAATAAAAAGTGCATTTATCATCAGGAAGGAAGAGCAAAATAAAGGGAAAGATTCAATGAAGAGGAAGTCACCACCTTCCCAGTAACAATGGGAGGCTGTGGGCAGCTCACACACCTCAGCCTGCTGGCTCTGCAGCCACACAGCAAGCTGCCATCACAGAGGGTTCCTCTGAAACCCCTCTCAGGCTCCTGTCCCACACACAGGACCCACACACATTCCATGGGATGCTTTCCATTGCAAAGGCATCACACCAAGAACGTGTTTGCAGAGGTTCCCTCCCCCTACAGAGCACGAGCTTGTATGTGCATGAAAGGAGACTGCCCACTGACTCCTGCAGAACCCAGTTTTTTCCAGGAACAACACCAGCCTTTGTTGCTTCTCTTTGGCTTGGCACAAAGAACAGGGAAGGAGCAGAAAATACAGGCACTGAGGAGGAGCCTGTTGTGATTGATGAGAGCTGAAGATAAAGTGAGGTATCTGCAGGGGCAGGCAGGGGCTACTGGCTTAGATGGATTTTTAGGATAATAACCATAATAACATTCTTTTAAGGACCTTACATTTCTGTAGTGCATTTCCTTTGTGCATTCCTGAACAGTTTTCCAGACTCCAACTGCTGTATCAATTTCTGCAGTTTTGGAGAAGCACTGGGCACAGACGAAGTGCTGTGTGTGCTCCCTGTGCAGAGCAGGCCGGCTGCCTTCCCTGCCAGGGTGAAACAGGGAGCAGATAGGGGAACAGTTTAACTGCAATTATACGTGTATGAAAGAAAGATGCAAAATTGAGGATATTCATCTCAAAAGAAGCTGAAGATACTGAAGTCAGTCAGTGTTTGTGTTGGGGGGTAAGGAAAAAAGATGTTTTTCTTCCAGAGACCTGGCTTGTTCATTTGTCAGTTCAACCAGGCTTTTCCAGCTGAGGTTTTAATGGCTGAAGGTTGATTCAAAATGGAAACATTGACAGACTAAGCAACAATAACTTAATAATATTTATTCCATGTCCCTATATGCACTTCTTTCCAGAGGACAGTTCAGATTTTTCACGTTTGCAGTAGTCTCTGTTTTCACTTAGACTTATCTCTGAAATCTGCCCATCACAGTTGTGTTAAAAATACTGTCCTTGGCAGTTTAGCTGATGGAAGGCAGCTGATGCTATGTTTGCTGAATTCATGCTGCTGTGATGACTGGAAATTTCAAATAAGCAGGACAAAATGGAAAAATCGTCTTGTAAGTGTGTGAGGCTCCTGCTCTTCATTTTGGCCATGCTCCTGTGAGTTCCATCCAAGCAGCTCTGCTGCTGGGGGTCCTGTAGCTCCTTTTGGGATGGGATGGCACATTGCTTATTGTAGGAGCAGGGCATTTTCAGTGAGAGGCCTTGCTTATGGTGAGGTCTCCTCTTTTCCTTTGCTCAGTATTTGTAACAAATTCACTTTCCTTGAATTTCCATCATGTGAAACTTGTGTATTTTACTCTGTCATTTCTTTTATCAGCTGCTCAGTTGGTGATAATTACATTGTATTTTTCATGCTGGGTCCTTTCATTTTTCTCTAGTCTGTTATTATGTGATGTGGCCTTGGCAAGAAACACATTCCCATTCTTCCAAACAAAAAAAAAAACCCAAAAAAAAAAAACAAACCCAAAACAAAACAAAAAAACCAACCTGCACATACAATTCAGGTCCTGCTAATTAAGAAAACTATGAGCTTCCAGGAGAAAAATATAATTAACACCCTTGAACCTGCTGCAAGCAATAATCCTTTCTATGGAATGCAGGTAGTGACACTGTCCCCAGGTTCTGGGCACTGCTGGATTCCCTTGGGTACTGCAGCACCCACCTCATCCAGGGACTTGCTGCAGCAACACTTCCCATTTAACACAAAATAACTGGAGTTTTTGAGGCTTCTCAAATTCAAAAGGTTTCTTCCATTTACCCAAAATGCAGCTTTTCCTCTCAAACATCCATTTCCCTGGAGTGGGACTAGATGACCTCCATTGGCCCCTTCAACCCTAACAATTCTGTGACTCCTTAACTCTCCCCAGGCTAACTCTGCAAATGCACTCAGAAGCAGCTGCTGATGGTGCACAGCCCTCCTTCCTTTGTTCTTCCAAACAGGAATTCTTTGAGCCTAGTCATCGCTATCTTAAATATGAACATTAGCATATCTATATTTTAAGCAGAAATACTTCACAGGCAAATAGGCAGGGCTTTAAAATGACTTCAAAATACTTCCAAAAATACCTGCCTTGCTTTATTTTTCAGCCTTGTTTTATGTATCATTCTCTATATGAGTTAACCTACTTTTTTTGAAAGCTTTTATTTTTGTTCTGTTGCTTTCTGTTTCTGGTGAAAATATAAATTCTGTGTATTCTCTTGGGGAAAACTGCAGGTTACACTTTAACTTGCACTGTGGTGGCAGTGCTTTGCGATTTACATTACAGTGGCATTCCAAAGATATTTCACAAAATTCAGACTTTTCCTACTGAAGGAGTATGGCAGGCTATGTGCAAACATAACTGGGATTGTTTATTTTTCCATTACTAGATAAGAAGGTGCAAGGACAAATAAAATACAAAATGAAAAGAATCCCTATTCTGGATTCTTTAGATTCCTCCCTCCCCACCCAGATTTTTGGAGAGCACTGCAGGCTGCTGAGATGCATGTTGGTTATCAGCTGTAGAGCCCTACCCAAGATCTAACAATTCCTGATTCCTTCTGTTTCTCTTTTACTGTGCCTTACTGTGCTGTAGTGCTGTTCTTATGAACATCTTTACCAGGTTAAAATACTTCAAATTTTTCACAGTGATTTCTTGAATTAGTAACTAGGAATTAAAGTACCACTTGATAACAAGTAGTGCCACCTTGTTTTCTCCTACCAGTGCAGCTGTAAACCAGTCAGAGGGATTGAATCTGCCCAAAAATCCCTGTTTTCAGGGAAAGCATTACTGAAAATGGAACTAAGACAGACAACTTTCTCCTGTTGGTACTGACTTCTTTCAGTTTTTTTGCTGAAAGCGCAGTTCAGGTACCTCACAATTTAAATATGTATTGTTCTATGCAGGAGGAGAAGTGCATCAGCAGTTCTGATTTACAGACATTTCAGACATCTTGAGCGCTCTCTCTGCTGTCCCTCCTGTAATAGTTTGTTATATTCACTGGCAGACAAATCAGGATATTTGATTGTCAGCACAGAACTGTTTGCTTTCAACATCCATATAAAGCTTACTGAGGCGGATACACACACCCACCAATTTAAAAATCCATACTATGAGAAATAAACAGGTATTACTCCAGTAATGCCCACTGGAACAGTTTGGGGTTTATTTTATTACATCAGTGTTGTGGTTTTAGTGTATTTAAGTTTAGGGCTTTAAGTGAGTGAATTTACAGGTATTAAAAGGATCAAAATTTATGAGTTTGCCTTGTTAATGTAAAAGACATTTTTTCTGCAGCTAAAGGAAGGTGGCACCAAGATCATTGAAGGAAAAATAATCCTTGCCTATGACTCTGTGTTAACTGATTTTCAAGAGTTTAGCTGATGATATCCATTAAGCTTGATGTTGGTGATGGATACAAAAATTAACCTTGAATATCTGAGTGGTAGTGACATTCTTGAGTCTTGCATCAGTCAGTATTCAGTTAATTATCTAAGTATCAGTGCAAAGAGAGCAGGCTCCAGCTGGCTGTAATTAGGGCTGGATTGTTCCATGCCTTCAAGACAATTTTTACATTCATGGAATCTGCAGCTTTCTGTTGTCCTCATTTCCTGCAACATAAAAGCACTTGTGTGTCAACGAATGAAAGGGGACAGAGAGTGAGAGAGACTGTGCAGATAAATCTCATTAGCATCCCTGACAGTCCGGCTGAGAAATAGGCATTGCAAGATCTAAATAAATTTTTAAGAAAATAAAAAGGGAAAACAACCCCCAGGAGCCATAGACAGAAAGTGTTATTTCAGTTGACTGGAAGACAAGGTGGATCGTTAGAAAGCACAGTGGGTTCTATAAAAGCTGAAATCTGCTCTGTAAATTTTGGTCTTAATGAGAGACCCCCAACCTGTGCAGGAGGAAAGTTGGATGGCAAATCAGGAGTGTGTGTGACAGGAGAGCCGATGAGGAGCCGTGGGATAGGGCGCTGCCAGTGCCAGAGATCCCAGCCCGTTGGTGCAGTTCAGGTGCTGGGCTTTGCTCCGTTACCAGGCCTGCAGTGCTGCCATGGCTCCCAGGGGTGTCCTGGCCTCCCTGACACTCCCCAGCTCCCTTCAGCTCTCAGCTCAGCATGACCTGTGCAGCCTCTGTTTCAACTCATGAGCAACACTGGCAAGTTTTCACATTATTCCTCTATTTGGGGAAGAAACAGCCTTTTGTGTAGTTTGCAGGTAAAATGACGTGTTGGTATTTCAGTGGGGTCCAGTGTGGAAAGTCTCTGCCAGGAACTGGGGGGAATGAAGGGCTGTCAGTGTGAGCCCAGGAACTGCAGAACAGGACCTGTTTAGGCCATGATGCTGCACAAAACGTGCTGCTCTGCACCTGCTGAACCCTCCCCTGGCACTTCTTGGGGAGCAGAGGAGACAGAGGTCCAACAGCCTCCCTGCTGCTCATGGCCTCACGGCCTTGTTCCTCTGGCTCAGTTGGTGCTCACTGCTAACGTTCTTCAGCCCCTTCAGCTCCTTGACCCGACAGAAATGGACCCTCCCTCCCCACCCACAGCTGGTTTTGCTGCAGTTTGAAAGCTGGGGCTGTTCAGAGGTGTCAGGAGAAGTGGTGAGGGTACATGAAGGTGAGCGTGGCCATCTAATTTTAGCTTACAGATGTCTTATAGACACAAGGGCCTAAAGGAAGTTAACAAAGCCAGCAGTTGATAGGGAAAGGTGTACAAGTTAAATTCCTTCTTTATTTAATGCACAAGAAATATTGTCATAAGTAGCAATAGTTGCATGGGTATTTCTGTTCAGGTTGGCTCTGTTCAGACAGGCATCCCCAGCAGTGGCTGTGCAGACACCTGAGCTGCATTAGCAAATGCTTTTGCCATGTGCTCATAGAACTGGAAGTACTGAGCTGTGTGTGAGCCATCATCCTGCAGTGCCCTGGCACTGGGTGAACACCCACAATCTGTGTGTCAGAGCACTTCAGTGGGGCAAGGCTGAAGTGTGGAATATACACCCAAGGAACTAATTTTATGTTGTGTGGTGAAATAAACTTTGTACATTTTCTTTAGTGGACTTGATTATTAATGGAGAATTAATGTTTTGCTACTTCGACAAGAATGCTTTACTTACTGACCTGCTTCTGTTAAAGTTTATATTCTCTGAGCATAGAATTTATAATTTAAAATTATGTTTATTGACTGAAAAGTCTTTTAATCCTCAGTATCTTGCTAATTTCCTTGAAACTTTCCTATGACAGCTGTGCAAAACCAGCTGGACAGATAAGAAACTGATACCTGATGTGTATGTACAGACCTGATTCAGCTCTGGCCATCCAGCAGAGAATCACTTAGCCATGGTTTGGTGTTACTCAGCCTAGTGATGAACTGTGAGCAAGGGACATTGGTGAACTGTTCTACCCCATTACAGAATCAGGGAACTGTTAAGGTTGAAAAAGACCCTTATGATCATTGAGTCCAACCACTGACCCATGTCCCCAAGTGCCACATCCACATAGCTTTTAAATCTCCCTAGGGATGGTGACTGCACCACTGCCCTGGGCAGCCTCTGCCAGGGCTGGACAGCCCTTTCAGGGAGGAAATTTTCCCTTATCTCCAACCTAAACTTCCCCTGCACTCCATGTGTTTCTTGTTGTGAGGGGCCCAAATCTGACCCCAGGATCTGAGGTGTGGTCTCAGCAGTGCCCAGCACAGACAGATGGTCACTGCCCTGCTGCCACCCCATTGCTGGAACAGCCAAGGTGCCTTCTTGCCCACCTGGGCTCGTGCTCAGCTGCTGCCCAGGTCCTTTTCTGCTGGGCAGCTTTCCAGTCCCTCTGGCCCAGCCTGCAGCACTGCAGGGACTTGTGAGCCAAGGGCAGGACCTGGCACTTCACCCTGTTGAACCTCATACAGCTGGCCTTGGCACATGGATCCGGCCTGTCCTGGTCCCTCTGCAGACCCTTCCTGCCCTCCAGATCTGCACTCCCACCCAGCTCAGTGTTGGCTACAACCTGACTGAGGGTGCCCTCGATCCCCTCAGGCCAACCCTCCTCCTTCCCTCTAGCCTGGGTTAGCACTTAGTGGCCAAAGGAAAGGGAGGCACAGGGGAAGGGATTAAAGTCCTTTTCTCCCCACGGAAGTTTGCTTTCCTCAGTCTGGATTTCCAGCAGGGGCCTTTGCTGCAGGGCCCTGTAAGCACCAGAGCTGGTGGCCCAGCTGTGCAGTGGCTCTGAGGTTAAACACACGAGCAATGGGACCGGGACAGGTTCCGCTGTGTTTGTATTGTAGGACACACAGCCACAGTCTCCATTTTGCATGTCTGTATTTCAGTGGTTTCCAGCCAATCTAAAGATCTGATTTCCAGGAAATTAGGAGAATTCAGTTAGGATGAACAGGATGTTAAAGGTATAAATCCAGGAGTTCTTCAGAAGCTCCTCCACTCTGTTTTGTGGTCCATGAGGTGATTAATCCCAAGGACCCTGCATTCCCAGCTGCCTCACCTCACACAGAAGTTTAAGCCTGTGTCTATGTTGCAACTTCAGCATACGGGATAATGGTTCCTAATTGTTGAGTAGCACATTGAGTGCAGTAAGTGCTGACCTCTCTCTGCAGCACTGTGCCACAGAAGGGTTTTCGTGTTGAAACCCCATTGGAGTAGCTGTAATGCTTCATGCATCATTTTAATGGCACTCTCAAAAAGCCTGGTATCTCGGTATGTCATTATCTCAGACTCTGCAGTTGTTGTTTCTTATTTAAATGTCCTATCTCACTTGAGATTTAATGTAATTAGAACCAGCCTGTGGAAAAATCTTTTTCTATTATGTCTTAGCTATTGTTCCAGTCAAGATGGTAAAGCAAATCAAACAGGATATAATGAAAATGATAAAACCATTTGCAAGAGGCAGTTTCCTGAGGGAAGCAAAAGGCAGTACCACTTTTCATTTTGCTTTGTAATTCTAAACATGGTATGGGCCTGGAGTGACTCCAGGGAGACTTGTCCAATGCACCTGAGAGCAGAGACAGGTACAGCTGGCAGGAATCTGCCTTGACTGATCCGACAGGGAGCCAGAAGCAGCACAGCAATAAGCTTCTTGCACTGTTATTGCTGCTGTCCCAGCCTGTTCAGCTAGCACTAGGTCTGCTTGCCAGCCAAGGTATGTGTGAAGGAGCTGGGCTTGCAGTAATAAACATCTTGAATTGTTATTTTTTCCTCGACGTACAGCATCCTTGGATGGGGAGGTGCATCCAGAGTGTGGTGTCTGCAAAGGCGCTGATGCCCAAAGCCTCAGTGGAACACGTGTTTCCAGCAAGAACTGCTGTTCCCAGTGCAGGATAGGGAAAAGTGTCCAAGGCTTTCCTGGCCTGCCTTAGAGGCCACATCTCAGCAAGGCAAGAGCCCTCAGTGCTCTGCTGGGTGATTTCTGAGCAGGTCAGGTGTTATTGCTCCACATCTCCTTGCTTTTCTATTAGGTTTATAATTTGATGTCAAAGCTGTTTTGCAATATCTTTTCTCTTTTGTGCACAAGCCACTTGTGAACAGGCTTTTGTATTGTCAGCATGAATTACAGAAATCTATATTAATTCTCAGTAGTATTGATAAACTTTAGGCCTGAGAGGTTTGATTGAGGGCTGCGTGCCATGG
This sequence comes from Picathartes gymnocephalus, assembly GCA_013390045.1. Classification (NCBI taxonomy): domain Eukaryota; kingdom Metazoa; phylum Chordata; class Aves; order Passeriformes; family Picathartidae; genus Picathartes; species Picathartes gymnocephalus. The sequence goes on along the minus strand of WEKY01004782.1, from coordinate 83,654 downwards.
GCAGAGCTATGCAGGCAGTGCTTGCACCGGGTGCTGACAGGGCTTTCAGTCCTGCTGTTGTAGCTGCCAGCAGCTGCGAGGGGATGGATCGAGTGTCCCGTGGCACAAAGCTTCTCCAGGCAGGCAGCCCTCTTTGGCTGCTGCTCTGCTGTTGGGTTTACCTGGGACAATGGGCTTTGAGGTGCAGAGTGCAGCCAGCTCAATCCGTCCTCGTGCAAATGTCAGAAGCAACAGATCAGGATTGTTTTTCACGAGCCAATGATGTAAAAATTCAAAGGATCAAAATGCAAGTAATTCAAATGATCAAAGAAATCATTAGGCTAATACTTGCAAATTATTGTATAACTTTGGATGTAATGGAAAAAGAAAATCTACCTGAAAAAAGTCTCATTTTTTGTAGATTTCTAGGTTTGATGCTGACTAATTTGTTGATCACCTGTGCACAAGTTTGCCTCTTCTGTTGCCTTGATCTCTTTGGAATTGAAGAAACAGTAGTTTCTTCCTCTCCTCTTCTCCCTGTTCCTTTCTTGTAAAGAAATGATTAAATACTCAGAGTACAAATGCTGCACATTAATATTTATAAGAACTTTTATAACATTTAGTGAGGCAATGCTTCATGGCTGTCTCTTTCTGAATGCACATAAGAAACTACCATAATTTCTTCAAAGCTGCACTGAGTCCTTATTTGCTACTGGGTTGGCAGGAGCTGGAGGCTCCTCAGGGCTGCAGGTCATTGATGATGACAAAACACAGAGATCATTGGGGTGTTTCCTACTTTTCTGTTAAAGCACTTGGCTTGTGTTTAATATCTCATACGAGCACATTTTTCATGCATCATTTACACTTGAGTTGCAGAAAACTGCTAGGTAGAAGTCTTGTTACTGGCATTGGATAAATACCTGATTCCTCTGTTAATACTTAGGTCTCGGAAGAAACAGTTAAATGTCTTCTGCTTGGAATACTGACAGTGTGGGACAATTGAGTGGCCCTGGAGCACACTCTGCAACGCACTTGGAGGGTCCTCCTGTTAATGCAGAAGTGTTTTAGCCTCCACTTCTCTGCACATTGTCTCTCTGGAGCAGGGCATCCTGTGCATACCTAATTGCCTGTGTAATGCCTCAGAGTGTTGTCACACACCCACTTCTGAAAAGCAAATGGGAACTAGTAGCTCTTAACAGCAGATTTATCCCCTTGACATCCTGATAGAATTTAGATCAGATTAAGCACAAGAGGAGAAAGAAGAAAGGCTTTAGGAATAAGCAAAAGGGAGAGGGGGTTAGAGTTGTGATTTGTTAAAGCTGAAGATAATTTTAGAACTCTGTTTGGAAGTTCCTTGATCATAATCTTATTATAACCTCTCCCCTTCTCCCTTATAAAATAATTGTCATAAATTGCATGTTCTCATGTCCACAAGGTTACTATGTGAATTGAAGACTTAGAGTGTTTTTTAAAAGCTGGAGTGCATGGTCTGGATTGGAAGTTAGTTACCTGCTGGAACTTGGCCCACCATGTGTGGGTCTGTGTGCTGTGGTGGTGAAATGCCCCCAGTGCTGGGGCTGGTCCAACAGACCCACTCAAGGGCAGAGTGGGAATCACTCCCAAAGCCAGGGCTGCGGGCAGAGCCCTGTGATCTCCCGTGTATCTGCTCCAGCAGGGTCTGGCTGGGTATTACACATCCTCCCCAGTGGGTTCTGACAGGCTGCTTTCTGTGGGATGGGCTTAAACAATCCACACTTTAACATCTTTCACTGGATAAGCTGGCTAAGTTAATTCTTCCTGGAATTCATTAACAGTATAATTTTTCTCTTTTGTAATCATATTTTCTCAGTTTTAAGTCCCCTTTTATCTGGTCACACTTAACTTTATCTTTTTGCCTGTGATGTGTGTGTCTTTTGTAGATCTCAATCTGAAGATCTCAGAATATCCCAACAGATCTAGTACTTGTGATTTCTTCCCTTTTGTGTGTGTGTTTATAAATATGTCTAATTTATACTTCTCTGCTACAGCAGTATGCAAACTATAGAGGTGTCTTTTAAAAGAAGGCACCATTTATGTGACCTTAACCCCTGAACTACTACTGCACTTAACTTTCACATAGTGATTTTGATCTCCTTCCCAGATGTTTTGGGCACAGTAATTATTAGAATTATTTTCATAATTAGCGAAGGACAACTGAAGGACACTATCAACAGTATAGTTTACATTTCAATTAAAGCTGTGCACTTGTGGTATTACATTTATCACTAGATATTACAATAATAATGTTGAAGGAAAATAATGCTCTCAGTTGTGCTTTCGTTGCGCAAAACTTTTGAACCTGATGCATGACCTCTGAGCACGTGAGAGTCAGAACTTGGTTACCTCTGCAAGAAAAGAAGGTACTCACCTGAGAACTCTTGGAGCGTGTTTAGCAGCAGGCATAATGCTGGATCTTGGGAAAACACTCCCATGTTTGCATCTACAAGGAAACAAAGGTATTGTCCACATTGGTGTGGAGCAGTTCATCAAATCCACCCAAACAGATTAAAAAACCTGTAGTACTTTGATAATACTATTTACAAGAGTTTTCGAATCACATTTTTTGTAGGGAAGATCAGAATTGGACTTCAAAAAAAAATTAGTATGACAGCTCTTCCTAATTTATTTCTTTGCACTGAATTTTTAGTAAAAATGAAGTGTGCACCAAGGAATGCATAGGCATAGCAAGTGGTAAAATTCCAGGGACCTTAAGAGACGTTCATTTGTCTCTGGATCCGGGCATGTTACAGGTTCAAGGAGATTTGAGGCAGAATTTATTTTATTACTTCTACAGAGCCTCAAACTGAAACTTTCCATCGTACCTATAAACAAACCCCTTAACTCAAGTAAGGAACTTGCTGCTAGAGCTTGGTACCTTACTGCAAGCCAGTGACCGCAGCCCGCCCAGTGCTGACACGGAGGCAGGAGTGAGGGATCTGCCTGTTCCTCCTTTAGCTCAGGCATTAATGATGCTGCTCACTTCAGCAGGCAGCCATCTCATTAACTCTGTGAAGTCTCCTCTGCCCTTCTCCTTCCCAGTTCTTCTTTCTCCCAACTTTAGCAAGTAATTAAAAGAGTACAGTGGCTAAGGAGTGAAAATGGAACTTTTCCAAATGCTGTTCCTTGTAAAATGTAAGACATCACCCACGCACCCCAGGGCAGTGATTGAAGATCTCGTCACATTTGTCTTACTTGAGATTTAAGCAAAATCATCTGCTGAGCATTTCAGTCTGTCCATGTGCATTACAATTCATCCAGGCTCTCTGAAAGGAAAAATGGGAAAATAAGACATGGTTAATGTAGCGGTCTTTATGTGGGGAGAACAGATTTAACACAGGACATTAGAGATACAGGCTCCAGTCTATCTCCTGACTACACAGGGCTAATTAGCATTATGGGCCCATCCTTTTGTGAAGGTGTTGGATTATCTCAGCCTTGGAAGAGCTCTGGGCTGCAGCAGCAGCAGCGTTGGGGCTGCCGGGTGTTTGGCACTGGCTGGGGCTGGAGTGTGGCTGCTTGGGCACCTTGTCCTGGCAGGGGAGGGGAGGGGCTCCTCTTGGAACCCACCCAAACCTGGCTTTGGCACAGCCACATGGGAGCAGAAGTTGTGCAGAGCTGCTCCTCACAACCACTGTCTCTCCACTTCTCACTCTTTCTGTTCCTGCAGTACCATATGGAAGTCAGTAAATTCCTTTGCTCTCTAAAGAAAGGAAGGAGAAACAAGGATTTTAATGTAGCAAAAATGTTTGTATTAAGATGTATTTTGAAGACCTGCACAGCACAGAGCAGATCTGCTTCAGTTTCTCAGCTCAGCTGTATGAAGCAACCAAGAGGCCAATCCTACACGTGGATCCAGGCAGCTGATAAATCTCCTATGACTGAACTTCAGCATTTTTGATTTATTTTTTTTTACATACTGCATTCTGGCTTCCAAACACAAGTCTTCTGCCTTTATTGAGTTTGACATACTGCAATTTCTCTCCAAATTAAGACTTTGGGATCCCTGTTAACATAGCAGGTTTCAACAAAAGGCTTTATAAAACAGCTGACTTTAAAAGCTGAGTGATTGTCAGATGAGAAATAATTTGTACTTGAAACAGTCATAAAAGGTGAAGTTAGTAGTGACTCATTTTCTGGTTATGTCAAAAAATATTTCTGCAAATCACTGAAATCCAAAAAAGTTCACATTTAATCTTTTTTCAGATTACTGAGATTGGTTTTTCTGTCAAATAACTGCTGGATACTATTGCAAACAAAAGGCTTGCTTTTTAAAAGAGCTTTAAAATAAAATACAAATTCATTGTATTTGAAAAACCATGTTTCCTGTCTTCCTCATGCCTCTATATATTGTCTTTGCAGATGCTGGATTTTAGTGAGGTATAAAGAGGTAACTTGGCTAACAAGTATACAAAAGGCTAAATTAACTTTTAAATTTAGTATGTTTTATTTTAATTTTTCTCTGTTGTTACCAAGAAACCAGAATGATGAAAATGCAGTGGATGTTCTGTGGGTTAGGCCTGGCTATAGGTGACAGGTCTGAAACTGGTTGCAGGTAGGAGGCTGTTACTGAGCAGGATCCTCTGTATTAATCCTTGTTTTAAAATTAGTCAGGTTTTTTTATGAGCAGTCTGAAAGGAAATGTAAATAGTGAGAGCAGGAGATCTGACAGCAGAGATAGGCACTGGCTGTACTGCAAAAAAAAGATGGAGGAAATACATTTTATTTATTATATACAGCTGTAAACTGGGAATAAAAGAGTTGAGGCCAGGCTTGGCTGACTGCACTGAGAGAAGTGAAGATGCTCCAAAGCTTGTGGAGGGCATGAGCACACCATTACCATGAGTTCTGGCTAAAAGTCTGGACTGCAAAGGACGGTGCCTAAACCCCAGGGGTGGAGGGATCTGTTCCAGGAGTGGAAGGGTTTGTTGTGTTGTGTTGTGTTTGTCCCCGGTGTGAGGCTGCAGAAACACTGCGTTGTCTTTGAAGAGCAACAGCCCAAGGGTGCTGCTAACAATTCACAAATGTGGTTAAAGGTTTGGGCAACTTTGTTTCCTGAGAAGGCTAGAGAGCAGAGTTTATTCATATTTTTATTTGAAAATAGTGAAGTAGAACCAGAAGTGCTTCTGAAGTATGGGGGCAAAAGCGATGAGTAAGGCAGCCCTGATGGCTGTCACAGTTACCATGGCAACCCCTTGGCCACCGGTTGGGATGCCATCCCTGTTTATGTAACCATCACATAACATATGCCACCACGACTCATTAAGGCAAGGTTGAGCCCAGAACCTTGAAATCTGCCATAGCTCCTTTTTCTCTGTATAAATTGCAAGTTTAAGCGTTTACAGAGAGCATGGAGTCTCCTCTGTGACCATCCTGGGAGACCTGGCATGAGCTTCCCCTCTGTGTGCAGAGCAGTGGTGAAGCAGCAGCCAGGACACCTGATTTGTATTGCTGAGCAATTCCCTCATGCACTGGAACATGGTGGTGTCTCCTGAGCAGTCCACAGAGACCCCGGAGCTCAGCAGAGAGCGCAGTGGGCACAGTTTTGCTGGTGCTGTGCAGCTCGATGCTGCTGCTGTGGTTGTTGTCTCAGACTGGTTCTGTTTTAAACAATTTACTTCCAAATGCCACAGTGTTGCAGATGGCAGGAATAAACCTCCCTCAAGACCCTCCAAGAGAGCAGGTAATAGCAGCCTTTCCCATTCCCCTCGCAATGGCAGTGACAAAAGGTATTTGCCCTGGGCTTGGTGTGGTTCCTGGTGTGGGCTTGTAGCAGCCCTGTTTGCTAATAAAGTATTCTGTCATAAAAACCTCGTTTGAAATGCAAGGAATTCAGATGAATGTGGTTCTGCTTTTACCTTCAGACCCCTGTGGACTGCTATTGAGTCATCTCAGCAGTACAAGAGCAGAAAATTCACATTGTGTTTTTTCTGGCTACAAAAAGCTTTGCATTCTCAGCATTCTGTCAAGCACAAGTAGAAAAATTTATGTTTGGCAATCAGCTCCTTTAGGAAAACATTTCTATCTGTAAAGAAGAACTAAAGAAAGAGAATTGAATGTTGTGGTGATTTTCTTTCTCTTTCCTTTGCTAGAGCTCATTTGCTGTGCTTCAGCTTTGTTGTTTCCTGCTGGGTGCTGATCCAGGAGTGAGTGCTGCCGTTCCCGGCTGTGATCAGCAGCCTCTTAATTCGTGGCGGCTGTGGGCCAGGCCGGCTGTGCAGGGCTGCCAGGAGCAGCTGCAGGGCTCTGCCAGGCCGCCCTGCAGGGCTGTGGCTCTCTGATAAAGCACCTCTGGTTTTTAGGTGGCCGGATGCAGCTGCTGCCCCACAGCAGATGGGCTCTGAGGACAGGACTTTCTTGCCTGGATCAGCCTGTTCAGGAGCAGCAAGTGATTCCTTCTTCCCCTTTGCTCCTCTTACAGCACTGCCTAAAAATTATAGTGCTGTACACACTTGATAGGTTTAAACATCTGTCTGTGAAAATGCAGGGTATTTCTTTTCTCGTGGAGTAAATTGAGCAAATTCCCCAGCTGCAAAAAAACAGTCATTGACTGTAAAGATAAAAACTAACACAGGATTTCTATTGCATTTCCTTTCTGATTCTGTCCTTAATTATAGTTAATGATGCCTTCACTGCATAATTCTTCCATGTGTGGATTATTTTAAAATATGGAATCAGATTTTGGGAAGTAAAATAAATAAATTATTGGGGTTTTGTTTTTTTTTTTTTTCCTGCCCTACATCTTGTCTCTTTGGGTAGCCTAAAAAGCTGATTACTGACTGTTGGCTGCCCTGGGTTTGGCTGTTAGTCCTTTTCTGTCCCCATGAGGGGAAAGGGCTGAACATGGAGCCCCCACGATGTGCCTGGAACACTGGGGTGTTGTGGATTGGCAGGCACAACACTTAATCATCAGAATAAGGAAAAAATCAATTCTTATTATGTATGCTGAAAGCATCCAATGCCAGTACCTCCTAATTCCTTTTCTGAATTTCATCTGTGCTGGTGCTTTTTATCCCTAATAACATTCTTATCAGTGGTGGCTTGCCATTTTGTGGGGATGGATTTTAGGCAAAGCATAAGGAGAATAAGCAAAGAAATTATCTGTTGTAGACTTCAACACTAGTAAACATTAATATCTTTAACCTTTTGACTTGGAGCTCATCACTCATTTCATTGCTCTGGCTTTCGACTGCAGATTAAAATTTCTTGCATTCATCTTGCCTGGTGAAGTAGCTTATTGAGATGAATAAATGACACCCTAATTAGAAGAGTAGCCTGGGTGAGTGTAAGCTGCTGGAACCAGCTTTGATGGTCAAAAAATTACCTGTAGCTGGTTTCTCAAGATTATCAAAGAGGCCCTCAAATTAGAATGTCTGTCTTTGATCATAGATGTGAGGAATGAGGCAAAATGAGTGCACCAAGCAGATGGCAGTGGGAGGAGATGGTTGCTGTGGAATGGGAAACTGGAGGAGTTTTTACAAAGTTTCAGGCCCTTTCCAGGCATTGCTCTACCACATAGTGAATGACATAGCAGTATAGGGCTTACTTTTATTTATATTCTTCACCATAAACTAGTAATGTATGTGTCTTCAGAAGTTAAATTGATTAAATTTTCTCTAAAAATAACTTTTTAGAGAAAAATCCCTTTTCTATCATTCTTCTGTAACCTCACCCTGATTTTTCTATCCTGTAGTGTGACAAGCTTCAAACAGTGCTGATCTTTAGTAAGACTTCACCTGACTTCCTTACCTTGGTGATTACCACTGCCTGACCTGGGCATTGCTGTGGATTTGTCCAGATCCCTGCAGGAGCTGCTGGTGTGATGGAGTCCCTTGGCCCAGGTACCTGACAGCCTGAGCTGCCCAATATCAAACAGGAACTCACAAAAGGTAGAAATGAGGACAAGGGATGCTCCAGGACTGAGTTTTAAATCTGGGAAAAGAGTGACAAAGGGTGGGAGGCAGAGAGCAAGGCCTGACCTTAGCACAGGGAGATGATGGGAGATCAGTGTTCTTGCACCATGGGGTTATTGTGCTCTATCAGACTAAAACCATTGATAGGAAAGAGCAGGATCTGATGGGAGGAGGAGCAGTCAGGCCCAGCCTCCAGCAGTGCCTGCCCTTCTCCCTGCCCACACTTCTCCCATGGACTGCACGGGAACAGTCTGGTAATGAGTGAATCCTCTTCTCCACTGAAATGGTTTTAAGCACTGAAATTGGGAGCTTTGGGTTTACCCCACCTGATACAGCTGTCATGGCTCATCCCAGGTATAAATGTCTGGTTGTTCCTTGGAATCCATTGACCCCTTGATCTCAGTGTCAGCTTGTTTCAGGAAGTGTTTTATGTGGAATAATTTTCCTTTTGGAGATGTAAATATGCTGCATTGGGTTTATTGTTTTTTTTTTTGAGATAGACACTAAATGGGAACACCCAGTCTGTCTTCTTGATGTGACGGATCATTTAATATACTATTATATTATTTTATTTGTCTCAATTCTGAACTAAACTATCCTAATCTTTTTGTTTCACTGAAGGGATGAAAAGCTTTCCATATTAAAATATTTTTGTGGCTGTTTTATGCAGCATTTCTTCCTGAGATGTCATAAATAGAACTGAGCACAATAGTCAGTAAATCATGTCATTGATTTTCTCACACACAAAGCATGTAATCTGCTGGTTGCCTGGCATTTGCTGTGACACCATTTGCATGCCCTGCCAGTAGGAATTGGAGAGAACTTCTTAAAAGCTTAAAATAAAATTGTGCCATTTCTCTTCAGCCCATTGGTTCATTGTCTGGTAGGAAGAGCAGGTTTCCTTCCCAGAAGTCAGGATAAAGAGCACGTCCTTTCACCCTGTGCTGCACTGATGCCTGCTTCTGATAAGGGACTGGAATTTTGCACAGCTCAGCCACCTGGTTCCTGAATTTCTCCACAATTCTTGGCTCTACACAGTCCAGCCCTGCTGTGCTGTTGCTCGTCATTTATCGGTTGTTTTTAATACCTCATTTTTTTATAATGGCTCATAGTGGTTTATTTTTAAACTTAATCCAGCCAAGTCTTTATTTAATGACTCCTAAGGCTCCCAGGAGGGTCCCCACTGTGCTGTAGCCTGGGTGTTGTAGCTGATCTTACCCTGGCTCAGGGCCAGCCCCTCCCTCCTGAGTTACCTGCCCTGACACCTCCGTGTGTCTTTGGCTGCTTTTCAATCCCTTCTTCCCCATCCTTTCCAATGCTATTTTGTATTTTGCTGTCCACAAGTGATTTGCTAGGCTGAAATGGGGTTGGCACTTGGGGGTTTGCTGCATCAGGTGTTCAGCACTAAGATCTTTGGACCGGGGGCTGCAGGTTTAAGCAAACAGAAGTTGCAGAATTGCTGAACTTCACAATCCAGTGATGATCCAGTATTTTTCTTCTCAAGCTGTGCTCAGCAGAAGGATAACCACAACTGTTCCCAGGTTTGTGACTATAAAAGCACTACAGTGTTTCTCCGGTACTGTTTTTGGTTTGTTGTGAGCACATTCTGGAGAGATTTGGTAAAGTTCATTCTTTTCCACGTGAGTGTTTGCATGAGCTTAAAGAAAAAGAAAAAAAGATCAAAGGGCAGAATTTCCAGTGAGCCCAGGAAGGGTAAATCAAAGATAATTAGATTGGTCAAGATACAGTTATACAGGTGCACTTTTAAAATGCTGTGAAGGGCTTAATTCTCATAGTTTTCCTTAAATAGAGTTGGGAGAAACTGAAATGCACTGGAATTAAGAATATTTTTTGGAATTATAATTAGTGTGCTTTTTCGTGTCAACTGATATGCTTACCCATAATTTGCTGCTAGATCTTAGAATGTTGTACAGCCATTTTCAGAAAGCAAACAATTTATAGTCTGGCTTACCTCACTTTTTAAAAGGTAAAAAAATAACAATTAATTTTCCATGTAAATAAAAAAGGATTCCTAAAGAATATACTGTGCAGCCTTGTCTGAGTGATCATCATTATAAGAATTTATATATGTCCAAATGGACCATATAAATTTAAAATTTTATTAATGCTAAATGGTGATTTCTTTTTCCAAAAGGGAAAAAATCTCCAGTTAAGAATGTCAAGAATTCTTATTATTGGAACTGAGAAGAATTCATATTCAAATACCTGCCCTGGCTTAGCACCAAAGGGCAGAGTTTGGCCTTATTGCAGCTTTGTTTGTTCCCAGTGTGATGATGCAGAATCCATTCAGAGTACCTGGGCAGAGCCTGAGGATATTCCTTGCCTTTTCCTTGCTCTGTGGCATTATCTCTCTGGGTTAGGTAAATTGCAAAGAAATGCCTGTTTTCTTCTGAAGCATCACAGATTGTCTAGCCCTGGGCAGGCTTTTGCTCCAGTTCATTGGTTTTTTTCTATCATGTTTGATCCTTGCAAGTTTTAGGGAGGGAAAGAAACCCCATGTTTAAGGTTTTCCTTCACTTACTTAGTATTATGAAATATTTTTGTCATTTGAACTCTTTTTAAAGGAGAGAAAAAACAGTGTGAGACATTAAGTCAGGAAAAAGCCCTATCTGCAGCAAGATAAAACTTCTTTTTTAACAAAAGTGGTAATGCCCAGTATTTATGGAAATGTCCATCTGTGCTCTCTGCCAGAGTCAGAGCTCTGGCTTGGTACTGCAGTGAGCTGATATTTAGCAAATATCCTTCACTTGGGGAATAAAGTTGTGCCATTCTTTAGTTTCATGGGTTTTCCTGGCATACCTGGAGTGAAGTGAGTGCTTGACACCCTCTGGGAGCATTTCTACAGCCCACTGCCACCCAAGCAGGACCTGCATGAGTTTCGGTTTTTGAAACAGTCTCTTAACATGTTTATGATTCCATTAAAATTTAAAAGAAACAGAAATCAAATCCTGGCAAAGAATAACCAACACTTTTTCCCTGCTATGTGAGACTTGCACCATCATTTATGATGAGCAGTGGCTGTCCAGATGCCTGGAAGTGGTTGAGACAAACCACAAAGCCGTGGTGGTTTTGTGGCCTTTGGGCACTCCCGTATAGGAAGCCCAGGTTGGATTCCCACTGCTGATTTTTTCAGTCTGAGGGCAGGCCTGGCAGTGGTGAGAGGTTTGTGGTTGTGCAGCAGCCCTGGCTGGACTGGTGCCAAAGAGGGCTGATCAATGCAGTTTATTCTGCAGCATAAAAATTGCAGCCCCATTGTCAGGGACAGCAGCACTAAAGTTAAATGGATTTTCCCTGGAGGAGGACAGACCAAAGGGAATCTGTGCCAGGATGTGGTGATCCCAGGAGAGACCAGAGGGTGCTGGTTACCAGCTCAGGAAAATCCCAGCTTTTCAAGGGGGGAAGATTGTTGCAGCACGTGAAGGCTATCAGCAAGGAGACGGGGACTCACTGCACGGGTGCAAGAAATCCCTTTATTGATTGGTCAGTCTCTTCTTCCATTCCTTTTAGCGTGAGTCTCTTTTTAGCATAAGCTTAGACAATGATCATTTTCACAACCTTCTCTGTGTTTCTCAACTACCATATCTGTGTTCCTCAGCACAGCCTAACACAATTGTTACCAGCTAAGCACTCTTTCTAAAATCCGCTCCCACTTGCCAAGGCTGTGCCCGTGGTTTGTGGCCTACCAGCACTGGCACATCCACTCCTGTCGTGAGTTCTGCAGCGCTCCCAGCTCGGCTCTCCAGCTGTACAGCTACAGCACACAGCATTGCAAACACATGTCTAATAGGTGCATTCATTTTCATATGCTCATTCATTGAGCAGGCCTGATTAATTAGTGCGTGTCACCATCTGGTACTTACCAAGACTATTCATTTTTAAAATGTTGAAATTGTAGGGAATGTTGCACACCAATTAAGTTCCTTTTAATTGGATTATTTTAGTATAAAGTATTACTGGAGAAGGCCTTCATTGTGATTCAGCCAGCATGCGTCCAAAGGAGACCTGCCAGCCTGAAATTACCTAGAACAAAGGCAAAATGCCTGAAATGCATGTTTATTACTATCTTTATGCACACAGCAGAGATGATGTCAACAAATAGAAGAGCCACAGAAACAGTTCTGCATTGCTGTGCAACTTCCTGACACAAAGTTATCTCAGCTGATCCCTGCTTCATCTTTGCACTGCAACTCCAAATCTGTCACCTTCTCCCTCTGACCTGAAAACGGAAACAGGCTTTTTCTTCCTGCCTGCTTGATACCAACTCAGCAAGGCCAGACTGAGCCCTCCTGTGCACAGCTGTGTACCTGCTGGAATGAGGAGCATTAGTCTCATATACACAAAGAATGATTTGGCCTTTAAGGCTGATAAATTATCTGTGCTGACTCAACCATTTAGTGAATGATGTGTCACGATCTGCTGTTGGGAGCAGAAGTTGTCTGTCTGTACTTGCTCCTGACACTGACTCACTGGGTGAATTTTAGCTCCTTAACGTCACTGCACTGCAGTGGTTCCCTGTATAAATTGTGAATCGTTCTGCTTATCCAGTTACATAAAAGGCTTTGAGAGACAGGGATGAAATGCAGACTGTTGATGTTACGTGTTTGCTATTAATACTTTCTTTACAAGTCTAATGCTGTTTTGTAAGTAACATCTTGTCTTTGCCTTGATTTTGCGTAGATTGAGTGTCTTCAAGTAAGTTTTGTCATCTGAACTACTCATTTGAGCTCTGCAGGGTGCACATTCCTGTTCCTTAGCAGGTACACCGAGTGTCAGGGGAAGCAGGGAAGTTAGGGAAGAAAAGATACCTGGTCTCTTGCAGCTGGAGAGATCTGAGGTGTGACTGCCTGGATCTCTTGTTGCCCTGCTTTGTTTTGGAAACAGTGTAGGAATCGGGCAATGAACAGTGTCAGGGTGATTTTTTTTGCCTATATTTGTGTGTATTTTCAGTCCCTTCGATGGCCTCTGCTGCCCCCTGCCAAGCTGCAGCTGCTGGTGACAGCCATGGGAGCAACAGCCTACTGAGAGATTTCATTTCTCTTATCACTCCTAATCACTCTCACCATAATTACCACTCATAATAGGGAATCTGTAGTTGAAAAAGTAATTTTTTTAAAGGAGAGGAAAGCAGCAGAAAGATTGCTTTTAGTTGTACAGCAAGAAAGAAACTGGCATTTTTTTAGAATGCAAATGCTTTCTTCAACGTATAAAGGTCACTGTGGATTTAATTTGAAATAGCGTAGGAGTGCTTCTGATTTCAAAGTACAAAAGTAGCACAGTGTTGGAATTGTTTTGGTTGTTTTCTTAAGATCCATTTCCTCTAGTTGGAAGGGGACTGTTTCCTCTGTGGTGCAGCTGCAGGCAGTGTCAGGCCATGCCACAGGAACTGCTTGTCCTGCTGTGCCCGAGCCAGTTGCAAACCCAGCTGGGGTTCACAGACACGGGCAGTCAGTGGCTCCTCTGTTCCAGACTGTCACAAATCATCCTGGGGGTCAAGGCTGTGTTCAAACCAGCTCCATTGGCTGTTGGAGACCAAAAGAGATTAAATATCTGTGGACGCTAGCAAAAGCCTGAGTGAAGAACTCAGGCATGTTTGTAGCAAGAGAGCAAGTTTTCTCACGGTTCTGCAGCATTTTAACTGCTGTTACAGGTATGAAAATAGGTTCTTGCAGCTGATGTGATAAAGCTATCGTTAGTTAACCAATAGTTATGTAGTGTGTTTGTCTTTCTAACCAATAGCATGATACTTGTGCACAGGGATTATAAAAGACGTACGATTTTGAAATAAAGTTGGTTGGAGCCTGAGCTGCGTTCTGCACGTTTTGTCTCGTTACCCCTGCTTGATAGCAGGGTTGAACTACAAATATCTACACCTGGCTTATATATGTTCTGTGTCCAGGTTCCACATCTGCATTTCCAGCGTGACCAGGAGTGTGATTGTTAAGGTAAATTGCTGCAGGCAGCACTGCTGGCACACGGGGGGTGTTCTAGGATAAAGCACAGAGCTGTGATTGTTACTCCCACTGGAGAACTGTGGTTCTGCTGAGTTTCTTGGAGTTCCCATTCTCAGGTTGAGTATAACCCTCCCCCGGCTTAGAGGAAGTGTCAGCATCAGTGCCAGAGCAAAGGAGAGTGACTAGGGTGTTGTGACACAGCCAGAGGTAACACGTCAGGATACAGCCACAGGAAGGTGGGCACTGCAGAGCTTCCTCAGTGCTGCCCTGTTTCCAGCAGAAAATGCTCAACCCAGAGCACCGTGAAGCTGCCTGCCTTGTGATGGGATTCCAGAGCAAGTGCAGCTTCTGCAGTTTCAGAGAAATAAGATCACACGGGTAAATCTTAAAAGCCACGAACAAGCACTAGCCCTTTTGTTTAAACTGGTTGTTCAGAGCTTTTATGGGATAGAGAAATATGTTTTTCAAGAAAGCATTTCGTTTAGATTCCCATTAGTGTAACTTTACTCCTTTTATTTGTAGAACACATGAAAAGAGGGAGCTAACCAGAGTATAAAATTCTTGTACATGCTCTCTCTCTGGTTTTAGGAGAACTATTTCTTAATGTAATTTTTCTGCTCACAATATATGGCCTTGCAAAGTGTCGAAGCAACAAATCTTGAGACAGATCAAGAAACATGCAAAGGCATTTTACTCTGTATATGTAAAATAAAGTCTAAAAGTTTGGGCAGATCTCAGTCTGGCAGACTTTCTATCTCTTAGGTCATACAGAGAAAGCTTTTGGCAGTGGCATTTTGGCAAAAAGCTTTGTCTGGAAACACATTTAGTCAGCATATGAAATGTGATAGCCCTGGTAGCACGGCTGTGTCTGCAGACACTAACAGAGTTAGGCTTCAGCCCCATCTGCTGTTGGATCAGGATTGCTCTGTTGGTTTGCCAGCACAGCCAGCCCGTGCCAAAACACAGAGTGGGACACGAGGAGACTGACAAACCCCTCCCTGTGTCAGCTCTCCTGATGATGCTGTTGTTTGCCACGCTGATGAGAGCCAGTGGTGCCCACGGAGAATTCCAGCACAGCCTCTCTGCTGCTCAGCTCCCTCCACGGGCTCTGCGGGGAGCCGCATCTGAACCTGCAGGGGGTCATCCGTGCCCTCTCGGTGTTCCGGGGTGAGCAGCAAGGATATTTGCACCCCAAGGCCTGGAAGAATAGAACTTTATTCATTTCCAGTGCCTGTGTTTACAGAAGCAGCAGTGGACATAGAGATTCTTTCACCTCAGTAAAATGTCTCTGATAATTTGAGTTATGCAACAGTGACGAAGAGAATAGACTTGCGGATTTGGCTCTGAAGGCTTAAAAATCTTCAGGCATTAATTCATGAAACTCTCAAATCCTGGATACTCTGGTGACTATAAAGCACAGCAGATTCGTGTTTGATTTTTATTTAAGGCTGATCGTTTCAGGAAATAAAAAGATTCACTTTGAAAGATATTTTCAGTTCTTCTTCAGTTGTTATTTCTGGAAGGGTTAGGTAGAAAAGCTACATGTGAAACAAATCAGGGACTAAAAATCCTTAGCTTTGTTTTGAGGATATCAGAATGGTTTATTGCTACTGTGGTAACCACAAGGAGAAAAAACAGTGACTTTCTAGAAGGATTTCCACTGTATTTTTATATGACTTTTCCAGGACATCAGAACAGCCTATCTGTTCAGCCAAAATACCTCTCCACTTATCATTTGACTCTGATGAAAAAAGTGCTAAAATGGCAGAATTTGGGATTACTTGAACATATTTTCTCACTTAAGCTGAGGCTTGTTCACATTCAAAGCTGAAACAAATTATCTCAATTACATTTAGGAGAGTAAACATACTCTTGCTTTTCTATCTCATGTTTGAGTGGTTATGGTGAAAGCATAATGTGTGGTAATCTTCGGGTTTATATCCTCTTCCTGCATTGGTTTTGTTGGACAAAATTAAAGGTCAATGGTCCTGAACTAGTCAAGAGAATTACTCTAAATTCTCAGTCATTGCCATTTCTCCCTCTCCTTTCAGGAACATAGGGCTTGGCTGCCAAAGTTTTAATTCCTTATGTATGAGAAGAATTATAGTTGCAATTTGGTTTTGCATTTCAGTTATATAGTTTTGTAAATTTATGTAAAAAGAGTGAAAACGTTAGCAAAAGGCTGCTTGCTCCTTCCTTGTTGTCCCTAGTGTAGAATATATAATGCTTAAGCAGATATTCTCATCCTCTTTCTGTTTCATGTTCTTCCAGCATGATCAGTGCTCAAGGAAGTGGCTGTACTCCCTGAACAGGTGGAACCACATGGATGAGACTCCTACCATGCACTGAGCAGGACGGCATCAAGCACAGAGCTCCGGGAAAATGTCTGCTTGCAACACTTTCACTGAGCACGTCTGGAAACCCGGTGAATGTAAGAACTGCTTCAAGCCCAAGAGCTTGCACCAGTTACCCCCCGTGTCGGAAAAGAAGCCCCTCTCGCATGGAAACCTGAAACCCAATGCAAACCAAAGCAGCAGCCAGCGTGGGAGGAACACGGGCAGCTTCCGCCCGCCCGTGGCCAAGAAGCCCACGATAGCTGTGAAGCCCACCATGATGGTGGCAGACGGGCAGGGGCTCTGTGGGGAGCTCACCGTGCTGGAGCAGTGCGAGAACAAAGCCCTGCCTGCGGGGTGGAACCGCAACAAGACGGTCCTGAACAAAAAACCACTGAACAATAATAACGAGGAGGAGATCGAAGGTTACGGCCATGTTCCTAGGCCTTATGGCAACAGCGAGGGCGTGGGTAAGATACCAAATAACAATAATAACGGACTGACTGAAGTTTTGAAGGAGATTGCGGGTTTGGATACCACACCTCAGCTCACTGGAAATGAGACGAACTCAAGAGAAACCTTCTTGGGGAGGATCAATAATTGTTACAAAAGATCCTTAGAAAGGAAGATCCCTCCGAGCTGCATGGTGGGTGGAATGAAGGATTCACAGAGTAAGCATGTTATTCTGAGTGGAAGCACTGAAGTCATAAGTAATGAAGGTGGACGTTTCTGCTATCCAGAGTTCTCTAGTGGAGATGAGAGTGAGGATGACACGTTTTTCGGCAGCATGCAGGAAGAGCACGAGAGCTGGGACGAAAGTGATGAAGAGTTGTTAGCAATGGAAATCCGCATGAGGGGCCAACCTCGCTTTGCTAATTTCAGAGCTAACACCCTGTCTCCTGTTCCATTCTGTGTTGACAAAAAGTGGAATACTGTGCCCCTTCGGAACAAGTCTCTCCAGCGGATCTGTGCAGTGGATTATGACGACAGTTACGATGAAATTTTAAACGGTTACGGGGAAGAGACTGTGATTCTTTATGGGCAAGAGAGCATGCAGAGCATGGTATCTTCTGATTCTACATCTCCTGATTCTTCTTTAACAGAAGAGTCTCGTTCTGGGACAACCAGCAGCTCTTCCCAGAAGCTCTGTAATGGAGGGTTATCTCCTAGCACTCCTCAGGACCTCAAAGTGATTGAACCAGAATATGAAAGTCTTTGTGACAATCAACAAGTGAAGGATGTGCCCAAAGCACCCAGAAATGCTCTGAAAAGTCTGGAAACTCACAAGGCAGTCCTTGCGCTTCGCCTGGAGGAGAAGGATGGCAAAATTGCTGTGCAGACTGATACGCAGGAGAATAAAAGCTCTTCAGATGTCGCTGGTCAAGCCGTAACTATTAATTTGGTGCCTGTGGAGGAGCAAGCTAAACCTTACAGGGTCGTGAATATGGAACAACCTGTGTGCAAGCCATACACCGTAGTGGATGTATCAGCTGCCATGACCAGTGAATGTAAAGAGAATCAGACTGAAACCTCAGAAACCAAAATAGCATCATCCAACCCAAGCTCACCAGTAACCCCAGGCACACCTATTGCATCCTCTGCAGCATCACCTGTATGTGTACACGGTAACCTGAAAAAATCCAGTGCAATCAGATACCAAGAAGTCTGGACTTCTAGCACTAGTCCAAGACAGAAGATACCTAAGGTGGAACTGATTGGAAACAGCTCAGGACCCTCTGTTCCTCCCAGGAAGACAAGCCACAAGTCAGCTCCTACTTCACCTACAGCTACAAACATTTCTTCAAAAACTATCCCAGTTAAGTCTCCTAATTTATCTGAGATAAAATTCAACAGTTACAACAATGCTGGCATGCCACCTTTTCCTATTATCATTCATGATGAGCCCACTTACGCCAAGAGTTCCAAAAATGCTATTAAAGTTCCTATTGTAATCAATCCAAATGCATATGATAACCTGGCAATCTATAAAAGTTTTCTAGGGACTAGTGGGGAGCTGTCCATCAAAGATAAAACTACAAGTGTGATAAGCCATACCTATGAAGAAATAGAAACTGAAAATAAAGCAACTGAAGCCATAGGCAGCAAACCCTCTGAGCTGCCCCAAGCGAAGGGGGTGGCCAATAGCTCCGAGTGCAGGCTGGGCTCTGTGGCTCAAAAGGTCCAAGAGTTCAACAGCTGCCTCAGTAAAAGCCAGATATCCCCACAGAGGAGTCACAGTGCTGACCACAGCTCCCCATCCAGAGTTCAAAAGGCAATGCAAGAGCCTGCAGCAAAAACAGACGTAACCCCGGAGGGTTCTGTTGGCAGCAGCAGCGGCAGAGAGAACGCAAGCACGGTGCTCTCACAGATTGTGGCTTCTATCCAGCCTCCACAGTCGCCTCCAGAAATGCCTCAGTCTGCTCCCAAGTCCTGTAGTGTAGAAGAACTGTATTCCTTACCCCCTGAGGGAGATGCTACTAAAACCACCCTGGTACGACCCAAATCTCTGTTTACATCACAGCCTGAAGTGGAGTCCTCCAAGACAGAAAGCACTGCCATTAAAATGCAGAAAGATCCACTTTCACAGCCGGCTGCCACTCCCTCTCCAAAGCCAGCGCGAGCCACCCCGAGTGCCACGAGTCCCCAGGCAGAGCAGGCACCGCCATTCCCCCCTCCACGCTCCACCTCCTCTCCCTACCATGCCAATAACTTGCTGCAAAGGCATTTCAGCAACTGGGCCAAACCCACCAGCCCCACCAGGTCGACAGAGGCCGAGTCCATCCTGCACTCGGAGGGGCGGCGTCCCGATGCAAAACCCAAACGCTGGATATCGTTCAAGAGCTTCTTCCGCCGCAGGAAAGCTGACGATGAGGAAGAGAGAGAGAAAGACAGGGAGAAAGGGAAGCTGGTGGGTCTGGATGGAACTGTTATACACATGCTTCCCCCTCCTCCAGTGCAGCGGCACCACTGGTTCAGCGAGGCCAAGTCGGACTCCAGCGAGAAGCCGTCGATCGTTTTCATGTACAGATGTGACCCAGCACAAGCGGAGCCGAGGGCTGAGCTCCCACACAAGGTCGGGGTGGAGTCTGCTATTGCAGAGACACTGGCAAGAGACAAGGGAGAAACGCAGGAAAAGCCTCCAGAGAGCTCGGAACAGAATGTAGCCAGCCATTCCTCACCACCTCAGGCTCCCAAGAAAATCCCCAGGTACCACTCAGCTTTTTTAGTCGCTTACTCAGTTGTGAACTGTCCTGTATATGCTGCTGAAAAGGGAGAGACTAAGGAGTTTTATTACATTAATGCAATTTTTTCAAAGTATATTTATTTTAGGTAAATTGGAGCATATTTTAAAATCTTTCTATGTTTTCTATTTTAAAATCTTTTTACGTTAGATATCAGGAAAGATATAAAACATTCACTAGAAGCAGTACCTGATATTTAGAGTTTGTCTTGCAGGCTCACTAATATGTCACAATAGCCATGTTCCATTGAATCAGATCCCTTCTCCTGAATTTCTACTTCAAGAAAGTATTTTTATGTTATTGGAAACTTGAGAATTTCTCAGCAGAAATAGAAGGCAACTATTGAGAACAACAACAGAAATTAAAAGATCTGTGACTCCTGGAGGGTGCTATGCTAACTTAACCTCACGTGCCCAAGAATACAAGAGATGCTAATTAACCACACTGCAACATCACTGCAGCACTCCCAAAATAAACCTTGTAAAAAAGTAATAACAGAATTAGGGTACCTATAAAATAGTCTTATCTCTGCCTTGCAAGGCCTTTAGCAGTGACTGTGCTTTGTCCCCTGACAGTATTGGATCCAGTAGAGCTGGTCACATCAGTTGCAGTTAGTCATGTGGGCACAGTAGAATTCCCTGACTGCTGACCACAGCTGTGGTTGTGTTAGAATTTGTCTTCCAGTGTTATTACACAAACCAATTTCAAAGTAGCCTCAAACTTGAATTATTTAACTCGTTATAACAACTGCCTAATGGTAGGAAATTAAATATTTTCTAAAGTGTGAGCCCCAGAACATGTATCATTACAGTGTTTTCTGGTTTTCCTTCTTCATATTCTGTACAAGAAAATAGGAGTGGTTTTTAGCTAAAACACTTTTAACCTAATAGAAATCTGTGTGAGCACAGTGAGAGCTTACCATAAACTGACTGCCACTTGTCCTAAAGTAAAATAACTTGGTTTTCTTTCTCCATTGTCTATACAAGAAAAGTGCTAGAATAACCCTTGATAGGAGTGCAGTCTCTAGATTTACCCTAAATTAATTGGTGAGAAGTAGCTACCTTTAGAGGGCAAGTTAAAGGATTGCAGGAGTTTGTGTTCACAACCTCCTTTACGGGAATCTGTTTTTTCCTCCTATCCCTGGGGGAAGCTGGAGACAGTGAGGTTGATTTTGGTTACAGTGCCATCAGGAGATTCCCCTGCTGTCACCTCTTAGTGCCCTGTTCTTGTGCTGGCAGGTCAGTTCCTGTGCTTTGGTGAGCCAGACCAGGGCAAAGATCCAAGTGAGAAAGAATTTGCAGTGATTGTTCAGCCCCATCAGCTGCCTGATGGGGCAGGAAGGAGCAGCTGCTGCTCTGGGTGGTGAGAGGGCAGGAACAGCCTGGCAGGGATTCTTGCACTGCCCTGGAGATGGTGCTGTTGGAATGTGTCCTGTTCTTGCACTGGGATTCCTCCTGCCCTTCCTTTTGAAGGCAGTGGGTCACTGTTCTCTGATTCACTTATTCCAGAAAGCGTGTTTACTCTTTCATTTTCTTCAGGTCACAATGATATTGGTTAAAACCATATCTTCAGTGAAAACTGGAATTTCCCAAATGTTGGAATTGGAATTTCTTCTCTCTGATAATATTGTTCCCTGGTTTCTACAAATTTCAAAGAAAATACACTGACATGCTGAGTTGTGGGAGCACTGGGCAGTGGGTGGCTTTATGCTTCAGTCCTTATCTTATTGGTGCCTTGAGTTATCTGGGGGCTTTAAATACTTTTTAATGTTGTTAAAGAGACCAAGTGAAACCTTATAGGGCCACAAAATTGAAGGTTTTTATTGTTGTTTAAGGGGTTTGGCTTTTGTTTTTAATAATCTGGTGGGTGAGAATCAGGATTTCTAA
Organism: Picathartes gymnocephalus; assembly: GCA_013390045.1. Taxonomy (NCBI): domain Eukaryota; kingdom Metazoa; phylum Chordata; class Aves; order Passeriformes; family Picathartidae; genus Picathartes; species Picathartes gymnocephalus. Next base: position 62,293 of record WEKY01004782.1, on the reverse strand, counting down.
ATTCCATTTTTGCACAAGCAGGAGGCATAACCCATGAGAAGCTATGCTTGTTTTGTGTTAACCCTCCAGGTATTAGTACAAGGTTAGTGGTAATTCAGGCTAAAATATGTGCATGAAAAAGATGTTTAGAAAGTTCAGTTAAGCCTGCAGAGGCTTAGAGGAGAATGGAAGACCTGAAGATAGCAATCAGTGAACAGGACACTTCCCTAACTCAGAATGCCAAGAACAGCAAGTCCTCTGAAAAAACAACCTGATGACCTGGAAAATAAGATAAGCTTTAAAAATGTCAGATTACTGGGGGGGTCTCAAAAGCAAATTAAATGAAGATCCAGTATTTCCTTACCTTGCAATGGATTACAAAGCTGCTAAAGATTGATAACGCAACCAGAAAATGGCTGAAGGTATTTCAAGTTATCACTGGAAAGGTCAGTTTTGTCTTTGAACAGCACTTGCAAAATGGTCAGTTTTTTGGAAAGCTGAAAATTATCTCTCTGTTATACAAAGGAACTCGGTTTTGGTTTCTCAGTGTGATTGTTTCTGCTTGATGGCAAGATGCACATATGCTGGTTCAAAAGGAGCCAGCAAATAATGAATTATCAAATTTACCAAAAATTTGTACATAGATTAATTGTTGCTAAAAATCAACAGTGATGTCAGCGTTATCATTAATTAGAAGGAGAACACCTGTAGTTCATGAAGCAGCAGTTGTTCTCAGCCAAAACCTAAAACTGACCTAAAGATGACCTGGTATTTCTGGCCTGAGTCACTGTAATTGATGAAGGTGGAACAGCACAGCATGCAATCCACTCATCACAAGCTGAATAAAAAGATCCTTCAAAGACACTGTTATCTTATGGATCAGAGTGTTCCTGTTGGAGTTGCACAAGATAAAGCCTTCTCCTCTCCATCACTGAGACATCACTGCTCATCCCAGCAGCAACTTGCTAGATTGAGACATTTCCTAAAAGCAAAGTGCAGCACAGAGTCCTGCTGCTTCCTTGGCTGTCTTCATAAAGCATATCAGAGCTGAACTAATCTGATCTGGGCACAGCCCTCTCCATTTCAGTTACAGGTTCAACTCAAGAGTTTCCTTTCACAGCTGCAAGTCAGCCATAACTTCCCTTTATGGGATCTTTGGGCCAGTCTTGGACGAAGTGAAGATAAAACTGTTTTTCCTGAAATATTTCCTTCAGGTAGTGAGGTCTTTATTTTCTTCTGGTTCAGATAAGGAAGCATTTCTTCATAGCTAAATTTGATTACCAATCTAATTTGTAAGATTGTGTTAATTTTTGCAAAAGCATTTGAGCTCATAACTGATAGATCTGAGCTCTGTATAGAGGAATATGAGTGCTGTGACAGATCACTCAGTAGAAACAATGGGAATCACTGTTCTTCAAAAATGTAGTCGTACATTAAGATCAGGATTTCATCCAGAGACAGGCAGGAATAACCACCACTGCCACATTCCGCTTTTGCACTGTCACTGATCCAGTCCTGCAGATTCCACAGCTGCTTCAGAAACTGCTTGGGAAGATAACAAAACCTGTCAGATCACAGCAGGGCTCTGTTTAAAACAAAGTCCTTCCCAGTTTGGAGGGCTTCTGGTATAACTCCTAGGGTGAGGTTCTCACACGAACCCAAAACCGTTTAGGTGCAGCCCAAGTAAATTGATGAGAATTCAAGGATGTTATAGATGAAAAGAAATTCCTTGCTTGAGCACGTCTGCTGAAATGGGAGAAATTCTCCCTGAAAAGTTAAGGTGGATCAACTCTCCCTTCTTGTCAAATCCATGTTAGGGTTTTTCTTATCTACGTTTCAGCTTTATCTACCTTACTCAGCAGTGTTTTTAAAAGTATTAACTAAATATCTTCTACCATTTCATCAATCAAAAATTTGTGAGATTTTCTCTAGAACATTTTCCAATTCTAACAATTGGAAATTCTACATATGCATTAAGCAATGAGTTTGGTAATGTTTTATGTGAGAACTTGTAAACACCAAGGACTGTTAAAGATCCAAGTAGAAGGGACTTTACCATTTATTATTTTATAAATTTAGATTAAGAAATGGTAAACCATGTATTATTGTTTTTAACTCTCCTAATACAGTCTGTAAAATGGAAAGACTGAGAACCTAAAATGAATAAAGAAAATATCTTCTTTATAATGCACAGTTAATCTGTGAAACTCATTGCTATTAAGTTTCAGTGACACTAAAGAGCTTAGCAGGATGTCTTTACTGGATTATCAAGTGTACTCCCTTTATCCGTGCAAACATCGCATTATAAAAGATCTAAAAAAAAATTCTCAAGCTTCAGGACTAAGCCAGCTTCTCAATAATCAGAATTAGGAATGAACTTCATGGCTTAGTTGTTTCAGGTTGTCACTTGAGGAGTTTGTTTCACTTTCCTCTTCAGTGATGATTTGTGGTGGTGAGGAGGGACTGAAGTGCAGGAGGCACTGCAATGTTTTCTGTGTCCATCGTGCCCTCTGACTGGCACCTGGGCACTGGCTGTCTCTGCTCAGGCTTTCGCAGGAATAAAGCGGTCTGTGTTCTGAGGAGAACTTCCTGAGTAAGCTGGCCTCTGACCTCCCTCCAGCCATTAACCTCTGCATTTCTCCTCAAGCATTATTCAGTCAGTTTAAGCTTTATATTGGCTTTATTAGCTTAAAAGTGCAGGGCCTGAGGGGATCTCAAAGCGCTCTCTTTGAAACCAATATAGCTACACGTTACACAGTTGGTTTCTTGTGTGTGTAAAACAGAGTCATCCTCCTCGTCATCTCCGGCTGTACAGCTGCCATTGATGGCTGCTGTGTTGATGTCCACTCGGGGAGGAGATCAGAGTCTGTGCTGGCTCCAAGGCCACATCAGCCTTTCTCTGTTTCTGTCACTAATTCCAGCCACTGGGATTTATGTGCTGTCTGGTACAGAACTGTGTTCCCTCACTTTGACCTCTGGATCTGACCCTAATTCAGGAATACACGCTCACAATCACTTCCTATAAGCATTCCACTTTATCTCCCTCATATTCATTGCTGTTTATTAATCACTCTAATTGAGCAGGCGTGCTCTGAATAGAGGAGAACACAGGTCACACAAGAGCTGTCATTCCAGTGTCCTCACCAAAATTAACACACTACACAGGCAGCTTTCTGGATCCTGCTGTTCTCAGAAGACCAAGGCGAGTTAGACTGCATCTTCTTTTGGCTATCCTCCAAAAACCGTGGAGGAGGAGAGCCTGAAGGAAAGAGTTAGAGGCATTTGTCCCTGCAGAAAAATAACAGTTTTAAAACAGTTTTGAGCCTGTGCACATGTGAATGACAAGTATTTGAATTCAGTGGGGTGTTGTCTGAAGGACAGTCATTTTAATGGCAAGTTTTTTTGCTTCACATAATCTCAGCTTCTTAGGAAAACAAACACGTTCTCTGCATGCAGCTGGCTGCTTCCTCCACTAACTAAATAGTTGTTTAGTTTCAGCCACTTGTGCCCGAGAAGCAGAGTTCTTTAAGATAATTAATTTCTATGAAGTTTGTTATTGAATTAAAAAGGAAAAATTGGACAGAAGAGGCTGCGCCCACTATGGTAGATGCTAAATATGTGCTCTTATGCAAGGCATCAAAGAATCCATCCTGGCAAAATATCTATAAATATCCCATATAAGGAGATAGCTTTAAGTATGACTTGCTACCAACAAGCAGATAGAATGTTATACAAAATCAGGCTTTCATGGTTCTAATCTGAGAGAACTGCCTGTTTACCAGCTGCTCCTCATTCCTGGAAAACCAGTCATTTTAACTGTTTAGTTCATGAAGCACCTGGGGGTTTGGTTCTTGCAGCTCCCTGGGCGAGGAGGGTTCCCCCTTTGGTCCCTGCTGTGTCCTGCCAGCGCCACTGGAGGGGCTGACATTTGCACTGTGTACATAAGCTCGATCTCTCTGTCCGCGGCCTTAAGATACTGGGAAGCATTTCCCCACGGATTTCATGACCTGACCTCTGATTGCTGTGGTTTAAAATGTATTCTTTTGAGGCACTGAATACAGAGTAGAGATACTCTCTTACTCTTAACAATAGGTTAGTGTTACTTCCTAAAACTCCTCTGGAGAGCGGAACGTGCGTTTCCTGGTGCAGCAGCCATGAGTAAGGCCATAGCCGTCATTCCAGAGCAGTGATGCAGCAGCCCGTGCCCTGGGTCCCTGCGGGGAGGCAGAGCAAGAGTTAAGAAGGTAGGGCTGGCTCTGCCCGGCTGCCCGGGGCCCTGGCAGGGCCCTCCCCCGAAGGTAAACACTAAGGTGCAGTAGGTGTATCACTGTGCAGAGTTCAGCCCTCTCGCTCACAGCTTGCACAACTTGTAGCACACCAGAACACTGTGGAATCAATGGCTCGCCAGAGTTTCAAGACATGATTAAAAGACTCAAGAAGGCCCTGAAAGAATTTCCTTTAATGGGGAATTGTGTGAGTGAGTACAGTGGGTGAGTTGGTATTTTTTTCTTTCTTCCTTTCTAGCTGTTGGTTTACTTTGGCAAAACGCTTCTGAGCTTAGGTTTAGTGTATGTGCTTGCATGTGTCTGGTTTGGAGAATGAGTATGTTCTTACCTCACCAAGTAATACTAAAAAGTTACTTTGAGATGTGATTACTCCTGGTTTGTGGCAATGACAGAACTGTGAAGCTATTAGAACCTATTTCTTCTTAAAGAAAACATTCCTGTTGAGGAGTGCAGGTATGTATATTGTTTACAGCAACTACAAGTCTTTAGTTAAATTATCCTGAGAGCCTTGTTACTGCTTTAATTTTATGTCTGCTTTACTCTGAAATTATAGAGGTTAACTCTTTAATGTGGATATATTTATGGCACATGGAATGTTCTTCACACCATTCCTATGCATGGTACTAAAATGGAACAAAAAATGTTATGCTGATTAAAGATTGCATCTTTTTGAACTTATGCCATTTTTCCTCTTTTACTAACAAGTTCTAATGAGTTTGGTTTGTGTCAGCCTACAGTTAAAATTCATGATTCTGAGCAGAAACAGCATGTGCACACTGCACCATCCTGGGTCTTGTCATGCAGAGAATTGGCATGTTTGAATCTTTGTACTAAGGGATTGCTACAAGATTGTGTCCCAGGATTTTCAGGATTTTAGCTTTGCCACAGATATATACCTATCATTTATGTTAACTCTTTGTGGAAGTTTGAAATCCTTTTCACAAAAAATAAGTATCTCTACAGATACATGATGTGCTGATCATTTTTTGATGGAAGTGTGTTACTCCTGTCCCTAATGGAAGTCACAAGTAGTTAAAATTCTTGCTGTTGTATTTGATCAGGCTGTAGTAATGAGAACTAGCAAACAGCACATACGCTCTCGAGATCTGGCCTGTAATGAGTATTTGTTTCAGCAAGTGAGAGAACATAAAGGCACGGAAATATTTTTGCTCTGACATGTTTTTGTGGCATATTATTGATAATTGCTGCTATATTTTCAGTATGATTGTGGGGTTTTATTAAATCTTGACTTTTTTTCATGCATCTATTGCATAATTTTTAAATTTACTGCAATAAATATATCCATGGAAACCAACTGAATGCACAATTTTCAGAGTTCTGTGCTGTAAGTCATCACAGTTTGATTAAAACTTCATAGCTAAGAGCAGGCACAGAGGAATGTCTTCAGTGCCTTTTGCAGTTGGCCTAATGCAGATGGATTTTAATGGTGGAGAATTTTATATGGGAAAGAGATTATTGGCCTAAATGAGGTCTGTTTCCCAAAATGTCAGTTCCCAAAATCCTACCAGTATATGAAAATGTATCATTAAAGTTTTATGCATTTGTTGGGACTTAATCCCCCTTGCTATACCTTGTCATATTTGTTTGAAGCACAATTGTTTGCACTGATAAAAAGTACCTTGAACTCTGCTGCTGCCCTGAGTCCCACACACTTTCCCCAGAATCATGCCTGCATATTTATGAGTACGGATGTTGATGGTAGTCAAGCCATAAAACATTTTATTGTACCTTTTATATCAAAGGCATGAACTATTATATATATTATTATATTATAATCATGATAATAGTAACTAACACGTTACTATTTCAGTCACAAGTTGTTTCTTCTCATTCAGGAAAATTAAAACTGTTGATAATTGTTCTTAGAAAAGGAGGGTGGAAGAACTCATTTCTTTCCCAGTTCATTGCCCTTCCTGAAGATGCTTAGTGCCTGACCTGGCATTTCTGCTAGCAGGACCCAGTCCCCAGCGTGGGTGTCCAGGTGATGTTGTTGTGTTTGTTTCAGTCAAGTGCCCGATGAGCCGACCCTGGAGGAGCTGTCCCCTCGTGTCCCCAGAGCCGTGTTTGTGAAGCAGGACAATGGGGGCAGTGCCTCCGTCATCCCGGTCTCATCCGCCCGTGGGACACCTGCGGACGAGGAGAAAGAAGAAGCTCCAAATTCTCCTGACTTGAGTACCTGCAGTGCTACGTACAGCAACTTAGGTGAGTGGGCTCTCACAGAAAAACACCGGAATTGGGCCGGATTTTGGATACCTTTCCAGGGTCTGAAGAGCCTTTTCCTCTGAACAGCTCAATACATCTTTGTAAGGGTAGCTTTTACTGCCTGTTTAATATTGATTTGTAGAAAATAAAGATATATTGTCTCATTCAGAGATCGTAACCAAGAAAGTAAACATTCAACAAACTCAAAGGTCTGTTTTCCTGTAATTTAAAAGTCTTTTAATTGCCCTTAGTGATTAAACATCTCAAATTATTTTTAAAAGAAACATTGTTTTATCTCTTTGGAGGCATTTTGGTCAAAGAGGCTTAAAATACAGAGCAAGCTACCTAATTTCCTTAGAAGGAATATAAGTAGAATTCAATATTTTTCTAAACTTCAAAAAAATATGGGACTTTTTGTTTTAAAGCATCAAGAACTGCTAAAATATTGTACCCATCTTCTGTTGGCTGAAACTGTTCTTATCCTACTCTGAGTGTTTCCTTTTGGTCCTTACCTATGAGATATGAATGTCCTGGAGGTACTACTCAATGATTACTGAATTCCTGACTCATTACAGAGATCCATGGATGCAGGGCTTCTCTGGAAGATAAGGGAGCAAGACAAAGCAGCGTCTCCCAATGCACAGTATCAATATTATCAGCCTAATTTTCTAAAGCATTTTGATCTGCAGTACTGTGAATTCAGGGATAGCTACAGCCAGGTTTTCTAGAACAACAAAATCTCTCATTTATTTACATGCCAGGATATCAGAATATGTGTTTTTTGAACATCCCAATCCTGTAAACACAGCAACTTATTAAGCATTTGGCCAAGAGTAAACCAATTGTGTTGAGATGGCTCATGAGTACAGGGGGTTTGGCATGTCCACACAGGTTTCAGGGATCGAGGACTACATTTTAAACCCTCAGGTGCATACATTCCTTAGACATTCAGTGATAGTGTTGCATTTTTTGCTTAAATGCAAATTAGTGGCAAGCTTATTAGTGCATTCTGCTATTCAAACATTAATTAGGTATTGTTTATAAAGCATAAGGAGGAAAAATATCCTGTCCAAGTGTGATGCTAACATCTACCAAGAAACTCTTCCTCTAAGTAAGAAAACTAAAATCTGTATCTTTTTGGTGAATTACTCATAGATCTAATGAATTATTTTTGATTTAGTGAGATATATATCTGTATCTATATTTGCTGGTTTTAGAAGATAGCAACATTGCAGACAGAATCCAGGTAGTTAAGGTCTAGCTACATCAGAACTACTTATACCATGTTCATCCCATGCAGCAAGACATTGAACACTGGAGCAGCTTGCCCAGAGAAGCTCTGGAATCTCCCTGTGGAGATACTCACAGCCCAGCTGGAGATGATGTGGACAGCCTTCCCCAGCTGACCCTGCCTGGCCATCCCAAGAGATCCCTTCCATCAGTCCTGGCCTGTGTTAGTGCTGTTCCTGAGTTGGAATGTTCCTTTTTCAAACAATAAAAAAGTCAACCCCTTAGCAATTTATTCAAACTCTTCCCCTCACCCTGGGTTCCCTTAGAGCTTTGCTGTCTCCAGAGCAACCTTTTGGTATGAAAGAGTTAAGTGAGCTCTGGGGCTTGCCTGGCCCTGGCTGGGACAGCTGCCTGTTGGTAGGAGCAATGCTTCCCTAAATGGCACTGAGCTCCCTGGCTGCCCTTCAAAGGCTTTCTGCTTTATTCAAGCAACCTCACTTTCTAATTCAGATGGCAACAGAGAGATTTTTATGTAGGGACAGAGGATAATTCCTACTTGTTTTCACATCTTGCATCACCTAGGCAGCAAAATCTTATATTTTGTAGAATTACCAAATACTGGTATGTGAAACTGGAAGAAAGGATAATGTGAGAAGTTACATCACATTTGACTCTTGCCTCAGCTGCAATTAGAGCCACATGCTGCAGTTTGTAGTTTGGAAAATACATCACATGAACATCTCAATTTGCAGCACAATGCACGATGTTCACTTTTTAAACTAATCTGATACATATGGGTTTTACTAAAAAGCAGATAATGTCTCTACTTTGATAAATGTCTAATATTCAGTTCTGACATGTCACATGAAATGTCATGAACAGAAATAATTGCAAGCCTTGGTAAATTTTCATCTGCAGTCAGGCAATGGTTTATATCAGGTATTGCCCTCAGATATATTTGGTTTAGCCTTCCAAGAGACCAGCCTTAGAAAACAGAGGATTCTCCTCCAGGAATCAGGTACAACATAGAAGAGTTGGGACTTTTATGAGATCCCACCATGATGATAGGATAATGTATGCTCCTGGCTGTAGAAATAGAAGGAAACTTGAATAGGAGGAGAAAGGTTCTTTACTACCATGGTCACAGTCAGGTTCTGGTGCCCACAGTTTAAAAATGTTTTTAAAATTGTATAGGCTCTAAAGTAAAGCTTTGCCAATGTCTGGTATTGTGGAAAGCACTTCATAGGGACTAATTCAGAATGTGAATCCCTTTAGCTTATCAAAGAGTCTGGCTTGATCATGGTGTGGGTGCTCACGAGGTGAGCAGAACTGTGATGAGGGATACCTCTGGTATCAACTATTTAACAAATCCAGAAGCTGCCACTTCAATCAGGATGAAGAAACAAATGTTCAAATGTGTAAGGGAGGCCCTGGATGTTTCTTTTCTAAGAGGTTCTTTTATTGTTACAGAAGTTAATTCAGGTAAGCCCTGTAGCTGATGATAAGGAAGACAAAGCCTTTCCTTTACAAATCTTTAAATTGTTCTGTCTTTGTCTGAATTTGTTGGGGAAATTGACTTGATTGAATTTGCATGGCTGTAAGTAGATTAAGGTATTGTCAATATACTCAGGATAGTATTTCTGCCATTGAAAAAAGAATAGGTTATTTCATTATCAGCTGTTTTTCTCTTTATACCTAAAGAAATGTGAAAAATAGGAGGCTACATTTCTAGGCTTTTTGACTGTTGACATTGGAAAAAAATCCCAGTCACAGCATCTGCCATGGGGCATTGCCTCAGTCAGTCAGTTAGACCAGGGCAGAAAATAGTGCTTTAACCAGGCTGTAAACAAGGTAATGAGATCATTGTTGATGAAAACTGACAGTTCAGTGACAGACAGTGATTATAGCATCAGCCTGGTGCACTTTGTATAATACATAATTAGCACAGGTAATGTCTAACATGGTGTAATGGAGGGTGGGCAGCTAGACCTGACAAGTCACCAAGCAAACAAGGTGAAGCCTCTCCTGCCTGCATCTTCCAAGAAAACTGTACCCAGTCTCAAATTATTGCTGAGACACTGGAGGTGCATCACCAATGTTTAACAAATGTTAGCTTTCCTTTCTCTAGCATGTATTATCATTCTGGTAAGATTTTTATCTATTAAATGAACAAAAAAAGTGTAAACAATGCAGGACTTAATGCAAATCGGTGTACACGACAATTTCATAGAATAGTGGTGGACATAGACAACATTTATTGGAATCGGGGCTGTGAAGCATGCTGGTAGCTTTTGCAGTGGTTGAAGGTACTTGATGCATTTGTGGCTTTATTTCATGGTTTGGTTATTTTTATCAGTCAGGATAAGTGTTTATTAAGGAGTGATGTCAGATTTGATAGTTTCAGCAGCTAACATAAATAGGCTGCAATGTAAAGTCTGATGATAAATCAGTTACCCAGAAAAATTAAATTTAAATGCCTTTCTCAGAGGTCTTTTAGAGTTTCAGAACTCTGCATGGTGTCTGGAGACTTAAGCATTAATATTTAAATAGTGTAGTGAGATTCTGTTATGGAACATCTTATTGAACTGTAGAATTATTTAAAGCTCTCTAGAAATCTGCTCTCTGTAAAGAGTTAATTTTTTTTTTCTGTCATTGAGCAGTCTGGAATCCACTTCAGAGATCTTTCCAAGTGGTAGCCTAATATTGTCCCTGTTCTTCCTATTCATTTTGCCTCCCAAGAGTGTGGCTCAGGCTGAGCTTGCAATGTTGGACAGTCTGTGTAGTACGTAAGGAAATTACAGGTTTAAGTATGCAAGGGGAGAAGGAAAGGATAGGGAAGAACAAGAAAGTAATGCTCTGCCAGTATTTCTATGCAAAAGGACATTCTTGTGCCTTTGACAGGGACAACATTTAAGACAACCTTTTTCATGCTAGGCAATGAATTTATAAAAATTGGGCTATGTAGTTTCCTGCCATGCTTGGGGAAAGCTGAGCTGGAAGGACCAGCCCAAAGGCTTTGAAAGAAATGTACAGTGTTAAAACAGTGCAGACATGAAACTTTTCAAGTGGATAATACAGATGGTTAGATTTCAATATGGAAAACTTGTTCTTTTGGGAAGAAACTACACTGTAACATAGCATGTTATACAAACTCATTTTTCTCAGGTGAGAGTACTTGAAACAGTAACTACAGAATGACTTGTACATTCAGTTCTGTGGAACCTGCCACCCCCTCCCGCCATCTGAAAAAACAACTGGTTATGAAAACCTTCTCCAATTCTGTTTGGATGTCACAGTGCCAGTAGCTATGCAAAAGCAACACTGGTTGCAGTCTCAACACACTCCTCTGTGCAAATGACTTTTGGAGGATAGAGCCATTAAAGCAGACAGAAAATAAGAGAATTGAGCAGTAACACTGTTATAAATCTTACCTTTCTTGGAGAGGTCTGCTGCTGCTGCTCGGGATGTGCATGTTGCTCTAATTTGTTTCCTTGTTTCCCTCGAGCACCTGTACATCCCTGGGTTAGCAAGTCCCACAGGCAAGGCACATTAGCAAACTGCCTCTGAGTAGTGTCTCTGTCAAACCCCAGCAGTCAGGCTGTCTCAGCAGGGTGAGGGGGAGAAAACAGACAAGTGATCTTTAGCTCAGAGTGTTGCTGGGGAGAAGTACATAGGTCACAGATTTTGTAAGAGTGAGCAGTTGTGGAAGAGGACACATGTTTGCATGAGTGAGACAACTGGATACAAAGTAGAAATGAACTTGTCTCAGGATTAAGTAGAAGGCATCTGGATGTGTGTCTGGCATGCAGACATCAATTCTGCTTTTGGCTTGGAATCATACCACACCTCACCTTTGCAAAAGGAACCTCCAGGACAGAGTTTCTGTAGTGCTCAGCTGGCACCAGAATTTGATGCCACAGCACAGCAAACACTCAACAATACAAAGGAGCAGTAGGGCCCCCGAGTCCCCCAAGGGTTACATTTTTTTCAGTAACCTTTACAATGATTTGTGGTATTCCCTGAATATAAGGTATGTACAAAACTGGTAGAATTTCCTGTTCAAAACTTGGTTTTTTAAACATTGGAATAGCCAGGCTTATCATTAAATCCATAAGGCTCTTCTGCGTGTTTCTGGAGCTTAAACAAAAGGTAGGGATAGAACTTTCATTTGTGATGCTGTCTCCTTGGAATGATTGAAAAGAGAATGATTGTTAAGAGAGCAGAGTGCAAGGTTGTTCTATTTGTGGATACATATAAAAATATGATCCTCTCTGATCTTCTGAAATTAGGTGTATTTCAGCATTCTAACCCAGCACTGCAGGGTTTGGTACATGCTGGCCATGTGGATTTTAGGTTCTGTAGTATTCATAAAAACTGTAACAACAGATCTTAAAGTGCAAAGGAAGCTAATATTTTTTTCTTTTTGCAAACTGCAAAGTCATTACTTATTAATTATGGATTGAAGTGATGTCATTCAGATCTGAATCTTAGATCCCTCTAGTCTAGTTCAGCATTCCAGTTTAGTCCCCTCTTTACAAGGATTTGGTGGGCTTGGCAGTGTTAGATTAACAGTTGGACTCTGATCCTAAAGGTCTTTTCAGCCTAAGTGATTTTATGATTCAGCACGTTATAAATAGCCAAATAGTTCTAGTATCTGTTCCCTTACTGGAAAAGATGCTCAGCTGCAATTATTCAGAGCATCCATTTCAGGTCTGCTGTTTTCAGCTGTCAGAGTTGGCTTCCTTACCTTACCATGATAGTCAGTGAACCTCCCAGGAGAAGTAGAACACTTATAAAATAATTTCTTTGAAAACAGCAGTTGATTATTAAGAGTGGAAAGATCTCATTTTTATATGAGTAACAACAGTTTAATTGTCCCAGAGCAGCGAGTTGGTCATTTGTGTGGTCTGTTTATTAGTTTTTATTCTCCATTATATTATTGTCATTTATTTATTCTGCATTTCCAGGGACTCTGGCACTTATGAAACATAATTGCCCTCAATAAAAGCCATCCAAAACACATGACAGGAAGTTTATCTTGCCTGGATTCACACAAATGTCTGAAACTAGAAATTCCAAGTTTGTGTGTATATAATTTGCCATTTGGAGTCTCTCAAGTGAAGCCAGGTCTGGTTATCTCTGAAGGTAACATTGCCAACAAAGGTACCCATGGCAAGTAAGGAAGGGAAATGCATTAGAGGAGTTACAGTCAGGGGAAGGGCATGTGAGTTTTAATTACAGGGTAGAAACTATTTCTGTCAAAATATGATCCTATTCTTGATGGCAACACAATGGTCAACCTGAGTGAAAGTTGGCTTAACTTCCTTGATTTTTCCCAGCAGTGTGAATCTGCTGGGCAATCCTGACACCCCGATGTGACCAGAGTGTCTAACTGTGTTATTTGTGTCTGGCAGTTTCTGGGTTCCATTCTGAAATAGGATTTTCAGCCTGTCTAGTGCATTTCCCAATTGTTTTATGGACTATTATCCACCCGTAGTTTTAGCACATTTGAATAGAAAGTACGGAATAATATTACAGTCAGTTGACTGCAGAAGAAATTATAGGATGCAGGGTGTAATTGCTGAAATTGGACTTGGCCAAAGTGTCAAACTGAGGTTTGGTTTCTGCTTGCAGTTCTTGTCATTGATCTGCTGGATGTAAAATGGCAGCACTGCTAACACTGAAACTGATTTCAATATATATGCCAAGGTGAAATCAAGACTGCCTGGATGTAATTAGATATATGAGATGCTGATTTGGTCATTTCCTTTCCAATTAGTTCATCTTTTCATATATGTCTCTAGGGGTTTTTGAAATGTTGGGGGGGTCCTGGTCAGGGCTTTGGGGTTTTTTTGCCTTAAACTTCTTTGCAGAATGCAAACAGGAGCAGCACATATGAAGTACTTTAATCTTCTCTTACTATTATCTTATTCCACAGGACAGTCCAGAGCAGCCATGATCCCTCCGAAACAGCCAAGGCAACCCAAAGGAGCTTTGGATGATGCCATTGCCTTTGGAGGACTGGCAGAGCAGGAGACAGTGAACAACTTGCAGCCAACACCACCTCCACTGCCAAAGAAAACAATTTTGAGGGCTAACACAGAGCCAACTCCTCGAGATCTCCAGAAGCAGGCTCTGGAGAACAACCTGTGCATCATGGCCAATCCCACCTATGACATTGACACCAACTGGGAAGCAAGCAGCGCCTGCTCCTCAGTCAGCCTGGAGCTCAAGGTCCTGGACAATGAGTCAGGAGATTCCTTGGACAGGCCGACAGAGAAACTGAGGGCAACCACCTCAGCAACTAACAGTGTTTCCAGCCTAACCACTCTCAGTATTAAGGACCGGTGTTCCAACAGCATGGAGTCCCTGACGGGGAGGCGTCTCACGCAAGCCAAGCAGGGCCGAGGTGTCCAGAAGCCGCAGAGACAAGCACTTTATCGAGGCATCGAAAACAGAGAGGAAGTGGTGGGGAAAATCCGGAGCCTGCACGCTGATTCGCTGAAGAAGCTGGCGCTTAAATGTGAAGACTTGTTCATGGCGGGGCAGAAGGACCAGCTGCGCTTCGGGGTGGACAGCTGGTCGGATTTCCGGCTCACCAGCGACAAGCCGTGCTGCGAGGCCGGCGATGCCGTTTACTACCCCGCGTCTTACGCAAAAGATCCCCTCAACAATTATGCAGTCAAGGTAAGAGGGGCTTGAGAAATGGTAACCTGAGGAATCGGTGGCAAAATGTGACAACGGCCATACTCTGCAGCACACCCAGTAGTGATAGGGCCTGCTGCTGGCAGGTGTGTGAGAAGTAAGATTCCCAAGATACAGGCTCTTCCTTCTGTCCACACCCATGTGTGGCGCTGGGATCTGGTATTTATTGCTTATATTTTTATTGCAGCTCCAAAATGACTGAAAGAAAATCAACACATCTTATTCTTTCCTATGGTCATTGCTTAATGACATTTTGAAGGAAAAGCTATATTATTTTAGCGTGTGTCAGCAGTTTTTTGGAAACTCACAATAGCAAAATCCTTTGATTCACCTGGATGCAGAGGAAATTAAATCATCATTCCTAGTTAGGAAAGTTTTCCTAAAAAATGAGGAAGTTCTCCATTTTCAGAGCCATGTAGTTTTAAATGTAAATTCTAGGGTAATAGACCTTTCTGTTCCCATACAAGGTCTTAGATTTTCACCAGTGCTCATTACCAGCCTTTCAAAAGCTCTGCCTAGCCATCAGTGTCTGCCTTATAAATTCTTCAGCTAACACATTAAAGGAATAAGATTTACTATATTTACTGCTAATATATGAGTGCCTAGCTGGCAGCTATCTCACCAGATATTGTTGTTCCCTGGAGTTTTTAATAGGTAGTTCTCTCTGAGTGCTGTATCTCTGCATTTCTCAATGCTTATCTGGTAGGAAGATAGTGAGAAGGACAGCTGAGACTCATAGCGCTGTCAGGCTTCCCGTGTGACCTTGAGTAAATCACTGAACTTCTGACTCCTCCTTGTTGAAACTGAGATAAAACATTTATTGCCTGACCCAGATATGTGAGGCCTGAGCTGTTATTCCTTATAGCTGACATTCTCACAAGGGTGGTGCTTTACAGGAACACAAATATTGTTACCACTCCTGCATGACTGTTTACAAGTAAGATATAAAAAACTGGAAGGTTAAGATTGGTGCCACTAATACGTTTTTCTGAGACCTGAAAAGGTATTTTTTTAATGCAGGTATCTGGGTCTAACCATTTATATTTCATTAGTTATTAAGGACTTCTTATTGGAAAAGATGTGAAATGAAATATGGATGTCTTGCAGCTGCCATGTCCAGTGGTACAGAGCAGCCAAGGAAGAATCAGACCGTGAACATATCTGGCAATCAGCTCTGGTTCAGAATCAGCATATGGCATTGCTCATTGCTGGCTTGGAGTGTTTTGCTTTAATACAATCATGCCAAATGATTGCTGCTAGGGCCCGAAGTGGCAATTTTCTATATAGGCAGGTTTGAGTTACCACTCATGTGATACCTCTTTGCACATCATGGATGTGCCTTTAAAGTATTCCCTATGTCATTGTTCTGTTATCTCCTGTCCTCCGAAATACATTTCCTTTGTAGAAAGCCAGAGAGAAGAAAAAAACAGCAGTGTAATGTGGTCAAATATGTGCTAAATTTTCTTTTTCATGATTCAGGTGTCTTGAAAATAGTTCTGTGACTAACAAGGTTTATTGCATTGTAATAGATGCGAGTGAAGTATCCACAGAATATCCTTGAGGTGGAGGTCACCAGGAGCTGTTGTGCTGTTATGATGAAAGGAAGAGTTACTCTAGAAAATACCCCCCTGGCACTTGATGTGATAGAGGGAGGTTTTGGCCCCAAGTTGATCTTTGACTTATAAGCCATCAGTCCAGGATCAGATTTGTCCAAAAGCTCATAACCACAGATTGCTGGTACATTACACAGAGATTTGGGGAATTTAGCTTTAAGAAATATGCTAGTTTTTACTACCATGGGTGTTTTTTATGTGAGCCAAATTACATAGTAATCTACCTTCAACAAATAACCTACGTCTTCTTGCCACTTCAAATCCCTCATCCCCCAAAACAGGGTGAAAAAAGCAGTGAGATGAAAATTACTGGTGTGCCTATTGAATCCAAAATACAGTCTTCCTGTTATTTTGGATCAAAACTTAGAAATACACTTTGAAAGTATATATAGAGCACAGCTTTGGACCGTGTAAATTAATGTAGCTCTTTTGAGTTTTGTAGAACTACCCAAGCAACACTGGCTAACAATTCAGACAGTTAAGTTTTATGATTTTAATATTAGATCTGAGAAACAATGTCATAATGAGATTTTTTTAATTATTGTTCTCTTTGTGGAAAACTAGAGACTGACCCCCAAACAGTGCTAGTAGCCTTGATACATAAAATTGGCATTTTAGTATTCTATCTCCAAAAACAGAATTACAAAAGCACTGTTAAAAATTCAGCTTTGACCATTTGACTACTGCTGAATTAAATTTAGAACAATGAATGATTTGTAGAGGTGAATGTACCAGTGCACTTTTACATTCTGGTGGTTTCACCAGTAAAAGGTGCTCTGATAAATTTGGTGGAGAACAAGCACAATTTGTTCTGTTGGGGTGGATGTAAGAGGAAACATTCATAGGGTTGTGTTGTTTCACAGCACTTTATTATGCTTTTTGCTTCAACTCTCACCTAATCTGCTAGTAAACACCCAGTGCAAAAATAGCTGCAGGAAGCCATGTGGAAATTATTTTGGCTGAAACATTAGAAATAAAACTAGTACATAAGTCATGATCAGAAAAGTACTTTTTCAAATGGAAAAACAGAAGTTCCCTTTCAAGAAAGATTTCCATAAAATTCCAGACCCTGAGGTGTTTTTCGTTCAGCTAGGTGCATACCACCTTCTAAGTGGTTGGTAGATCTGGAGCAATATGGATAAACATTCCCCTGAAACCACAGTCTTATCAGTAATTCCAAATATGTGGTGAAAAGGTTACACCAAAGGAAAAGAAGCACAGAGCACCAGCTATTTGTACACAGCAGATTGGATGAGTTCTGTTCTTCGTGTCCTGATACAGATTGAATAAGGCACTGATATGGCAGGAACGTCTTTTATTTAAAAATAAATAAATAAATTCAGTTACTCAGAAGGAATAACAGACAATAGAACTACTGTGTCAGTGACATAAACTACTTCCACTTTCTGTATTAAACTCTCAAAGCAGACACTGTCCAGTATCGCAGGCTGACTCACAGAAGCCATGATTCAGAGTCCACAGAACAACAGCCATAAAACCCAGCTGGCACTGGCCACAGACACATGTGGCAATGCTGGGCAAGTGAGGTAACAGGAATTGCAAAGGTGCAGACAGCTCAGAAGGAGCAGTTCAAATTGATTGTTGCAGGGCAGCAGAAGTTTTCCTAGCAGTAAAACCTTAGGATTCCTGATAAGATTCATGTCCCAGGTATAAAACAGAGCAATGCAGAAGTAATCAGCTGTAGTGGGTTGAGCACTCTGGCTAAACACCAGTGCACCCACTAAACTTATTTACTCATTTTCTGCTCTGAGATAAGGATTGGGAGAAATGCAAAGCAGGCTCAAAAACTTAAAGGTATAAAGATAGTTTTATTAACAGAACTAAAAGGAAAATAATAACAACCAGAATAAAACCTTCAGACACTTCTCCCCCCAACTTCCTCTGTCGTTCCCACCAACAATGTAAAGAAACTTACTTTCAGTCAGTTTACCACCTCTAAAATAGTCTTTCTTCAGTTCACTTAGGGAGAGGAGTCTCTCCTGCCATGCCATGGAGACTTTTCCACAAGAAGACAATTCTCTCGTGGCTCCAGTATCACAGCGAATCAGCTGCCCAGAAGGGAAATCTGTTTGCAATGTGAAAGTCCCTTCCCTCGACATACAGTTCTTCCCACAACGGCTTTCGAGGGCTCATCTCTGTCTACTCGGGTACTATTTTAAGGATGAGCTGTTCTGGTAGAAAAACAAAGGGTCTTCCCTTCTCTCTCATCTCTGTGGCAAGGTTCCCCATGTCTCTCTGTTCAAGTTTCTCATTGGACCACAGCTGCTTCAGCACTGGTGCTTTTGCTCAGGCTGCAGCTGGAACACTACATCCCCCCAGCTGCATTCATGACCTACAAGGAATAGTATGGTATCATAGTCCATCACCATGGCTTTACAAAAGAATTCCAGCTTAAAGCATCTCCTCTTTCTCCTCCCTCTGGGCTTCAGCTCCTTCTTCACTCACCTCAGTGTCTCCGTGTTGGTTTCTTCACGTGTCCTCACCCTTTCTCTTCCTTTTACTCCAGAGAGGATTGATGTCTGTACGCTTCATCTGTGCACTGCGAGAGCTAGTATCTCTCCCAGACTGCCGTTGGTCACATCATCTTTCCTGGGCAGCAGCCGAAGCTGCTGCAAACTTTTCCCGGGGAGATGGGGGAGGCAGGAGCTGCAGGATCTCAGCTGTGATGCAGCTGTGGCAGGATCTCAGCCACGCCTGGCCTGGCCCGGTCCAGCCCTGTGATGCTGGCAGGGCCCGACCAAGGAGGTCCAGCCCAGCTGGCCCCACTGTGCCACCTGGGGGCCCCGTTACCTGTTCAGAAGCC
This sequence comes from Picathartes gymnocephalus, assembly GCA_013390045.1. Classification (NCBI taxonomy): domain Eukaryota; kingdom Metazoa; phylum Chordata; class Aves; order Passeriformes; family Picathartidae; genus Picathartes; species Picathartes gymnocephalus. Next base: position 43,433 of record WEKY01004782.1, on the reverse strand, counting down.
GGAAGCAAGAGAGAGATTCCTGGGCTTCTCTTTTCTAAAATGTGAATCACAGAGGCGTATTCAGCTTCTTAAGTGGCTAAACAGTGTCCATCTTAGAACTAGCCTGCTAATTGGTTCTCTCATACCTGAAGGAAGTTGTTAGGTTCCTTGCAGGGAAAAAATTACTTTTCAACCCACGACAACAGCACTGGGCTGAATTTGGCTGGCAGTTTCCTATTGCAGCTGACAATTACTTCCTAGTCAGGTTTAGTTTGTCACAGTGTGTATGCTAAGGTGGTTTTATTTGGTAATTCAGTTTCCTAGTGGAGCTTCCTATCAGAAGAGTTATTAAAGGTTGTCCCAGAACTTTGTGCTTCACATCAAAACAAAGCAATGTACATTCAACTTCCAGCCCATTCCCAGTTCAGTCACAGCAGAATAGAATTCTGTGTTTTGGCACATTGTTAAAAAGTCAAAGTTCTATTCCAAGGCCAGATCAAGAAAATGAGGTCAATCAGAGATGAAACTGGCCTCCTTGGAAAACAAGGTTGTGCCAAGAACAAGCTATCAATTTGGGATTAGCAAGCTTTCATTCTACACAGAATTTCATTTGCAGTTGTCCCTCTGTGCAATACAACAAAGTGGCACAGATGGTAGTCTTTGTGATCTTCTGTGTTTCTCATTTTCAGCACTTGTAAATTCATTTCCCACAATATTCATCGTGCTTTAAGTTCACTGACGCCCTGTAAAATGCATAGGACAGAGTGGAAATGAGACTCCCTGCTGGGAAAGTGAGAGTCAGCTGATGGCACAGTAGGCTACAGGACTCATAAAGGAAAAAGAAAAACTAATGCACAACATTTTGTAGAAGCTCTGAAACGTTCAAATCTTGCTTCTTGGGCTGCAAGATTTGGGAGCACTGAGGAAAATTGAAATGGCAGGTTATAAAGAAACCTGTCCTGTACCTATAAACATGCCAGATGTTTAGTTCATGTGGACACATTAAAGAGAAGATCCATTATGACAGTGCATTCCAGTGAAAAGGAAGATGGATATTTTACATTCCTTCCTACTTGTACTCTCCTTTTTTCTCATTGCTTTCTTGCATCATATGGAAGAGTTTTTCACCAACATTGCTTCATCTTTTGAACAACCAGCTCTTTATCAGCTCATGAAATAAGGCTGGCCAAGCCCTTATCAACACCTTCCTTTCAGCTGTTATCACATACCAGATCTTCATAGCTCAGCTGGATGTGTTTCACTAAAGCAAATGGTAAATTACTGATTGATCCTACTTTCTGTGTTAGTGTTTTAGTCAAAGTATTTCCACCTTTTCTTCCTGTGCCAAAAAATAGGTATTCGGCATACTCTATATGTAAAAGGCAATGGGATTTCCATATTTTGAGTGGGTGACTGGAGCAGACAAAAGACAAATTTAAAAATGCAAAGGAAACTAGGCTGTATATTTTCTCCCAGCTTTGACACAGAATTAACCATCACAAGCAGAAAAGCAGCTCTGTGTGCACTCCTTTAGCAATTCATCACCAGCAGTTGAAAATACTTGCCATAGAGGCCAATAAATTTCACAGTTTGTTCCCTAAATTTTTTCAAATGTAAATACTGACTTTAGTCACATAACTTAGACTCTAACTCAAACCATTTTGAAAGTTTTAAATCTTGGTCATTCAGATGATAGTTTTAGGTAATAGTGGAGTTATTCCAGTACAAAATGTTTGGGTGAGAATAATTACCGATTGATGGTATTAAACACCAGTATGCACTGCTCTATTGCAAAATGGTAATATAGAGTTCTGAGCAGAAGCTGCAATGTAAAAGAACCTGAACACTACAATGTAAAACCCCAGGACTTACCTGAAGAGTAGCCAGACTCTTACAGGGACATCAGATTACTGCAGGTCTGTCTTCTAGAAACTGCTTGATGAGTTCAGACAGGTGTCTGATTTGTTATCACACTGAGTTTGGGTGCTGCCTCCAGCCAGCCCAGCTTTCCCTTCCTCCTGACAATTGCAGAGTGCCCAGTGTACAAATTTTAGTGTTTGTGTAGTCAGCAATTTCATCAGCCTGAAATAATCCAGCTGCCTTTTCCACTTCTCACTTCATGGTGTTTGTAAACAAAAAGCAAGAAGCAGAAAATACATCTCTAATCAGATCTCAGCTCCCTTGTCTTTGTAGATATTGAATGCAGGTTCATGTACCCATCTACTTCTCTGTATTAAACAGGAGAACTGGAAGTGTCTAAAAGCCATCACTACTGGCCATTTGTGGGATTAGAGATTTTTTTTCCCCTATATTGCTTAGATTCCTTAAAAGCACAATAAGAAGGGAAAATCTCTTTTAATGAGTGCAGTCATTTTAGTATCAGTTTTAGTCATGATACTATTTAGTATTTAATGTCTAGTTTGTTGATAATTTAAATTCTGTTTTATTGATATAGAGAGGAGTCTGAAACAAGACCTCATATGTAAGAACTGATTTGGGAGAAAGTTTGGCCCTGCTATGGCTTCATACTTTAGAGTGGACACTGCTCTGAATGTTTTCAGGAATACATGGAGTCAGTAATGTAACTTATTCTTCCTGTGAAGTGTTGTGAGGATCATTGTACACAAAACTCTGTTCTGGTGAATGCTGGAGAGGTCTCAACTGGAATACTGAATTCATTATAGGGTACCACTCTTCAGAAAGATATAGTACATGGGGAGAATCCAGAAAAGAGCAACACAAACCACAGGATTAGGAATAAAGACAGGAGAAGTAAGGGCTGGGTATTTTCAAAAATAAAACAAAGAAGATGGGAAAAGTTACATTTTCCCCAGTTGTAAAGGTGTAATGTTCAAGGATGGGAATCGGGAATCAATTTTTAGGCAATCAGCAAGGAGCAGGGCTGTCACTTTAATTTGAAGTAAAATTGACTTAGGATTGAATAGTGGGAAGAAAGACAAAGAAGACAGAGAAGCACAACTGTTTTGGGGTGGGTTTAGTAGGCTGGAGAGGTGTTTCTCAGGGATGGCCGAACAGGTGAGACTGGCCTTGCAGGCCACTGGCTCAGGAAAACAGCTGGATGCCTTTGGATGCAGATGTGCACGGGCAGTCATTTCTGAATTAGAAGGAAGCATTACCACATCCACAGAGCCTGGGTGAAAGTGTGCTTCTGTACTCTCACAGTTCTGGGATTGGCTGTACTTTCTAAAATGAGGGAACCAAAGCTGATTTTGACAGGTACAGATCCTATCTCCAATTTTAACTGAAATAGCAGTAAATTTGAGAACATCCTGTGAAGTAAGTAGAAAAAAGAGGCTGCCTAGGGCTAAAATTAGAAACTAGGAAAAAGTCTTGATTCCTTTGCTTTTCTTTTTCTGTTGGCAAGGAGAAATCCTTTTCATAAACTTCTAAAAAAGCCTTATATTTACCAAACTGAGATGTGTATATTGTTTGCAGAGCACATACTTAGTGGATTATATATTCCTAGCAGAATATCAGTTTTAGCTGACTGGTGGTAGTAGAAATCCTCTGTGGATGAAGAAATAGAGTGCAGTAGCTAAGGCCAAGTCTGGTTCTCAACATTTTTTATCAGCAAGTAAACTTGACTTTAAAATTAAACTCTTTCAGAATGAGGTTTGGGGGTTTTTTTATTAGATCGTTTAAGTATTTCTAAAAACCAAAGGCTGAATTACAACACACTGAAGCTTTTCTGCAGTTGGAATTGGGTATTCCCATGGCTGGCTGTGCAAGAAAAAGGCCATAGACTTGAAGGGCATAGAAGATGGAACAATTTCTTTTTCCTTAATAGCTCTTCTCCCAGTCAGATTTGATCCACACCATGTGTGTACATTCAACACATATATGTGGGTCTGTCTGTATAGCTTTTCTAGTTCTGTCTTGTGTGCAGTATTAAGTATTTAATCAATCTGGGGACTTCAGTCTCAAAGACAATCAGCTGGCATTTTCTTTTCCTATGTAATTCAGAGGTTATTGCTATATTTTTGCCTCTATAACCCTTGAGAGAAGGAACAGGGGGCACATATGCCATTGAGAGCTCACTTCACCTCTAACGGGATAAAATACATTTGAAAATTTAAATGAGCAAGAGCCACTGTATAAACAGGGTACAGATCAACATTTCCTCTCATAAATAAAATTGACTAGAAAATGCATTTTTCAAATCTGTTTTGTGTGCTCATGGCAGTTATAAACAAGCAGTTTTAGTGTACATAATGAGTAGGGGAAAGTAAGTGCTTGTGAAGTATGGAAATATGCACAGTCTCAAAGACAAGAGGACAGTCAAAATGTTGGTAAAACTTCTGTCTGAGTTCCTGTGATTATCTGACAATGCATTTTCTGATCAACTACCATAAAAGATTAAATCTCCCATTTATGTTTCTTAACCACATAAGCATGCAAAATATGAAAAATTTGTGTGCGTTACTGAAGGTTAGGTTTATAACTTACCTGCAGAAGTTCTGAGAAGGGGAAAAATGAGAAACAGGAAGAAAAGTCACCTAATGCTTCCATTTGAGGCTAGGATGAGATCTGGGTTTCTTGGTGGTGGTGACTGCGTATAACAAGTGCTGACTTGTACTAACCTTAGTTATCTGGCTTTCCTTGGTTTCAGAGATGAGCTAAGGGAAGCTGTAGCTTCATCTGGAGAGAGGTGTCTTCCTCTTTTTTCTTCTCTGAGCTTTGCACTTAAAACCTGTTGGTGCATTGTAGCAAGTGAATATTTAGACTCTAACCATGTAAAAGATTAAAACATACACTTAACCTTACATGCTTTGAATGATCTCTCTGAATTTAGTAGAACTAAGGTTAATATGCAAAGGTCAACACAGCTGAGTCTTTGTAATTTTAATCAGTAAATGCCTTAGAAGCAGAGGCCCTAATAAGGTTTGTCCAGTGAGTTTTATCAGGGGTTGGAGCTGCCAGTTGTTATGGCAGTACAAACAATTAATAAGGATAATTACTGTGTTGATAGTGTATATATCATAAATACAGCTATATATGGCAAAAACCCAAACCATATGCTTTGGATCTTGATAATTGATTGAAAGCAATTTAGGTCCCATGTTCTAATGGTTGTCCATTCACCAGCTGAGCCAAGTCTGCCTGGCAGCAGCCTGTGCCATGCACACATAACCCCCTCACTGCAGACACATTGCTGCAGCTCAGGGATTGCAGTTCCAGTTACAGTGGGCAAGGAGCAAACATCAGTCACCCAACTAACAGGGGCTGACTTGTTATGCCATGCTAACTCAGCCATGTGCAAGCCTTTGGTCAAATACTTTATGCATATTTCTTTGTATCTCCTATTGCTATTGATTATTTTTATCTTGTTCAAGCCTCACACAAAGTTGAGAGAACATGCAATAAAATATGGATAAACAAGTTACTGTAAAAAAGCTTTGCTGTGCATTTACCATATATCAGCTGCTGTTCTGATTAAAAACCAGAATTGTATTTTCCATTGGATCATTTATGCAGAGGGAGAGATGTCTGCATGTATTGCTCTGCAGTTGCTTACTACCCAATGAAAATTGTTTGGGTGGCTTAAGACAGTCTGCCAAGGTCAGTTCATTAAAAAATAAAGTTCATTGCTCAAGTTTAGGCCTAGATTGGAGATCCCATCAACAAAGTACATATTAAAAAAATTTAGAAAATTTAGAAATTAAAGAATTATATCTGTTCTGTTTATTTTCTTCCCCCAGATCTGTAAGAGCAAGGCTAAGGAATCCCAGCAGTATTATCACAGCCTGTCTATCCGGCAGAGCCTGGCTATCAACTTTAACATCCAGCAGGACTGTGGCCATTTCCTTGCTGAAGTGCCAGTTCGTCTCCTTCCGTGGGAGGATGACGACGCACCAGATGTGGAGGAAGAGGAGCAGGAAGAGGAGGAGAAAGAACCCGAGCAGAAGAGCAAAGACGCTGTTTCCACCCCAGAGGGCTCCCACAAAGGCAGTCCCAGCAGCCAGGGCACCATGAGCAAGCCCCGCAGCCGCGTGGTGGTGATCACACGGGAGGTGCCGCACCTGACCGTGGCCGACTTCGTGCGGGACTCGGCACCGCGCCACGCCAAGAGCCCGGATCTGTATGAGAGACAGGTCTGCCTGCTGCTCCTGCAGCTCTGCCTGGGCCTCGAGCACCTCAAGCCCTACCACATCACACACTGTGACCTGCGCTTGGAGAACCTGCTGCTGGTTCACTCCAGACTGGGAGGCAGCCCCCTGAGCCCCGAGGCCACGGAACCCAGTGCCAACACTGCCTGCCCAGCCAGATTAATTGTGAGCAACTTCTCCCAGGCCAAGCAGAAGAGTCATATGGTGGATCCTGAGGTCCTACGGGACCAGTCCCGCCTGGCTCCAGAAATCATCACTGCAACGCAGTACAAGAAGTGTGATGAGTTCCAGACTGGCATCCTCATCTATGAAATGCTGCACTTACCCAATCCCTTTGATGAGAATCCAGAGCTGAAAGAGAAGGAGTACACTTGTGCTGATCTCCCCAAGATTCCTTGCCGTTCCCTCTACTCTCAAGGGCTTCAGCAACTTGCCAGCTGCCTGCTGAATCCCAACCCTTCAGAGAGGATCCTGATATCAGAAGCCAAAGGAATCCTTCAGTGTTTGCTTTGGGGTCCACGTGAGGACTTGTTCCATGCTCTCAGTACATCTTCCAACCCCTCACGGAGAGATGCTATACTTCAGAACTGGCTCGATATAAAAAGGACGCTGCTGATGATCAAGTTTGCAGAGAAGTCCTTGGAGAGGGACTGTGGAATTATTCTGGAAGACTGGCTTTGTTGTCAGTATCTGGCTTTTGCCACTACAGACTCACTTCATCGCATTGTGAGACTCATGAAGCAGCACTAGTTGTACAGCCTGTTGCTTTTCACGAAGCATCCCCACCTCTGCCCCAGCCCTCACTCCAGCCTGCACTAGGGCTCAAACTTTGTACAATTGTTACAAAACAGCCTAGATATCAAAGCCAGCAACTCTGAGCAAACAGGTTCTAATTGGAGAAATTGTATCCTGTACCAAGTATGACAGAAACTTTACTTTTTTGCCAGGCTTGCTAGGGATTGATCACAAACACATGACTGCATTTGGATCAGACAGTATGTAACTTGATTCATATCTGGCTGAAAAGGAGAGCAAGCTTTGATACCACTATATCTACCACTGCAGTAAACAAATTGCCCTCCTCTTCTGGGTAGTTTCTGTCATTTCCTACATAGCATTGGTTAGTGAATAGCGGTGGCCATAAGCAGAGACGGATTAGTGGTGAATGGGAGATGAATGACCCACCATGCCACAAATACTCATTTGCTTTCACTCCACATACCACACATTTCCTCCCAGCTTAGTCAGTCTCCCATAAGCAGGCTGTGCTCCTCTTTCCCTTGGTCTCAACCAAACAGATTCTGATCTTTCTCTTACACTTTACACCATCTGTACTTTCCTCCCCAGATGTGGTTTTCCTGTTGACCATGACAAGTGTCAGTGAGCAGTAAGCACCTGTGTTCAGTCCTCTTCCCTCCTCCTCTGCCTCACTGCCTACCCAGATCTTTTCTAACCATGGACCCACAATTTAATCACTGCTGCCTTAATCAGACCATTACCCTTAGCCTGAGACCTGTGCATTAAAAAGCAGAATATGCACACTTTGTCCATCCTATTTCCTAGGCAACTCTCACCAGTCTGGACTGTTGATCTACTGTAGCCATAACCACATTTACACAAGAACAATACAACACGTAGTGGGCCATTGAAATTCCCCTTCCATCGCAAAAAGCACTAAAGCCTGACTTGAAATGGATAGGACGTTCTCTGACAATCACTGCTATGAATCAGGGATGAAAATAAAAGCCACCTCTTTTTTGTTTTGGTCTGCTCCTGCCACTTAAGCCATACTGCAAAGTGAGACTGAAATTGGTTCTGCGGGTTTGCTGGCAGGAGATAGAAATGTTTAGACCTTGTCTGTGTGTAGCTAACAGGCAACATGGAGACACTTTCACTGCAGACACAGTTCTCCGAAGAGTAAAAACAAGGGGGCAAAAACGTTGTTTAATTATTGAGAGAGCTGTTAAGCAGTGCTTTGCTGCCCATCTCTTGTCTGTTGTAACCAGTGCTTTCTAGTGTTGCTATAGACAACACCCTAAAAATGGAATGTTGTCAGAAGAGCTCAAGGAGCATCACAGACAGTTTTGGACTAGAGCAGGAATTAGTGAGGATTGAAGAGTCAGAATTTTTAAAACCTCAGCTTGAAGGAGCTTTTTCACTTTTAGAGGCCACTGCTGACTTCTTCAATGCTCTAACAGCCATTTCCCATGGAACCTCTGTACAGACAATATCTTTGCTCAGTATTGCTAGGCTAGGAGTTGCTTCCTGAGTTGTTCTAAAGAATGGATCTGGATGCAGGGCAAAAAGTGATCCTGAATATTCTGACCCAGGTAATGGATAGCAGACAGCCCTAGTTATGAGCCTGTGCTTCTCTCCTATGGATCTATGTGCAATTATTGTATTATTTTTTAAAGCTGTACATTACAGTGTTCCCTTTACACACCAGCCTTTACCTGATGCTAGATCTGCAGCCCTTTCCTTTACTTTCCTGGCACATAAATGCACAGATATCCATGTGTTCTTTTTATGGATTGATGTTCCATTTTAATTGTTAAAACTGTGAGGAATCAATTCACTTCAGCCTTGAAACAAATAGCCACTTTATACAGCATATGCATTCTTGGACCAGATGCATGGAAACTGAACAAAGAGTCCTGCAGGGTTAAAGTCAGAGAAAGTAGCTCTGGATCCACGCCGTACATCGAGGGGTTGATGTGTCTGTATTATTCTTCTCTGGCATCTCTCAGAGCTAAGCTGAATAGCGTGTGGAAGCCTACATCGATTGTGCCATAGCATAGACTGTTTTTGTGACCTTTCTAAGGATTTTTTTGAAATTTCTGATGATTATTCTTTTGTTTGATTCACCTGTATCAGTGAAGGATCAGGCAAGGATAAGGATAATATATTGTAATGTGATATGTATGTTTTTCTTTCTCTTTTTTGGCAAAAGATTAGGATGGCGGCATTGATGCAGAAAAACAGGACAGTGCATTAAAAGCCCAAGTGCAATGTATGTAGTTGAAGTACTTCCACTACATCAGGAAAGAAAGTTTCTACACTACTGCTGAGCAGCTCGTAGAAGAACCTTTACAAAGAATCTCGTGTTCAGTGCAGCCCTGCTTTATCTGGACACAGGAGGGCAACGCTGCCATAGTTCACATACACCAAGCATGGCAAGTCACTCGTGTACTACCTACCAGCTATTAGTGACAGTGTGCTGAGCTGCCAGTGGGGCTTCTTGTTCTCTGTGGTCTGGTTTTGTGTTTGTTCCGTAGTGTGTGTGTGCACCTGACTTCTCAGCTAACTCAGATAGGCATAGGAGTAACTCTTGGACCACTTGGCATTGCAGTGGGGTGATCCCTTGAAGCCTCTGGGTGTTCCCAGGGTCACTCTGGTGTCAACACGCACATGCAAAGTTGGATTTTGACTGTTGTACAACCATACATATTAATGCAGCTGGTCCAACGCCTTTGTATCTCTAGCTATCTAATTTCAGTTTGTATCTTTTGTGATGAACCAATAGTCGTTTTAGCTCTGCAGTATAATCAAGCATGGATAGATGTTCACTACCAACTTCTTTCTTGTGCAGCACTGGGTAAACTTTAGCAATTTGTAATGTTGTGTGGTTTTTTTCTTTAAAAAAGAAAGAATGGTCAATGTAGTCGAACCTGATCTGGCCTGAGCTCTTCCTTGAGGAGCTTGAGCTGACTTTGCAGATCTGCCCTTAACTGATCATTGCAACTGTGTTTGTGGTGGTTCTCCATCCTGGCACCAGATTGTGCCACATAAATACACAAGAATGTATGCATTAAACTGATTGTAAACAAATCGTAAGAATGCTACAGCATAATTGCTAAGCAAAAGGAAAAAAACCCGCTCTGTTTGTAACAGGATCCTGTGTATGGCAGGAACAAAACCCCTGGCTGTGCATGTTAGAACTTACTTGAATATGTGCACAGATCTTGAATTTTTTTTTAGCAATGTCGCACTTTCAGTTGAGCTCAAGAAATAGGAAGAGCTGCAAATCTAAGATAACAGTATTGACTGTAAATATATATTTTTCTATTAATAAAAGCTGCCATTCAAATATTTTTAACATGAACTCTAAAGATTTTTCCAGTGGAACCTAATTTCTGGAAAAATCAAATGCTTGTTTGAAGAATTATGATGAGTGGTTTCTGATCCTTTTAGAGCCATTAAAACCCTCTCTAATATTACAGAGAGAGCACAGTGATTGGATTCACAATGTTTAGTGCCTTGTCAAAAACCTGAAATGTAGCTGGTCAGTCAGTGGAAATCTTATTCTTTTCATAACAGCCCTAGAAATAATACTGCCCATGTAAAAATACAAAAGACTTTACAAAATTAAATGCTGTACTTTGTAAATGGTGTACTTTGTTACTGGGTTGATCTATTCCATAAGATTTGTATGAATAGGTTCCTTTAAGTTGCTTGTAGTACAGCATAAACCTGAAGCAACAAAACTGTGGGCTTTCAAATTTGGGATCTGCACAGGGAGAATAACAGTGGGTAACAAGTCAGTTGTTCCAGCCTAACCAGGCATCAGGAGAAGCCTCTTGCTCTGACAATCTGCTGCAGACACTCCCAAGGGGAGGGATCGTGTTGGTCTGGGAGGAGTGGGGAGGCTGAAATGTGCTGCTGCTGCTGTGGGTGCTGAAGGTGCTGCACATCAGCCTTGGGCTATGTTGAGAAATGCAAACCTCTGTTCAAACAGGAGTGCTAAAAGAACTGCTCCTGAGATGGTATGGAAAGTAGGTTCGTTTTGTATTGCTTAAATAGGAATTACTTATTACTAATTATCTGTCAAACATGACGAGGTGAATATAAAGAGACTATTAGTAAAAGCTTGCCTACAAATTTTTAGGAAGGAGGGAATCCAGAATTCTCTTTTGGAGCCCCTGGAATGTCCAAATACAGAAGCCTGGTCTCATTTCAGTATTCAGACTGATGAAATCAGTAACTCCAGCCAGGATACCATGTTGCTGCCCCACAGAGAAGAGTGCAGGTAGAATTTACAAAGATGTTCCACCTTAAATCCTTTATGCTCCACACGTCCCACCCACAAGGTATGAATGGATCATCCTGACATGTTAACACAAGAGAATTCCTACATGTTATAGAGAAAAATATATTATTTAAATAAAATGTGTGTTAGAGTTCACTTACTTGCAGAATTGATTCAGCAGTTTCACACTGTAGGTCCTTAATTTTAACATGTACTTGCTGCTGAAATAAAAGGTATCTGTTTCTTAATTCTTGTGCTGAGATTCGCATCTAAATTAATTTTTTTTGCTTGTAATAACAAATCCATATGTAAATATAAATTAAATGATCCTGTTTTTATTTAAATCAATTTTAAGTTTTCTGAGGGATACAATAGAAATTGAGTTAGACCTTTTAATGCACTTTCTTTTCCCCCTTTCTCCAAATTGGCTGTTTCTCAGTACAAACAGTACTTAGCTGTATGACTAGACCATCAGTTTTACTCTCGTTTTGCACAGGTCGTGTTGGTTCTGCTAAAACTCCTGTGAGACCTAGAGCACCATCAGAGCCCATCAGCCAGCGCACGGAGATGTGATTGTGATTTAGTTATGCAGTAAGATAACATCAAAGAAGTACAGAATAGAATTTTAAATACCTTTATAAAAATACACCTGTGGAAATATTCTGTAAACAATCACGTGGATTACAAAGACTTCAAGAGAAGAATACACAAAAAATACTTTTCAAAACACTGGGGAGAAATTTCTTAAGGGCACCCTCAGCTCCAAAAGAAGGAGCAAGTATTTTTCCCTGCTGTGTTGCAGAGAGTTTGTAGCAGACATTTGTATGGATTTTCTTATTCACCTGGCTGCAGTATTAGAAGGATGGTGATTTTGAGTAGGTGTAGAATGTAATTTAAATAATTTCCTGTAAGTCTCCTTCCATTGGTGTTCCACTCAGCATTTACCTGGAAACCACAGAATGCTTTCAGATCAAGCAGAGTTGCCAGTGAGAAATTAAATACTCAACTTACCTGTACATAAGCATTTTACCACTCTACAGAATTTGAGAATTTGGTTTGTACTTCAGACTATAAACATTTTTTTTTTTCCATAAATCTGAGGGGAAGATTTCAGGGATTTAGGAGAGGTTGGAGGTTTTTTTTATATGGAAGAAATATTTGTTCATAAATAGATATATATACATACATATATAGATAGATATATATATATTAGTGCATGTGGGCATGTTTTTATATATATATATATATATATGTATGTATGTATGTTTATGAATTTTGTATCCCAAAAGTATTCTTTACCCCTTTTTGCTTGAATATATATATTATATATTGTATATATAATATATATTTAAGAGTGTGTAAATTTTAATATAGTCATTTCATAAATAACACCTCTTCAAAAATGACTCAAAACTTCTGTTTCCTTGTCCTTTGGATTGTTGGTATTAGAAGGTTTTGCAGTTGAAATACTTGGGTTTTTTTCTTTTAAAATTTAATTATGCTGAGCATTTAAGAATATGTTCTTGTTTTTAATAAAAGGGGGAAATTTATTTTTGAATTAGGGATTCCAAAATCAGTGGACTTTTCTAAATGGGATTTCTTTAAAAGCCTTGAATAAGGGATTTTTTTAAATTTTTTTTTTTTTCAATTCCATTCTTGTGGGTAATTTGTATTTGGAATTCCTGGTTGCATTGCTTTATCTGGTGCTTCATATTGATATTTACACATTTTTATATAGATAAGTATATAAACTTCAAGCCTTCCTTTGTGATCAGGGGCAGTTACACTCTGGTTTGCTGTGGTACTTTGCTGTGTACTCTGTGGCATTCATGTTACTGTGTAAATAAACTAGTTTTATTACACTCAAAATCAAACTTGCAGTTGCCTAATTTTTCTCCCACCTAGGTAATTAGACAAAAATGTGAATTTCTGAGGCAAATGCAGGTGGCAAGTACAGCACAGGATTTTATTCCACGAACAGCTGCGTTTGCAGCAGCAGGGCAGGTGCACCCTTGGGCTGCACATCCCAGCTGCAGGAATTGCCAGTGCTCCGGACACTGCCCCACCTCCCACCTCTGGCATTTGCCCCAGAAGCCTCTCCGTGGCTGGCACTGTTTCAGCTCCATCTGGACAAATGGCAGCAGCAGCCCAAAAATAAACTGGCCACCAGTGGCTGCTGTTGATTGAACCAGTGTCTTGTAAGGCCTGCTTGGTGAGAAGTGACTTGGCACGTTAATGACAGCGGCCACACTGGGGACAACCCTTGGCATGTAAGGAGCCAAGCCAAAGTTAGAAATTTCCCTAGAGTGGACAGGGCTTAAATGACCTGCCGGAAAGAAATAAAATTACTCTTAAGTCAAAGTTTTACATGCAGTGACAAAGCAGGAGGATGCCTCCAAGGCAGCCCGCAGTGGAATTCATTGTGTCTGATCCGTTACCTTGAAACATCCGACCTGACGGAGGGTCTGTGGAAAACAGATGGGATAATGTGCATCTTCCGCAGTCGTGCAGACACACTACAGTGGCACCGAGATCAAACAGCTCAATTTTGTACCCAGATTTGACAGGCAGCAATGGTAGCTGCAGATGCTAATTTATTAGCATAGAACAGATGACGTTGGAGCAGCGCTGTGCTTCTGCATGACAATCATACTGCTCACAAATACTCCTGAAAGAAGAAATAAAAATAACCCAAAAACCAGTTTGCAGGCTCTATTCTCCCCACAGTCACAGTGGCTTTGCACAGGTGTGTCACCAGTTTCAACAATCAGAATTAAATGACGTGCAACTACTACCAGCCCTTCACATTTATTCCTTAGACAGTGTTTGAAAGCCTTTCAAAAACAGTTTAAGCTGTTGTCCTCATCATTTTGAAAAGTACAAAGCTAGCTGACTCCAAAGGTGTCGGTAAATACTCAACACATTTAACAGCCTGACAGATACTTTGGCTTTGCCAGAGTAATCCCTGTTCACTTCAACAAAGTGCCATGGAGTTAAGCTAAACAGAGTTCGATTATGCCATTTGTCAGTGGCAATCATCACTCTGCAGGGAAACGACATGCAAAAATAAACTGAACCCTTGTCAAGACATGATAATTATACTAGTTTAACTAAAATCTGTTTGAAATTAATTTAGTTCTGTTAGTGCAAAGTCTCTTGTGGGTGTCCTTACGCAGTTGCAGTCTGGCGTTCTCATTTCAGTTTGTGCCAGACATGAACACAAGTGGAACAGATGCCTGGTTTCTGTTGATACAAAAATGTCTGTATCAGATTTTTCACCTACTCAGAAACTCACCCAATAGTAGAGCTATGTTCTACATGATAAACCTTTCTTTTGTAGAAAGCTTCCCTGCATCACTTGAGCTCTGCAGGCTGCTGCTTTTGCCCCAATTAATGAGCGTCTGTGATGCCTCACAGGAATCATACCACCCTCCTTACCCAGTGGTGCTTTTCACCAGGCTCGGATGGAAGCAGTTCCCGAGGCAAACTGCTCAAGTGAAATATTTGCCACAACCCACTCTGCAGAGAGAGGCTGTAGTTTCAGTTCTGAGCTAAGATTTGTAGCTCTGTGGAGAAAGATACACATTGAAACACAGTGCTGGGCCTTCAAATCTACCACACTTGGTGCTGCTGCTGCTGTCTCAGGAGGCAGCACTAGAGCCTGGTGCTTAGCCCATCCCCATGGAAGACAGGGGCAGGCTTCTTACCATCAGTTCAGTGCTTCCAAATGAGCAAAAAGTCATTGTCTGGCACACAGACACCAGGGGAGTCACTAGGAGAGCAGCTTGGAGGCTCTGAAGCAGATTTGCGTGTATAAAATCAGAGAACTCAAAGTAATAGCTACCAAAGGTGCATTTTCTATCACATCTCCTGTTCTCACCCTTTGTTTTGCTGTCATTAGGGTGTTATTTTTGTTACATTGCAGCTGGCAGACTCAGAACATGCACAGAAGGAAGTAATAGACAATAATTTAAGGTAAAATCACAAAACTATTTCTTATCCTGCAAAAAGAGAAGGATCAGGGATAGGGAGGTTTATTGCTCAGGTATTTACCTATGTCTGCTCTTTTCGGTACCAGCCACGACCCCTGGTTCAACAAATCCATAGAAAGCTCCTTTCTCCAGCTGTTGCCAGGTGTTTTTCAGGTGCTGAGAGAAGCCCATGCTCCTGGGCACAGCACAGTTGCTGCCATTAGAGACAGGACAGCCCCAGGGACAAAACCTGTGTGCAGTGGGGCTGGGGGCAGTTACAGATCTCATGTCAGATGCCAGGTTTTGCCTGATTTCACTGGAGCCTTAATGGTCCAGATAAACTGCAGTGAATAGCAAATTAACCTTAAAAAACATGAAATCCCTGCAGTGTATCTACAAGAAAAAAGCTATTAACTTTGCACCTCTCCAAAGTGCAAAAGGACATAAATGTTCTTCTAAAGAAAATGAAGAGCTAAATCAAGGTAATAAAATTCTCCTGGTTCCTACATGGGCACTAAATTTGAATCAAGTTACTGTTGGAAATGGGTCAGTAGTCAGCCCATGTACAACCACCACTGCAACCATCAAAAGAAAAGGAACTTTGCATAACCTGTGAGCCAGTCATGCAGCTTCTCTTGGCCAGGGAAGAAAGCCTCCTTTGAAACTTTTTTCCATTTATATTGCTGGGAAAAAAGTTTTATGGTCTGCCATATTAATACTTCATCTTACGTATTTGTGTTTGTACAGGAGGTATTGCTAAAGCTGCAATCACAGGACACCAGGGTGTACTTCAGCTTCAAACATGAAGGCACAACCTCAAATCAGATGATGTTGTGGGATACTACATGACAAATGTTTTAAAGGCATTAGTTACAAATGTTTAAATACCATCCAGACCCAGAACTTCACCATCCCTGGCCCTTTTGCAGCAGTGGACTGTTCAAATCATTTCCCTGTAGCATGAAGCATTTCTCCCTGTATCACCACCTTGGAGCCCTAACATCTCCTTCCACAGGAACTGCAGTACGCAATCCTGCTCTCTTCCTTGCAGTGAGTGAGACCTTTTCTGTTGTAGGTTTTTGAGGTGACTTGGCTCAGACTGAGGGGCTAGGAGTAATGGTGCCAGCCTTATGTAGAAATGGCAGAATATATTTCATCTACAGCCCATCAGCACCCTATCTGCTTGTCCTGGACAGACATGTCCATGCCTAAAGTCTTGACTTTTTAAAATTTTGGACATTCGTGTAAGAATATTTAGTTTATTTTTTACTGGGAATTAGTCTGTGTTCATCCAACTCAAGATTCCCTTTGGTGTTTTTGTCTGTTTTTTTTTTTTTTTTTCAAATAATTCAAATCCATCTGGAGTCTTTTACAACTTTCTGCAATTTATGCTAATCTAGAACAGATTTCACTTTGTGATTAATCACTTCTTCTTGCAAACCAGCAATCAGAAACACGGAGCTAAAGCTAGTTCTTAGGCACAGTTGTCTGTCTTCCCTAAAGAATTTGTACTTGTTGCATTAGTTTTGTTCTCTAGTCACAATTTGTTTGTTTTTTTTCCTCACTCACCAGAAGTACTATAAAAATATAGTGTGAGTTTTGTGCTGATTCTAAAGCACTTTACAGGAAGAGATTAATTGCTATGCTACAGATCCAGGAACTGGACAGCATGGCAAAGCAATATGTAAAAAAGACAGCAAGCCATTGGGGGGAATAGTATGCAGGAATGCAGGGCCTATTCAACTAAACCATGTCCTCCAGTATTTCTGTTTGCATTCTATTCACCTCTGACTCACAACTGTCCATCATGACTTGACAGCCTCCATCAATTAAATCTATTGCAGAATGATTTTTATAGAATTGTGAATTTGTTTTGTCAATTTTAATAATGGTTGCTCGAACACAAAAGTAACAAGATTCCAGTCTCAAAAGAAAGGGATTCAAAGCTATAGCACTGGGTACCAGGTGAAGCTGCTCTGACACCCATTTCAGCTCCAATATACATCTAGACTGAGACTAGAGTGCTCTGTCACTTCACCATCCTCTTCTGTCCCACAGTGAGGTGCCAATACCTCTGGTTTGCAGGAGACAACTCTGGTTTGGAGCATCTTTTCCACTTGGACCAGCCTAGCTCTCAGGCATTGCTCAGCAGCCCTTCTGACAAAGAGGGCACTGGGAATGAGCCTCATGAACATGAATAGGAGTCCAGTGGTCAGAAATGGGAGTAACAGCCACTACATTTCTCAGCTCCCAAATCTGCTGCGTTATTATGCTGATGACTTCAAGCAGTCTCTACTGGAAGCCTCAAAGGCCCTTGTGTGATGAGCACATCCAATTCATACTACTCCCAGAGAAGCAGGGTCCCTTCTGAGACGGCATGATACCTTTCATCATCACGTCAGTGTAAAACACACTGAACAGAGCTCCAGTGAGCTTGGGAACCTGGGCAGAGAGCTAGAGCACACTGGAAAATGTCAGTTCACCGTGTAAATCTCCCTTTTGCCATTGGGTAATTTGCAAACAGCAAACTGTCAAGGCTCTTTCTTCTGCCGTAGCCAAAAGGTGTCTCTGTAACAGCTTGGGATCCCTCGTGTTGTGCTGGGGTACCCTTCTAATAGTGCTGCACTGGAAAAATGCCATCATGCCAGCACACCATGGGCCCCATTCAGGCATCAGAAGCAGGGAGAGGGGGAAAATAACAGTCCAAGTCTCCTTTGGAACTACTGGCTTACTAGAAGGGCTGTCATTACAGCAGTATTGCCAATTTGACAAGAGAAGATAGTGGACTGCAAACTACCTGCTTCAGATGCCAAATACCCAAGATGGTATTTGTAAGAAAATGAGAGATACAGCACTGTCCCCTCAAAGTAAGTCCCTGTCAGCATCTGTCAGACCTGGCAGTCCTGGAGCTGGCAGCTCTCAGTCTCCAGAGAACTGGGGACTTTGTGACAATCAGAGAACTGGCCAGGGAGACTGACTGGTGACTTCCCCACCAGCTGGTAGGAAGCACCTGCAGAGCTGCTCCCCACCGCTCTGTGTATGACCTGGATTTAGCTGTGCATCACAAGTTTTCTTTCCAGCCCTGACAACAAGGGCTTTCCCAATGTCTTTCCCATAAAAAGGCTACTGGGCAGGTGAATGGTGTCTACCCACAATGAGAAAGAGAGGATTGCAAATGGTGTAGCCAGAGGTCAGTGGAGCTATGCCTGTCTAATACCTCTAAGCATCTAACCTCCAAATCCCATTAGTAAGTTTAAATAAGTCTAAGGGGAAAAGATGTCAGATATCCCATAGACCTGACTCTGGAGTACTCTTCCTGCTGGGCTGAGTCTGTCACCCATGGCTGACACCACTGGCTATACATCTCAGAGGTTTGTACCAATAACAATCACCAGCAAAAATAGCTTTTCCATAATACTTTCTTTAATATTGCATGCCTTTGTAAGGCTCTCTTCTCTTATCCCTCTTCCTCTCTTTATTTTTTTTCCTCTGATTATTTTCCAAATTTTCCCTCTTAGTTATTAACTAAATGCCAACTCACCGTGTATTTAGTAATCAGATTTCCTGCTAATACCTGCCTAAAGCAGTCACCATTGATTAAAAGAAAGAGTGGTCATTATATTATTTTTAATACAAATTATTTAGGTCCTGAGGCCAAGATTGAATTAAAGGAGAGATCAAGTTAATGAGGGATTGAATTAAATTAGAAACATCTGATTGTAATATTTCCTACATCTCCAAACTGCCAAAAGAAGACAGTGGCACGGCTGTGAATTTATGTTATTCCATGAAAAAGTATGAACAGCTTGGTTTAACTGTTAGCATCTGAGAAGTGGGCCTTACCATGGATATAGCTGGGGAAGTGCTCAAAATCTGCAGCAATTCTGGAAGAGGATATAATTTAATAGCAGAAGATTTAATGAGAACATGAGCCACAAAATCTCTGCTAATTTCTTATTTCACACAATGTAGGCCAGATTTCCAAGGTGCTGTGTTCACCCACTGCCTCCCACACACGGATATGTGATCACTTTGGCAGGGAACTGCAGGCATGGGTGCACGCAGTCCCTGAAAGCAAAGCTCTGGGCCACCTTTTGGATGCATGAAAATTTAATGCATTCCTCCAGTTATTAAGATTGCTTTTGAACAATTTTATCTTTTTCACCCTCCCCAAAGTGTCTTAATGAGGGATATGACGCGAAAGCACTTCACTAGCTTCTAATTTGGATGTATTTCTTAGTTCTAAATAGCACAGGGAATGAAGATTTCAAGCTTGCTCTCTACGGGGAGCAATCAGTGGGCTCAGGACATTGTCTGAACTGAACTGTTTTTTAAGTGGTCTTTCTAATCCTACTTCTTATCCTACTAATCATCAACAATCCCACTGCTATTCCTGCCCCGAGTCTGACTTCATCACAGCAGTACTTGTGTTGCCCTGCATTTCAGACACTTTAGTGAGACTCTAAACTGCTTGTGAGAAATGCTTTAACTGACTAGATTGATTGTTTATCTCCTGATCATAAATGCTAATTACAGAGCTGAGAAGATTGCTTTGTCTTTATTGCCATACTTCCACATAGAAATATAGAAAATTAAATTTTTTATGATTTCAATGAATTCCCTCTATACTTTGATGCAGTGAGTGCAGAGGACAGATTATTCCTTCCAGTGTGAGAGACTGCTTTACAAAAGCAGTAAGCAAATTATGGAAACAAGAAGATAGCTAAGAGAAGAATTTTAGCTACAGTCATGCAGTGGCCTGTCAGTATTAAGTGTAAACATTCTCACACACTGAGCCACAGCAGTGTAGTTCTTCCCATGAGAAACTTTATCTCTACAAGGGAAAGAATTCTAAACAATTGGATAGCATGGAACACCTGCTATCTTGTATGTGCTTTACTCATGATTGGTTTAGAATATTATTTACACTGTTTAGCCTATAGGGGTCTAGAGTTCGATTGTTAGGCAATCAAGTATTGCTTGTCACGATGTGCACTATAAAAGAGACTTGCTTCTAATAAAGATAGACTAATAGCCTGGAAACATCGCAGCTCTATGTGTGTTCTGTTCATAGGAACAGCTACAGCAAATCAAGAAAAAAATCTTGGCAGTATGAAGTTGTGACCTAATTCTATCCTTCACTGCATTTCCTCCTCTCTCCAAAACACCCAAAGTTCAAAATAGCTGCCCTTATACAGAACAGTTCTTCTCTCTACTCAAATAGGTCACTTACAGAATAAAGGCCATAACTGCATACAACCCTCTCTAACACAAACCAGCCAGAGTGCTTCCCCGAGCCATGCATGGCTGGGCTCTGGGATGCTTCACATCCCTGGAAAAGGCCTTCCTTGTGGGAAATGCAGCTGTGTTTTACATCCAAGACAGAATGACTTTTCCCTGCTGATTTTAAAAATCAATTGCAATTACAGTCAGAACACATGCCCAAGTTCAGTGTGTAACTCCCTAGACTCCAGAGTCAGAGAATGCCCCTGTATATGGCACATCCTTGTACAAGGAGGCTCCATTTGGGATGGAGATGTGCATTTTGCAAAATTGCATCTTTTGCTCTGTGGAGGTCTGAGTGTAAATTAAGAAAGCTCCACTGCAAGCCACAGAGCTAGGCTGGTTCAGGGCAGCTGAGCCCTGTTTGTGGCATGCAAAGGAAAGATAGGAAAGGAGCAGCTGTAACGTGTTCTTGCGTGTGTGCTGTTTATCAAATGGTAAAAGCTTGACCATGAGCCTCAGAACATCTAAACTGTTTGGTGACAACTATAAAAATTCAGAAGTTAGAAGCCCTTCATAAAAAGGCAGCAGATCCTTGGCAAAGCTACCCTGTGATGGGATCCACGGTTGGAGGTACCAAGGTTCAGTGGCTGAACACCCTGTAACCATTTTCCTCATAAATCCACACAAATCCAGCATGGCCTTATTAGTGTGTTTCAGAGGAACTGTTATTACAGTTAGAAATTTCCAAATTCAATCTTTTGCTTCTCTTTTCACTCTATTTTATTGTTGGAGTTTTTTTTAACCAAACTGACTCAATAACAGTAGTGTAGCATGTTCTCTGTATTGCTTACATATAAATATAATTTAAAGGCCTAAACTATGGTATGCCATGTCTTTCACTACAGAGAAGTTCCCAAGGGATTAAACCAACAAAAAATTAAGATTAAAATATGAGCTTTCAAATGATGAAATACGTATATCCTCAATGGTTTACAGAGTTACTGGCTTCTGAATTTACAATAGGGTTCACCCTTATCCAATTAAATCTCAGTATAAAGCTGTATTTTAACATTCAGCAAGTCCTCTACCCTTCCAAAATATCCTCACAGCCTCCTTGCAGGTTTCACAGTCATGTGAAAGCAAAGGTCTTTGGACACTGTGTGAAGGAGGTTTGAAGCAATGCAGTATCACTGTCAAATGTGTGATCTCTGACACTCAACCTTCCCTTCCTGTTCAAACACATCCACCTGTCTGCTTCAGGTGCTAAACTGCTGGCACTTCTCTCTTTCTCATGTACAACACTGACTGATTTTGTAACCAGTCCACTGTGCCAAATTATAAGAAACTTTTCTCTAAGGAACTAAGAAAGTTGCCACATTAAAAAAAAAAAAAAAAAAAAAAAAAAAAAAAAAAAAGCCTTAGTAGTGCATTTCATTCCTGAAGTATTTGTGTGATTACTGCTGCAGGAAGCCCTTCATATGCTCTATCTACATCAGA
Organism: Picathartes gymnocephalus; assembly: GCA_013390045.1. Taxonomy (NCBI): domain Eukaryota; kingdom Metazoa; phylum Chordata; class Aves; order Passeriformes; family Picathartidae; genus Picathartes; species Picathartes gymnocephalus. The sequence goes on along the minus strand of WEKY01004782.1, from coordinate 21,606 downwards.
CACATGATCTTTTTGCTAAGTCCATGGGCTATTCTGCTGAAAAAGGGAGATATATTTTTTCAGTGGTAAGGTGATTCAGAAATCCACTGGTGCTGAGGTGATTGCCTGAGATATGTGGGATATAAAGGATTATGGGTTGAAAACATGACATTCAAGTCAATTACCTTAAGATGAAATAGAATTGTACTGAAATCTATAGTACTATGATATAATGCAGTGGAAAATTAAGCTCAAAATCTTTTTACTTGCTCTATGCTTGCAGGAAAACTAAAACCTCTTGAAGTCTGTTTTAGCAATAAGACTGGTCAAAATCCTTGTATCCACAAATAGTTAAGGCACTCAAGAATGATGCTTACAAACTGGATCATCCAGTTCACTCTTTTGTGGAAATAAACACCAACAACCACCACCCTCCACCACCCAGGGCCCACAGCCAAACAGCCAGGCAGACACAGTTCTCCGGGGTTTGTTGTGTAGCAGTGACTGTGGCATTCCCAGGACAGCTGCGACAGAGAGGACAGACCAGAACAGTGGCAGCAGCAGCGAAAGGCACCGACTGGGTGGATGTCTCAGCCAGGCAGGAAGAGGGGCAGCCAAGAGAGGCTGGGTGCCAGGCAGTCATCTCTGTGCCTGCTGCCGAGCCTGCGACTGCAACAGTGAGCCCTGTCTGGGGAACCCGTACTGGGCCAAAGGAGAGCCTGCCTCAGGAAAGGTGTGAGGAGGAGGCCACAGCCCCAGCACACAAACCTTCCTGCTCCTCAGCACAAAGCACAGGGCAACAAATCCTGGGCACAGGGATGAAAGCACATTTGTGAGGAAGTTGTATCTGGCAGGGAGAACATAAGGAGCAGCTCTGCTGGGGGATATCGACTGCCCCTGTCTGAGATGTGGCAAGGTATGTAAATCCCCACCTTGGGATCCTGCTGTGCATAAGTCACCAGATGGTGCTCTACATACAGACCTGAAAGTTCTTTATCTTAATGTGGGAACTTCTATGGCCTTTGAGGAAATAATGATGTTATTTTTGTGAAGCTTTTCCTTTAAAGTTTAATTTGCATCTTAGTCTTTTCATATCAAATAGTTTTTTGGTTAAGCTGTTTATTCAGAACAGCTTTGGTGCTGGGATTTTTGAAACAGAACTTACAGGCATGAGACTTCCATCCAGGTCTGCCAAAAATAAAGAGTAAAACATAAGCTGCAATACGAAAATATTTTGTCATATAATTTTTACATCACTTATTTTGCCTGCAATGGGAAATAAATATACACAATCTTCTGCGTCACAGTGGATACGACATCATAGAAGTGGTACCATGTAAGAAAAGAAATCTTCTGAGGATAGTAGGTAGAAGGCTTCTCAGATTAAAATAGCTACAGCATAGTAGAGCATTCTTATCTTCTAGAAATATAATGCCAAGTGTATCCAAAACCTACTCATCTTCCCTCTGAAATCCTATACCTACCCTGCTTCAACTAATAAAGACAATTAATAGAAATACTCAGAATATGGATGTCTCTTTTTCATCACCTCTTAAAAGAGAATTCATCTCACTAAAGTATATATTAGAAGTCACGTGCGCTACGACTCTGAAGATCGGGACAACAGCAATTTATTAGAGCATGGATTTGATCCTCTCCTTGAAATTTTGGGAACCGCCCAGGAGATGGCAGCAAATGGCACTCCGGGGGTGGGAGCCTCCGGGTGAGCCTGCGGGATGCTCAAACCAGCGCCGGCTTCCCAATCACACGGGGTTTATCTTTTACCCAGCACGAACTCAAATCATTAATTCTGTTCTTTGCGGAGCAGCAGAGAGAACAAAGCCACACGACACTTTCACAATGTTGCACTCAGTCGGTGTGTAACACTGTAAAAATATAGTAGCACTTTAACTTGTCATTTCATAAAATTTATAATTATTCGAATCATTTATTTCCCTACATGAAGGCTATTAAAAATAGCTTCAGGGGTAGAGCAATTTGTTATGAAACGAAGGTCAATCTCATTAGATCACTGTAGCAGGGATCCTAATAACATCCTGGCAGAAACGAGGTATCTCATTACAGAAGTTGTATTTTGTTTGAAATATTAGGTTGGCATTAACTGAGCACTAAAATACACATAATATTGGATGACATAAATTATTCCCCCGAAAAACTGCCACACACACAGGTGGTAAAACAATGATGAGGGGACGACGCAAAGCTTAACATTTTCTATCTTTTCTAGCTGGATTCACCTACTTAATACCAGTTTGGTTTCCTGCTGCTTCTGGATACTGAGCCACAGTTGGGTTGCTAGAATTCTACAGAGAGCTGGTTTCAGATTGTGACACTGCAAACTACAACCACTAAGAAAGATGTTTAATTTTCCTTGTAACAGCTGAAGGGGACTAAGTAGCTGCCATCCAGGAAACTGCAAAATTTAAAAGGAAAAAAAAAAGAAAAACCAACAAAAAACCACAAACAAAAAAACAGAGTGCAGAAGTAAACATTGCTTTTACAAATGCAAGAGAAGGAATTACATTCCCTTTAATTATCCTTACCCACTTGGAAAGTACCAATTGGTTTTTCCAGGCTTTTCATTCTACTGGATGAAGGTATGGATGTGTTTAAATGCTTCTCTGGAGCTATGTCACAGCACTTAACACGTGGCAGGATTATGCTGACTGCTCCAAGCCAGTCAACAGTAACCAGAAAAGTCTCACCTTGATCATTCCTAATGAGATATACAGATTATCCATGGGAGGGAGCTCAACAGTTACAGGAATCCTTACCCACGGCTTCAGACCTCTGTGGTATCAACTACAGACTCATAATCCACCTGTGAGGTTCAGCAGCAGCTTCAGGAAATTGTGAGGAAAGCAGAAAAAGAGGTTTTACTGATTTCCTAGTACCATGAAGCAGATCCAGGAAAGGTTCTCCATCCATGGAATGTTTGCTTTAACAGCAACAGCCCCGTCCTTTCAGTAGAACAGGTTTAACCATGGGTACACTGCAGAGGTTGTGGTGAGAAGGCATGTACAAACACAACTCACAGCAGCTACAGATGACACCGAGAGAACACTTTGGCAGTGCTGTTCTGCAGAAGCAAGGGCAGCCCTGCTGGTTTGTTACTATAGCTTGGGTTTTTTAAAAGTTCCCAACTGGAAATTGGGATTTTTAAAAAAAAAATATTTATCAAATTTCCACACAAGATAGAGAAATGCTAGTTACAAGAATGAAATATTTTAATTGTATTTTCAGCTGCATATTATGTAATGAATTCAGACAACAGTGCTTAGCATCTGAGGCAGGGAGGCCTGAATAAACACTTTACAGAGACACCTCACAGCCCTGTGCCTCCCAAGCCATGTCCCCAGGGTGTGCCACCACATGACCAAAATGAAGTCCTACCCATCATGTGACAGGGACACAAGGATGTGCATGTTGGATGATAATCCCATCACACAGTGCTTACACAGGAAATCTATTTTTTTTTTATTTTACTTTTTGCCTATCACTGACTTACTATATTTACATTAGCTTTAAAATTTTCTTTTTCATCAGTTTTCTTTATGAAACACTTCCTTAATAGGTAAAACACAAACACAAATAGCTACAGTGAAAGAACTGTGAATTGCCTTGAAGTGGGTGCTGCAAAAGGGAAAAGGCAATACAGGAAGACAGAGCATGTGCAAGAACAGGCACGGCACTGTCCAAAGAGCACAAAAGCTTATAGAAAGTTACTTTAACAGCTGAATTTTGAACAAAAAAACAAGCAAACAAACAGCAAGTGATGATCAGGTAAGGTGAAACACTTTAAAGTTCTTGGAAGGTGAAGTCTCGAGCATTTCTGCTGAAAACAAATAAAAGCCCACACTTGCCCACTGTTCATTTCTGCCTTTGCTTGGCCCTGACAGGTAGGCTGGTGCACATTTTCCTGGGGACCATCCAGTGCAGACTGGATAAAAATCCAGGTTAAAAATACACTCTTCTTTTACCCGAGTTATTTTTTACCCTAATCTGCTGCCTCCACTTGGTCTCCATGGTTACACAAATACTTCTAGTGGTACCTTTGCTACTGTCATGTGAAGAAAGGTTAGGGAAAATGGAGAAGCCAGCAGAAGGCTGCTGAAGCTGACATTGCTGCAGAAAGGGAAATCTCATCACAGGATACTCTGACATTTCACAAACCTTTCCCTTCCAGCAGGTCTGATTTAAGAATTCCCCAGCCCAGTCCCCTCTTCAGCAGTGGCCCGCTGTTTGTGAATAAAACAGTGTCCCCCTCTCCCCCAACAGTGCCTTGGTGCAGTGGAGAGGACATGAGGCAGTGCAGACAGGAGAGATTTAGAAGCAGCTCTGCTGCCACAGGAGAAGTCATAGAACACCGAGGCCATTTTCCAGGATACAGATCCTGAAAACTGAGCTGACTGGAGCTGGCTGAGAGCTCATGCAGAAAATGTAATCATGGGGGAGTGAGGAGGGAGAAGGTGCTATCTGTAGTTTGGAGTAGAGACTCCAAAGAACAGAATGGACAGTGCCATGATTTCTCACTATTTCTTACAGCATAAAATGGATGAAATACACTGATTCAGTTCCTCTCCAGCATCAGAGTAGACTTGGAGGCCAATTTACACCTATTTCTTAATAAAAACAATGCTAATGTATCTCTGGGGAAACTGCCAATGCCAGTGACATGTTTCTAAACAGAACTTCTCATATCTTGTTTTCTGAACTATTGTATCAGTCCTATGGATCTATATGCAGAATTGTTTCAGAGTCTAACATCAGACTTTTAGCTTCAAACTCTTTTTCTGTGGTGCTTCTCAAATCTGAAAGCTCTCCCTGCAGCATGCCAGCACTTAGCATGACACAACTGCTATCAAATATAAATATAGAAATAAATATAGAATAGATTAGAGCACACAAACATCCTTTATGCCTTATATGAACAAGGATATATTATTACATCAGTTCATGAAAATTGTATTTAAATGCAGTGTATATAGGTCTTTATTATTGAAAATTGTATTTCATGTAGGTTAAGCCAGATGATAAAGATACAAATATTTTTCACCTTCCTCAGTCATGAAGAGTGCTCCTGGTTCCTTTTACATCCCTTCAGTGGCAATAAAATGGACCCTGCTTCCATTTGATCATTACTGAGAAGTTCACAATGCTCAAGCCCATCAAGAAGTGAAGAAATGCACGGAGTGACTCCTAGGAGATCATTTACTCCCAGTGAAGAGCAATTAATGGGTTGCAAGTCATGACTGGCATTCCTGGGAACCACAAAATCAGGTAGGTGTGAATCTAAGTGGTAAGAGATCTCTCTTGCTCCAGAACATGAAAGACTGCCTTTCACCATTGCTGCCCTCCCCACTTTACACTGACAGTCCCACTTCCCCCCCTCTATTCACTGGTTTACAATACTCTGATATGGATGGTCTCATTTCCTAACTGTACTTCCAAATGTTGAAAAGATTGACTGGGAAAATGTTTGTCAGATAATCAGTCATTTTTACTATGCATCCTTCAGTGTTCATGGACCTTTCCAGGCTATTACACACTTCAGAGAAGCTTATGATTACCTCCTCAGGAGCTGGAGAAAAAGCATGAGATTACTCTCTACAACCTAATTCATTCAAATGGAGTTAACTCATTTTTATAACATTTGCTAAATTGTTTGTCCCAAAAGCAAGAATACACTCTTACTTTTGTAATGCATGCCTGCAAATGAAAATTACCTCTGCTGTGGAATTGTCTACAAGCCTCTCTAGATGAGTGATTTATGACACTCCAGACTCAACTGCACCAATGCAAAGTGCATTGTGTCCTCAGAATTTAACTCCTGGTGTTTAAAAATCCAAGAGTTGAATCGGGCATAATTAAACTGAAGGTCAAACTACATCATTATTGTATTTGCTTGCACATTTATCTCTGCTTTTCTGAGTGTGCAAAACAGCTTCTGCAGCCACTTATCTTAACCAGGCACGCAGCCAACCTGCCCAGTGTGTGCCATGATGCACTGAGAGGCAGAGACTGAGCCGTGGGGAGGTCACACATGTGCATCTTACACACATTCTGCATTTGAGACCTTTGGGCCACTCTTGCCCTGCACCCATCCCAGCCTTTGATCCCCTCACTCTCTCAGAGGCCTTGGAAGTGCAAGATATCCTTGTACTCCTTTCTGGTACATCTTTCTGAAAATATTGCTATGACGACAGTCACAAGTGGTGAAATGCTGAATAAACATTCTCTGAGGAATTTCAAAGAGGTTTGAACTGTGTTAAACACAAAAGCACATTTTGGCAGTCAAGCTACCTGTCCACATCAAGAAAGGTGGAGATCTAAGCAACAAAGCTGTGCTGGAGACAGTTCAGTCCAACTCAATCAAGCCAGATATTGAAACTGCGGCCAGTGTTCACAGTGCTTGTTACAACCTGCTTTCCAGCAAGCCTTGCTCCCTGCTCTCCTGGCAATTGTCTTTCCTCACCTCACTTCAGCAAGCCATTCATCCTTCCTCCTTTCTGCACAGGCAGAGAGCTAGAATTCCCTGCCTACATTCCCATGTCAGGAGGAGGAGAAATTTCTGATGGCATCTTACTATTCATCCCATTTTTACCCTAAATGTCACTTGGTTGGTATGCCACGCTTGGCATGAGATGCCAGCACAGGCCCACACCTTACCCCAGAGAGAGTCTGTGGATTTGAAGTTATAGACTGATGATACCCAAACGTTTTGCAAAGAACCAAGAGTATTTCCCCACACAAGAGCCTGCAAAGACACCACCTTGGCACCTGGATCAGCCAGCTCTTTATGCATGAGAGTAGCAAGGCAGCACTGCAAAGAAGAATGCCAGACACTGTTGCATTTAAGGTTTTTTTCAGGAGCTGTGCTGAGAGGGACACTTGGCATTTATCTTTCAGGCAGTGCGAGTCCAGCCCACACAAGCCCTGTGCCAATTCAAGGGGCTGACTGCAGTTTCCCCATTCCTCCTCTCTCCCCACGAGTCCCTTGTGTTCCCTGAATTTATAAACCTGCAACTCCACCACAGGCCCTTGGCTCCCCTCCATGCATGAACTCCTGGCCCTTTCTTGCCACTTATCAATGTTAAATGCAAAAAAAGAACCCCAAGAGTCTCTACTGAACACCAGTTCCTATGAATCTATAAAAATTTATGTGAGCTATCTATCTAATCTTTCTCTACCTGTGAAGGCAGAGGAAATTAATACAGAAAATCAGATAAGACTGTTAAGTTCAACATTGAAATTGTATAGTAGCATTGTACTAAAATCTTTCTTTGAGTTTTTAAATATCATTGATCCTTTCCCTATCAAATTCCTCTTAAAAAGGCTTTCTTTCTATCAACTTTAATGGCTTATAGTATCATCTATATAGGCTTTTAAAAATATCCTATTTCACAGAATTGTAATATAAAGCACATATTAACAGCATATTAAAAAGCAGAAATTACAAGACACAATCACACCCTAAAAGCCATAAATTCAGTGCAAAACCTCATTAATTGTGCAACCGACTTTAAGCATATCTTCTGGGTATATAAATTAATTTTTAGTGCCAGAAAATGGTCTGGTAACACTCAAAAGATTGGGAAGCTTCATCTATGAGCATATAAGGACTTGAAATGAAAGCTGAAAAAAGACTCAGTATCTCCATGGTATCCAGAACTGGGTCTGGATATAACTTCCCAAACTGTAGGAAGAAAAAGAACTAACTTTGCTACCATGGCAACAGAACAGTGGAATATAACTGACTGTTACGTATCTGCCTTTACAAGACCAACTGCTAAAATGTTAAGGCCTTCAATAACATAGGTAGGGTTTTTTCCACCTGAGAAGTAAATCTGCTGGGAAAGGATTAAGAACAAGGTCACCAAACAAGAGAGAGCCGCCTGGGAATGACAGGCATTTCTAGGAAAAGCAGAGGACTAGAGAGGAGAAAGAGAGTAAGAGGAAGATTGAGAAGGAAGATACCCTGGTAAATGAAGCAAGAGGGGAGGAAGGGTTTGGTTTGTTTAGCGAGAGAGAAAAAAAGGCCCTTACAATGAAGGGCTGGATCCTGGCCGTGCTAAAATAAACTTTATGTATAAATTGGACAGCGAATCCTGGATTGGTGTTATGACTTCTAGAAACCATTCATGTCTTTAATTTCTTAACTTACTTTTCCTTTGCTCCTCGCTGGAAAACGCCACCCTCTTTGGATGTGTCCAAAACACCCAACAATTACCACCGCCTGCACTTTCCTCACAGTTCGTGAGGTTCTGCTGCATTCCTTCTCCACACTAGACAGATGTCCAGGTTGTAAAATGCTGGATGTTCTCCTCATCAACACCTGCTCTCCCTGCCTGCCGCTCCGCGCTACTGCCCTCACGGCCCCTCAGCGCCCTGAGGACACAGTCCCGCCATCAAACCCCCCTCAGGCGGCAGTCGCGCGCGTTTCTGTTTCCCTCAGGAACAGAAGGTCTCCTGAGGATGTCACCGGCTTTATAGTGCAGATTTTTGTGGGAGGATGCGAACGTTAAGAGCTCTTTGGTACCTCTTTTAAGACTGTAAGGTAGTCAGAAAACTATCACTTCAGGCACCGAATGAGAAGCAGAGCTATGCGTGTTACGCTCTACTGCCTAGATTCATGAGGCCGGACTGCAGTGCTGGCCCCTCACAACAACGCACCACGGGGACTCCCCAGGCACAGCCCCTCCTGAGGGCGGGACCGCCGTAAGGGGGAGCGGTTCGCCATCTTAGGTGCCTCCGCCCCCTCGCGCCACGTGACGCCAGCGGCCGCCATCTTAGGCTGCCCGCGCGGCCGGGCGGTCACGTGCGGCGGCGCTGAGGGGACGCGGGGCCGGGCTGGGCCGGGGCTCTGCGGCGCCATGGGGCAGTGCGGCATCACCTCCTCCAAGACCGTCCTCGTCTTCCTCAACCTCATCTTCTGGGTGAGTCCGCCCGCACCTCGCCAGGGACGGCGGCTCCGGGGTTTCATGTCGGAGCCTAGCCCCAAGAGCGCTGCGGGCCTCGCTCAGGAGCCAGCAGCCCTCCCGCACGGGTTCCGTTCGTATTTAAACTTTTTATGTTTAACGGCTGTTCTGAGCCCCTTCGCGGGACATGGGGGCTCAGTGCTGGGCGCAGTCCCTTCCCCCGGGTTCCAGGGTGGGGGAAGCTGAACCTGGCATTGAAGGTTTAACGAGTTCTAGGGATCTTAGGGTAGAGAAGCTCTTGTGTAAGCGAATACAGCTTCTCTCTGTCGCGTTACTGATCTTCTCAGGTCTCTGGCAGTTTAATTTCTGTAGCCAGTTTAATTTTTGTAGTGCTCTTCTGGCCGTCTCGGGTTTGGCCATCCGCTGCGGGACATCCCAAACACTCAGCGGTGAGTATGGGGCACCGTGTTCCTTCTGCTGTTGGGAACATAAAATCAGGACATAAGTATTTATATATTTATGCTTCACGTATTCCACTAGCCACGGTAGCGTTGTAGTGGTTATGCATCTCTGAAACCTCCCACAGCTACACTGACGGTAGGACAAAAGCTTACAAGAGGGTGACAGTACGTTTCTGTAAATGACCTTTCTCGGGATGGACGTAGAGGCTCTAGTTTAGTATTATGTTCACTATAATAATTGGCTTGTCAGCACAGCATAACTTTTAAATAGATGAAATCAAATTAAAGAATAGTCTGTAGATTTTTAAGAATTCCCTTTGTGCATTTAGGTACTGCATTTTTCCTGCTGTAATCCGAGGTCCTGGAACAGACTGTCTGTTGTCACACTTGTTCAGAGATTTCATCTTTGAAAAAGTAATAGTGGTAGCAAGCTGTTGGAACGTAAAAGTGTAGCTATATATAGCCGCTTCATTTACCATTGAAAGTCATATAAAATCTTACTAGCATTACAGAATGACGGTTCTTGTCTGAATTTTTACAAAGGAATGCTCCTTAAGGGTGCCTGGAAATGAATCATGGTCAGGGAAAATGCATATCTGTGCATTCTCACCGGCATTTACCCATACAGCTCTTCTGGGGGAGGAACAGTGAAGGTGAGGCATATTTGGCCTTAAGTGGTGCAAATTAGAAGTCTGTAATTCCGGTTGAGGTACATAGGCTCTGTTCTTTATCTTTAAAGTAAAAGGTAGTGACATCAATCTCTTATTGCAGCTGGGAGGTTGGAATCTGCTTTGTTGGGTGTGGCTTTTTGTTACATGCATGGTTGAAAGTGGTATTTTAAAAGCTCTTTAATGGCTCCTACGTCATACTTAGTTTTTGACTGGAGACAGTTTTTGTGAGTTACATTCCTAAAGGCAACTTGAAGTAGATTTTTCTTTAGTTGCTGATATGAATGAGGCTCTGTTTGGAGCAAATGAGCACAAGTTCGGTTTGTAGTTTCTCCCACTTCAGAAGCTTAGTGATAGGCATTGCTAATTATCTGCTGCGTTTAGTAATTTAATTGCGTGTTGGAGTTTGCAGTTATTCATCTCATACAGCGGTGGGGTCAAAGTTATTTTGTGTAATGCTGAACTTAGTGGTTTACAATTTTTGATTACTTTTCTTTTGAGACAAACTTGGCTTAATTTAAAACGGACAGATGGTATGTAGATAAGATGTACTTGACGTCAAATTAAAATGTTATCAGTCTTGTATTCTGTGAACCACCTCCAGCCTAAGAAGTCAGCTTGTGCTGATAGCTTTTTGGCAGATAAGTGACTGGGTTGCCTGTGTTGGAACAACCTTGCAGCTCATCAGCTGCATGAGAATGAGGCAGGCTTTCTGAAAGTGAGAGTTACAGAAATCAGTGGTTTTCCTTTCTTTCACAAGCTATAGTTAATAGCTTGTTTGTTGACTGAGCTGTGTATGTTAACATTTGGTGCCCATCTAGTGGGCAATGTAAGTGCTTCTGTGCTGTTACAGAAATCTTTTGCTTGTCATTCTTATGTAGTTTCAATATTGATAATTAGATTTCCCCTGAGACTTGACATAGACAAATGCCTGTAATTGATCAAGTAACTATGAAATCTCCTTTAATTGCTTTTTTAAATTTACTCTCTCTCTGTAAGGTTTCATATACCAGTCTTGTGTGTTACTACTATCTTCATGGTCACCTGTAAGAATAGCAACTTGTGACTGCACAGTGGATTATAACTTCATCCCCCTGTCCCATGGGTCTGTTATTTGTGGGAGGATGTGAATGTTCAGAGAGGTTTTATCTGTCTTGTGACTGAGATGTTCAGAAAATTATCAGCGCTGTGAAGAAGCAGCAGAGATGTCCTTGTTATACTTTGGAGTCTTGGTTCTAACTTTTACAAATTTCTTTCAAGTCTGAAAAAGGCAGATGAGACCTTGCTGACAGGTCACAGCCACTCACCACCTACAGCTACTGATTTCAATTCTACAAGTTCATCTCCTTTTGAAGAGTCTTGTGCTACTTGTTAAATTTTAGTTGACACTACAAAAAGTCACTTATTGTCTTGTGAACTCTTCTTTCATACTGTGTAAAAGTCTGACATTAACTGTACTGCCCTACATGTTGGTAATTACTACAGGATTTTTATTTTATAAAGAAAATGGCCTATGGAAGCTGTCTTAACAGCAGGGCAGGTACTAGTTTATCATGTTGAAAGCTGGATACTCACCTTTCCACATTTTTGGTGTGGTATTTTGATAGTTCAGCTGAGTTGTATTTGCAGGGGTGTCGAGCATTGAGTGCATCTTCTGTAGGTGCCCATATTGCCTTTAAAATACAGTTCTGTAAGAAAAAAGTATCATGACTGGTAGTCATAAAGAGTAGCAGAATGTAAATTTTGTGTGGAACATGTGCTTGAGTTTTGGATAATTTGTTAAAGAGTGCTGAAGGTCAAAAATACTTTACCAAGAAATGCATTGATAGGAAGCATCAGTTAAAACTTGCCCTTCTTAGATCAGAAGAATACTGAAGGGATTAATATGTTTCTTAGTATCTTGTTGCTATGAGTTAATTTTTGAGTAGATATAATAAATGACAAAGGAAAGCCAATCCTTAAGTTGACCTTTACCTTAAGTTTGCACAAGATTTATTTGGTCAGCTGGTGACTTCATGTTCATTTAGGGGATGCTGAGTCCTTTAAGGAAGGGTATTGCATAGGAAGTAATTGTGATGTGAAAGGTAATAATGAAACTTCTATTACATATATCTTCATAATAAACAAGATTTTTTGGTTACCTTGATGATGAAATGTTGATAATGACTAATTGCAAAAAAAAAAAAAAAAAAAAAATTAAGTATTTGAGAATAGCATGTCCTTCAAGAAACCCCCTAAATTTAAAGTCTGTGTAATTTTGAAAGAGGAAGAAATATATTTATCTGGAACAAATATCTAAAGACTGCTGTCAAGTGTGTTTATTTGTGTGCCCTTAATTTAAGGCTTCATGATGTGACTTGCATAATTCGGTTGAAACCAGTTTGAAGATGAAATAGAGACAGAAATGCTAAGGAAACGTTTTCAGTCTTAGTTTAGTTCACAGGATAGAAGGATAAAATATTCAGAGTTCCATGTAGTCTTGCTTCAGAAAAGGGAATCTGTTTTATATTCCCAAAGAATCAATGTGATTTGACAGCCTGCTCTGCTAAAATAGTGCCCAGTATCCTATGCTTGCTGAGGTTTTTATCTTTCACCTCTGTGTCCTTCTTGAGAAAAGGAATGGTCTCTGCTCTAGAATACTTTCAACTCAGTCGTTGCAAACTATTTAAGTTGTTCTAGTAGTAGTTAGCTAGCTTGAAATCATTACTTAAAGAGTTCATTTGACTAAGTTGTTATAAAACATCCTTGGTATGATTGTTTAGAGAAATCTCAAGTCCTTACTTCTGTAGAGCACAAATGTTTTCTACAAATCTGTGCTCCCTGCACAGCTTGGGCATGCTCACCACAGTGCAGGGACGAGAGAAATGGAGTATTTTCTTAGAGGAGCTGCAGCAGACAATGTCTTTGGGGATTTCTGGTAGAAAAAAAACCAAAGAAGATGAAGCAGTGGGAAAATTCATTGAAATTTAGTAGTAGAAAGGAAAAGTAGAGCTCACTTTTTCTTACACATAGCAGTAAGCCCAGTAATTTCTCTAGTTTATTGCGAGTTCCAGGATGGTTACTGATCTGGACTTTCAAACAAACTTCTTGAGAGTTCTTTGGTGATCAAAGTCCCTAATTGATGGATGACCCCAAAGGTAACTCTGCAGGGATTACTTGACCTAAGCCCTTCTGTCTTGAGAGCCAGTTGCTTCTGGATGTAAAAATGGAATGTTTTCTGCTTGTGCCACTATGGTTGTGTGAAACAAGTGTATCCTTCAGGACTGTGAATGGTTTGGAATCCTGTGCATTAAAAAAATTACTTTTGTTAATTAAAAAGTTAGGATTTAAAATTCCAAAGCGTTGTGCCCTCTGAAGGATTTTTCTTACAATGTTTGAATATGAATCTTCAGATAGCAAACATGGGCCAGGTCTTGATTTTAGTAAATATTTTGATTTGCTTTTAAGCAGCATGGTAGTGTCATTCATGTTTCTTTACAGGATGAGTTTCAGGCCTTTGCCTGGTATTTTTCAGGATTTTTGGCATCCGGTTTTGGGCTTAAAAGTCGGTCTAATACCTAACAAAACCAAGTTGCAAAGCTAAATGTGACACCTCTGAATAGTACAAGGAATTTGTAATATTACTTTACCCGGTGAACTTTGAAGCACAGGTATCATCATCATTGTTCTTGCAGAGCAAGGAGCGTGGAAACAGTAGAGCACCAGCTCAAGGTACAACCCTGGTGACTAAATAGGTATAAAAGAATGGCTGTATTGTTAATTTGGCTTCTAAAGAGATAAAGGACTGCAGATGCACTACATACTGCAATTAGTGGTACTTCAAATATGTAATGCCAAGTGCAAAAGCAGCCTAGCTCAGCCTTTTGCTTTAGCCTAAAAAGCCTTTGAATTTGAGGTGTTACAGAACTGAATGTGGCTTGTACAGACAGAGCAGTCTGGCCTGCGTGAATTTTACAGAGTTTGCTTGTTTTATAAGCCTTCAAAATAGTTTTAACTGTATTACAAAGCTGAATGGAATTGCTGTCTTTTTTCTCCCAAAGGATTTTGTAAGACAGTTATAGCTCAGTGTTCAATTTAAAATTATTGCTGATGAGAACAAAGAGAAGAGTGTCAGGAAGCCATTGGGTTCTAAGCTGGTTATGCATCAATTTCAGGAAGCAGAAAAAACATCAAGTATGGGTGTGGATTTGTTTGGGAGGGGAGTGGAGAGAGAGGTACACAGCAGTGAAGTGCTGAAAAGACTGTAAAAGAAAGAAACTCCAAAGAGATCCTGTAGGACCTTTTAGGTTAAGGAAATTTGAAGAACGGAAAGCTAAAAGGAAGACTTAAGTTCTCATCGTCCCCTTCATTTTATGCTAGTAATCAGGCTATGAGTACTCCAGTGTCGGAAAGAACCAAAAATGCTAGAAATACCATAGAAGTCAAATAATGGAGAAATGTGCAAAAAACCCACTTGTTAAGGTATTGTTCTAAGAAGCCCAAAAATCTGGAGGCAGACCAGAATACCAGTGTTCCTGCTTGTGGGTAGGAAATGTTCAGGAGTTGGTATGCATGGATAAAAGTAACTGTTAGGAAGGATGAAACTGATATAACTGTAGACTCTCAAAAATCTGTCCCACAGTAGACGTGTGTTTTGTTTTTTAAAAAACATGCTAGAAAGGCAATGAGAACAAAGATACACTTACATTTAACATGAGGAAGGACATACACATGTTGGGAAAATAGTTCCAGGGTAGGATCCAGACAGAAAAGCTGAGGGTCTGTTAGGGTAAAAGGCTTTTTTCTTACTTTTTCCTTTGGTTCTTTTTATCAAAGATGATGTAGATGGTCTATCAGAATATATTATGGGTGCAGCTAACAATCCCATGCTTGAAAAATATTTCCATAGTGGAATGAATAATTTAGAGTGGTGTCTGTGTTGCTATCAACATTTACCAATAAGCAGTGGCAAAATTGGCAGCAGTAGGAATTTATAAATAGATGTCCTTACCAAAAATGTGAAATACTCCTCTTGCCTAAATGAGTATCAGGTGTGTTTTCTCCTAAGGTACATTACTTTGCTGCTACCTTCATTTTCTTGTTCAGAGAGGATGTGTTTTTCTTAAAACACTGAATGAAACATAGATTCTAAAGGGACAAATACTATTCTTTGGCCTAGTTAATTGAAACAGTACCACAAAAATTCTTCTGCTGTGTGCTCTATTAGGGTCCCAAAGTGAAGAAAATTCCATAGCAAGGTGAAGAGTAAAAGTATGAACATACAAGTGTTGATCAAATCTCTTTGGGAGTAACATTAGTAGGGTAGTGTAAGGAAGCTTTTGCTTGTAAATGAAGCTGCAGTGTCCATGGCTGATAAATAAATGATCAACGGAACAAGTTTAAATATGTTATGCTTGTCAGCTTAGGTAGCCACAATTTTGGCTTTCAAACTGCTGCAGTTTCTGAGCATTACTTAAAACATGAAAACAGTTTTTGGTGCGTGTTTGCAGCCTGCTTGGAAAACAAACAAGGAAACAAACTCCCTGAAACTGTTTCAAGGTGCAGCTAGACAGTGTACAGCCTTGTACACCTCAGGGCTTCGGAGATGTGAAAGCTGACTTTGTGAAATAGGCATGAGCTTAAGAGGCTGTGTTACCGCAGGCTCAAGACTACTCAGAGAACCTCGACTTTTAAGTGAGCTTTCCTAGAATGTGTTAAATGATGCTTGTCATTGGATTTTTCCAGTTTTCTCTCCAGTTCTTTGCATAATTGTTGAGCTTTTAATAACTTTGTAGAGGTTCCAGCCAAAGCAATAATATCAACCATTTCTTAACTGTGAGATGTCTGCGTATCTTTGAAACTTGCTTCTGATGAAAAGGATGTTGAATTGCTGAAGTCTTTTGCAGCAGGCTGTCTTCATTGACTGTACTTTTATATCAGTGTTTTTAAAGGTTAATTCATCCTAAAATGAGTGTGCTCCTTCAGGTTCAGAACTACAAGTTAGATGCAGACAACTGTAGAAGGATGTGTGAATGCTGAATAACCAGTCATGTCCCTAGAACATGCATGTGACCTGGCACAGATTCAGGAAATGCTGCCATCTCTATTCAGAGCACTGAGCAGATTAAGTTGAAGAATTCTTCCTTCAAGGCCTGTTTATCAAAGACTTATTTGAACTGTGTGCAGTTCATATATTTGGCTTCCATTTAATGGTAGGAAATACATGATTGTAAACACGGTAGCTTTATATTCAAGTGTCTTTGACTTGAGCAGGTTTGGACTTTGCAAATTTTCTGTTTACCTTGCAGTATAGTAAACATGGAGATCTGGATTATTTTGATTTTTTTTTTTTTTTTTTTTTTTTTTTTTTTTAAAGTTATCCTTGTGTCTATTTGTAATACAGCCTTTGGATTCCTTAGATGATTCCTATTTTGAGATAGATGGTTTAAGCACATGGTACTGTTTTGGGTTGTTTGGTTTTGGGCAGGGGAGAGTCAGCTGGTTTGGGGGTTTTTTCTTTAAAAAGCACATGTATTCAACTTTGTATTTGGTTTGCAGCAGGTAGTAAATGTGCATTTAACTGGTGCAGCCCTGGTCAACATAGACCACACACTTTGTATGGTTAAAACTCTTGTCTGTCCCAGTGTTTGTATGTTATTTATATCAGGGAATGACACTGTACTGTGTGCTGAGGACCTCATGTTGGAACTGCTGAGCTCTGAAGAGCTCAGGCCTGTGCAGTCCCGTTGGCTGAACACCTCTGAGCAGTCAGCACAGGAACTGTGCTTGTCTTCTGGCTTGGCTTCATCCACAGTGAGTCCTCTTACACACTTGTAAGACTGTTCAGTGATGCAAGCCAGAAGGTAGAAAGTGAAATCATCAAAAGATGAGCAAAAAGGATTGCTTCAAAAGCGCTTTTCTCCTCCCAGCTAAAACACTTCAGAGACCTCACCCTTCCTGGTTTAGAGCAGGCTGAAATAATCACCAAGTGTCCCGTGGTTGTGATGTGAAAGGAAAAGGGAGAGTATCTCAAACTTGTTTACATGTAAACTAAGTGGGTAGTGCTGCCATTTTCATTGGGCTGTGATAGACTAAGTCTTGTAGCTGTTCAAAAACAGTGTTCAACTGTGATACATGGGAAAGGAGTTTCAGTCTTCATGGCTTTGAAACCTTGTGCAAGCTCCAGCAGGTACCTTTGCTCTCAGGACCTTTCCCCCCTGCAGATTACTTGTTGAAGAGGTATTAGCAGTAATTCTTGAGAGTATGGTCACTTCATCACAAAGGCAGTGCCTGTTTCAGAAACACCAGTTCCTCAACATTGTTCAGAAGCAAAACCTAAGGCCCAGTACTGTCATGGATGGTTAGTCATTATTGTACCATGTGTAAAAGGGATTTAATGAAGTCTTCAAACCAGGCACTTTTTAATCGAGCTGTCTAAAGACTGCAAAAGCAATGTTTCTTAAAATGCATGTGCTTCTTGAAGTAGGGAGGGAAAGATAACACCTGTAGATAGATTTAGTTTTTAAGGCTAAACTCCTTTTACTTCAAATACATTCTTCAAATGTATGTGCTTATGCAGTTTATGATCCAGATTTTTCTTAAGCAAGGAGGAAGCCAGTTAAATTACGACAAAGGAGTTCACAAATGGTTCTGATTTCAGCTTTGTGGTATATATTCTGTGCCTGATGCCAACCACAGCTGTGGTTTTTCATCTGCCACCTTGTAACGTACCATATTTCTAACAAGCATTTTAGTTCTTAGAAATAGGAGATTACATCACTGGCCTGCCATTCACAGGCTTCATTGCTAGGCAACAGTTAATGTAATTCCATTGTTCAGTGACACTACTTTGAATCTTTGCTTTGTGTACAGAAAGTGTGTGTCTGCATTTTGCCATGTTGTACCTAATACGGCAGGGTTTGTACAGATGGATTAGCATTTCAACATCTTCTGTGCAAAGGGGCGATTTTGCAATAGCTTGTTCACTCTTGTCTAGAAAAGATGTCTTGCTCTTGGTCTTTGTTACTGAATTCTCAGTCTTCCCTCCTCTTATATCTACATAGCACCTTCTGTTGGATGAATGTGAACCTCCTGGATGCCTTTAAGATTCCTGCAGAGTACACAATTAGCTTTGCTGCAGAAAGAGAGGTGGAGAGGTGAAATGTATTGCTCAAATCCATGCAGATAATAATACTTCTGAGTTGGCTTTTATTATCTTTTTCTTTGACATAGTGTTTCTGTAGCAAAATGCTGCAGGGAATATTCCATATATAAAGTAATCTTCTGGTAGTGGTTGTGCAGTATTGTTTTATAGAAAGGAGTTGCAGTATATCAGGGCTGAAATCCTGGATACCTTTCATCTCGTGGCTTATCTTGTTCTGTGCCACACTGAACAAGCTTCCCAGGGAGGACTTCCAAGACTTGGGACAAAGCCTTGAGCAACCTGGTCTGAATTGTTGACCCTGCTTTTTGTAGGCAACTGAACTAAATGATGTCCTCCTAGATTGAATTATTGATTGAGTCTCTGATTCTACACTACATGATCTAGCCTTGTAGAATTACAGCTCTGGAACCAGGTCTGTGTGTCTGCCCTCCTCTTCACAGTGCACGGAGGGGGTGCTTGTAAGGCTGGTGAGTGGGAACGTTGGCTGGAGGCAGCCTGCAGTGTTTCCCTCAGATTGGACCTGAAGGGTGTCACATTCCTGTTGAATGAGCTCTCGTGCCCAGGCTATGGATTGGTTTGTAATAGGGACACTACCCTTCACAGCAAAATGAAACTCCCTGGGTCATAGCTTAGCCATTGCATCTTCTGACTGAATTGTTTTAGCTCAGCCTTGTAATGGGACATTGGAAAAGCCTGTCATGAAACATTCAGATTATATTGTCCATCATTGCAAATTGATATTCTTTCTGCAGCAAGCGTGAGGACAGTTAAGAAATACATTTGTGAAGCACAAACTGATAAGGCCCTTGTATTTAAAAATAAATGTGTGTAAGTTGGCTCCTTGAGCAACAATTGTCTGCCTTTCACTAGGTCTGCTCAGCTTAAAGGTAATGAAGGTATTGATGTGTTGGCATCGTTGTAACCGTGAGGGAGGTAAGGTCATGGCAGATTGATGTAAGAGCTTTGTCTTACTGTTTAAAACCTATATAGTTGTAAGTTAATCTATGTAGATTCATCCTATAGGGCTTATTTTGCAGTAACTTTAAGTTGACCTTTTTTTTGTTTAAAAAGGAGCATTTTGTACAACGATCCTTCTGAAAACATCAGTTTTGCAAGTTTATGGTACATTTCTGTAGGTATTTGGTTCTGCCTTTTAATAGTTGGTAGTTTGTATTTGCTTTCTGGTTGCAATCAGATTTTTCCAGTGCTGTGAAGCCTTCAGAAATGCTGTTGTTTCTAGCAGTTCATCTTTCCCTAGCAGAGGTTAGAGTTTACAGTGTGTACATCTATTTTATTCTTACAGCAGGTCATAGATAGTAACTGGCAAAGTTTCTGAGGAACACTACTTAATGGTGTTTGATAAAATAATCGTTGCCTTGCTGAAGGAAGGTCTTGGTGTTCCAAGGAACTTACCATATTTTTGTGCCTATTGTAGGCAGCCGCAGGCATCCTGTGCTACGTGGGAGCCTATGTGTTCATCACATATGATGACTATGATCACTTCTTTGAAGATGTCTATACACTAATTCCAGCTGTTATCATCATAGCTGTGGGAACGCTGCTTTTTATTATTGGACTTATTGGATGCTGCGCCACCATTCGAGAGAGTCGCTGTGGACTGGCTACGGTAAGTGCAGAGCTCTTACAGAGTCTTGGCCTGGTGTGTATTTGGCTGCCTTCTCTCTTAATAAACTCCTAAAATGTTACTTAAAGTTTTCTCTTTATGGCTTTAAAAGTTTTCCACTTAATTTTGTTAGGAACATCTTGTTTCAATATTCTGTTCTGAATAAAGGTGTTAAATTAAACAGTTCTGGCAGCAGAAGGCGTCTCAGTTTTACCTTTTTTAGAACTGGTAATCTCATTAAAAAATGTAAAACCACGTGATTAAGTCATAACAGTTTTTAAGTCTCACTTTTATCTGTTGTGGTTGAAAAGCTGAATTGGAGGGAGAGAAGTGATTTGGCAGCCTTCTTGCTTTAAGTGTCTTGCATCAAGGTTAATTGAGGGTTGTCATAATGCCTGATTAGTTTCTTCATGGCTTACTTGGGACACTTGGTTTGCAGTACCTTATGCCATGTGTATTGGAACTGTAATCTTGGCTTGAAAACTAGGTAGGGAAGAGAGGCTGGTGTTTAAACTGTCCCCACAGAGGGTTTGGGGCTTCTTTTGTTGAATGCTATGTAGACTTCTTTAACAGTTGTGTCTAAAAGTGCTCTTAAATACAGCAAGACAACTGTATAGCTTGCTGTCTCTGCCAGTTGTTACAGACCTTAATCTAAAGAAACATTCCCTTAGTCCATCCACCACTCTAAGTAACTGCCTGGGTAGCCTCTTTGAGATATTCCTGTTTATCTAATAAAGAAGATTGAAAGAAACACTTTATTAAAGACCTCCAGTATGGTATTTTCAGTACTAATGACAGCCTGACTTGCCTGACTGGGCAGCTTCTTATTACTTGGTGAAGCTATGAACACTAAAGTTTCTTGAATGAGTTCTGGGCTCATTTGGTCAATTTCAGTGCCTCCATTAAATTATCTGTTAAATCAAATCCTCGCCTCAAAAATAATTTTAAATAGGAAAATCTACATGAAGGCTTTCATTAGGCAAACGAATAAAACTATTTGCACACTCTTGATTGTATTTTACAGTTTGTGATCATCTTGCTCTTGGTTTTTATCACCGAAGTTGTGGTCGTGGTTCTTGGATACATTTACAGAGCAAAGGTAAGAACTTCTCAGTTTCAGTGAATGTTTTGTTGTGAACTCTGACCATAATACAGAAGTGTAATCTTTACTGTGTTTGATTCTGTAGAGCTGTTAATGGGTATTTGATAAGGGAAGAAGATGAAACATCTGAGTGGATTAATTTATGATACCAGTACCTTAAAGTTTAGAACATCAATGCAGAGAGCTATCTTACAGGCAAAAAATTACCTGGAACATATCATTAACAGTTAAACAGTGGAAGGGAGGTGCAGAAATTGCTACCTTTACATTTGCCAGATGGTCTTCTAATTTATGCTTTGACTTTGTGTATGATTGAGGCTATACAATGTTTGAACATGGGGCATATTTTTTTGATATGCAATAACTTAACTGTTGTCATGTGTTTTGGTGTGTAAACTAACACTGCGTAATAATGAAATTGAATGTCTTAATGTATACTTTCTAGCTTTATACAGGTTGTTGGCAGGGATTATAGCTCAACACATTACAACTTTTGCCACTGTTTGTTGAATGGAATTAAGAAACAGAACCAGAAAAAAAGAAATTAGATGTGTTTCTACCAACATAATATATGGCAGAAATATACTACATGGTATTAGAGATGCCACAATGTAGCTTGAAGAAATTTCTAACTTGCAGTTTACTGGCTTTTGATGTCTATGTCTAAATTTTGGGGGCGGGGGGGGGGGG